>CM053026.1:628596756-628599256 GCA_028564925.1 Lithobates sylvaticus | reverse complement strand
GGACGCCCCGTCCGGACCATGGGAGGAGCGGCCATCTGCAATAATTACAACTACGGCTCGTGTAACTTCAGCCAATGCAGGTTGCTCCACGTGTGCGTCGTATGCCACAGGGCGCACCCGAAAAATCTATGCGAGCTCAAACCGAAAAATCTGTGACTGAGCCGCATAAACACCCTATGGTTAGGAGTCTATCTGGACTCACACCCCATCCCCTCACTAGCCACGTTCCTCATACAAGGATTCACGGCGGGCTTCCATACCGGCCTTGTCTCCCTGCCCCACACTACTTACGAGTGTAGGAATCTCAGATCAGCGGCCACCGACGAGCAGGCCATAGACCAACTACTCCTAGCCGAGCTGGAGCGAGGTTTCGTCATTGGTCCCTTCACACAACCCCCCTTCAACACCTGGAGAGTCAGCCCTATTGGGCTTGTCAAGGGCAAATTCTCAAATAAAGTTCGCTTGGTGTACGACCTGTCTGCGCCTCATTCTTGCCACGTCCCCAGCCTCAACTCCCTAATTCCCTCCGAGGAGTTCTCCTTAAAATACGCCTCCGTCGACTTGGCGATCCAGGCCATCCTCAAAGCAGGCACAGGGGCCTGGCTATCCAAAGCCGACATATCGGACGCCTTCAAACTTCTGCCGATTCACCCGTCTCTTTGGTGTTGGCACGGTATCAGGTGGAGAGACAGGTACTACTTCGCCACCAAGCTCACGTTCGGCTCCAAAAGTAGCCCCTGGCTCTTCGACACGTTCGCTCAATCCCTCACCTGGATTCTCCTACACAAGGCCCAATGCACAGAAGTCATCCACTACCTAGATGACTTCCTACTGATAGAGCAGCCTAACGTTTCACCAGTAGACCTCGACAAATTAAGAGTCGTCTTCCAGAATATCAATGTCCCCATAGCCGAGCACAAGGTCGACGGACCCGCACACTCCATCACCTTCCTCGGAGTTGTCTTGGACACATGCTCCATGCAGGCCAGCCTACCCCTCGACAAGCTGACCCGCATCAGGGCAGTTCTTCAGGACTTCACCCGCACGAGAGGGTGCACGAGACGACAGCTCCAGTCACTACTTGGCATGCTCAATTTTGCCATGCGGATCGTCCCTCAAGGTCGTTCCTTCATTTCACGACTCTTAGTCCACCTGTCACAGGCACAAGACCCCGATCAGATCCTCAAACTGGACGCCACGGCCATAGCAGACCTAGCGATGTGGGAAGAGTTCCTTTCCTCGTGGAACGGGATATCCATGTTTATCCCGGCCGTCTCACCCTTCTCACCACAGGTGGTGACAGATGCCGCGGCCTCCACGGACTTTGCAGCCATATTCGGCCTCCATTGGTTCGCTGGCCCTTGGCCCCCGCAGATACTTTCAATTATACCTGGCCGGCATACAGCACTTTTTGGCCCTTCAAGATCCTACTAGACCGTCTGTCTTCTCGTCCCACGCCGTCCGAGCCGTCTTACGCGGCGTCCAGAAGCAGCAACCAGCAAACAGAACCAGACGTCGCCCCATCACTGGCGCCATCTTCCGCGAGATGTCCGCCATACTCGCTGGTTCCCCCTTTGGTGTCCTCCTCAGCCAGGTCATACAAGCCGCCATCTACCTGGCCTACTATGGGTTCTTACGTCCCAGCGAATTCACCCGTAACAGCTCGACCAGCCAAACCCTGTGCAGACGCCACCTAGTTCGCCATCAAGACCACTTCGTGCTCCACCTCAACGTCTCCAAGACTCAGCAAGCTGGCCACGGGGTGGACATCCATCTATACAGAACCGGCAATGCCTGGTGCCCAGTAACGGTTCTCAACCGCCTGCTCTCACTCCTGCCAGAACAAAGGGACACCGATCCCCTTCTGCCTTTTCCAGTCAAACCCTTGAGCACCTGTCAGTTCATGACACACGTAAGAATTCTCCTCTCAACCTACGCCTCAACCCCAGCGAGTACTCCGGTCACTCTTTTCGGATCGGGGCCGCCTCAGCCGCCTCACAGCAGGGGGTCCCAGGCCACATCATCCAGAGACTCGGCAGATGGAAGTCAGCCTGCTTCACCCGGTATATACACGACCCACAGGCGGAAATGTCACGGGCCTTCGCCCAGCTCACGCAGTAGTCAATACTAAAAGGCAATAAATATCTTCAAACCCTACCTCAGTTTTTGCCCCCTTATTTCTGGCGTACCGGCCATAGACCAAGGCACACTTCAGGTCTCCCTTTTCATGTTATAGATCTTATTGGTTAAGTTATTTCCCTTCAGATACGTGTCGGCCATAGGGCTTCAACCATAAGTGGAAGGCCAACATGGTGGCCTGAATTTATGGGAGGAGCCCGGGAGGGTATTTAACCGGCCCACTCACCTGTGGTCTTCGTCGGTTCCGGTGCGCGATACCCACCCTCCCATTCCCCCTTTTAAGGGCATTTCTCACAACATCACCCCCATCAAATACTCATTTCTAATCAGGGTATGCCCCCTTATTTCTGGCGTACCGGCC
>CM053026.1:628189256-628584256 GCA_028564925.1 Lithobates sylvaticus | reverse complement strand
GAGAGTGGGATAGAAAAAGAGAGATGGAGAGAAAAAGAGAGAGGGAAAAAAGAGAGAGAGAAAAAGAGAGAGGGGGAAAAAGAGAGAGGGGGAAAAAGAGAGAGGGAAAAAAGAGAGAGGGGGAAAAAGAGAGAGAGGGGGGGAAAAAGAGAGAGGGGGAAAAAGAGAGAGGGGGAAAAAGAGGGAGAGGGAGAGAGATAGAGAGATAAAAAAATAAATATTTAAAAAAAAAAAAAAAAAAAAGAAGAAGAAGAGGAGAGCGAGAAAGAAAGAACTTTAGAGAACAAAGAGAGCGAGAGAACAAGTGATAAAGGAGTAAGGAGGTATGTGAATAAGCATGTTAGAAAAATGGTGGAGATGGAAAAAATGATGTGGGAGGGGGTTTTGGAATGTGGAAGAGGGAGGGGGGGTTTTGGAGTAAAAATTAGGGATGGTTTTGAGGAAGGTGGGGTGGGATACAAGGGGAGGAGGGAAAAGGTGATAGAAGGGAAGGTGAGGGGGGTTGAGGTGATAGAAGGGAGGGGTTAGAGTGGGTTTAGTAAGAAGGAGAGCAAAAAAATAAAAAACACATTTTTTAACATAAAAAAAATAAAAAAAATTAAAAAATTAATGGCATGGTTTTGAATAATTCAATTCCACTTGTCTTTAGAATCTATGGAACAAAAATAAAAAAAAATAAAATTAATAAAAAACAATAAATAATTATGTAGTTATACTGTGCAATTTTTGGAATATGAATATATATATATATATATATTATATATATATATATATATATATATATATATATATATATATATACAGTGGTGTGAAAAAGTGTTTGCCCCCTTCCTCATTTCCTGTTCCTTTGCATGTTTGTCACACTTAAGTGTTTCGGAACATCAAACCAATTTAAAACAATAGTCAAGGACAACACAAGTAAACACAAAATGCAATTTGTAAATGAAGGTGTTTATTATTAAAGGTGAAAAAAAATCCAAACCATCATGGCCCTGTGTGAAAAAGTGATTGCCCCCTAAACCTAATAACTGGTTGGGCCACCCTTAGCAGCAACAACTGCAACCAAGCGTTTGCGATAACGTGCAATGAGGCTTTTACAGCGTCCTGGAGGAATTTTGGCCCACTCATCTTTGCAGAATTGTCCTAATTCAGTTACATTAGAGGGTTTTCGAGCATGAACTGCCTTTTTAAGGTCATACCACAACATCTCAATAGGATTCAGGTCAGGACTTCGGCTAGGCCACTCCAAAGTCTTCATTTTGTTTTTCTTCAGCCATTCGGTGGTGGACTTGCTGGTGTATTTAGGATCATTGTCCTGCTGCAGAACCCAAGTTCGTTTCAGCTTGAGTACACGAACAGATGGTCGGACATTCTTCTTCAGGATCTCTTGGTAGACAGCAGAATTCATAGTTCCTTTTATCACGGCAAGTCTTCCAGGTCCTGAAGCAGCAAAACAGCCCCAGACCATCACACTACCACCACCATATTTTACTGTTGGTATAATGTTCTTTTTCTGAAATGCAGTGTTCCTTCTACGCCAGATATACTTGGACACACACCTTCCAAAGAGTTCCACTTTTGTCTCATCGGTCCACAGAATGTTGTCCCAAAAGTCTTGGGGATCATCAAGATGTGTTGTGGAGAAATTGAGACGAGCTTTGATGTTCTTTTTGCTCAGCAGTGGTTTTCTCCTTGGAACTCTGCCATGCAGGCCATTTTTGCCCAGTCTTTTCCTGATGGTGGAGGCATGAACGCTGACCTTAACTGAGGCAAGTGAGGCCTGCAGTTCCTTGGACGTTGTTGTGGGGTCTTTTGTGACCTCTTGGATGAGTCGTCGCTGCGCTCTTGGGGTAATTTTGGGCGGCCGGCCACTCCTGGGAAGGTTCACCACTGTTCCATGTCTTCGCCATTTGTGGATAATGGCTCTCACTGTGGTTCGCTGGATTCCCAAAGCTTTGGAAATGGCTTTATAACCCTTTCCAGACTGATAGATCTCAATTACTTTCTTTCTCAATTGTTCCTGAATTTCTTTGGGTCTCGGCATGATGTGTAGCTTTTAAGGATCTTCTGGTGGACCTTACTGTGTCAAGCAGCTCCTATTTAAGTGATGCCTTGATTGTGAACAGGTGTGGCAATAATCAGGCCTGGGTGTGGCTAGAGAAATTGAACTCAGGTGTGGACAACCACAGTTATAGTATGTTTTAACAAGGGGGGCAATCACTTTTTCACACAGGGCCATGATGGTTTGGATTTTTTTTCACCTTTAATAATAAACACCTTCATTTACAAATTGCATTTTGTGTTTACTTGTGTTGTCCTTGACTATTGTTTAAATTGGTTTGATGTTCCGAAACACTTAAGTGTGACAAACATGCAAAGGAACAGGAAATGAGGAAGGGGGCAAACACTTTTTCACACCACTGTATATATATATATAAGAATAAGTTATCTTACCTGCACTTGGACTGCTTTCGTGTATCTCAGGAAGGTAGTAAACACCACACGAACTCTGTAAAGCGGCCTGCATGTATTAAAAAAATAAAAATAAAAAAATACAATTTATTATCAAATACTAATTAAATATTAATGATATAAAAGACATTAAAAAATATTTAAAGAAAACATACCTTACAATTCCTTGCAGATTTTGATAAGACGAAAACAAATGTCTGACTTTCAAAGTAAAATACAAACAAAAATGGGATCTGCGTTTGGATAAAAAAAAAAAAAAAAAAAAAAAAACAACAATGAATATATTCTATTAACTTTTAAAAAAAATAACATAATTAAATTTAATACAAAAATAAAACTAACAATAATATACAATATCGCATTGATCAATATAATATATACTAGAAAATAAATGTAATTACAATTTACTCTATATAATTATATTAATTAAAATATTTTTACTTCATATTGTATCTAATTTGATAATAAAAAAATTTAATATCCCTTGATATTTTTTAAATACATACAAAAAATTAATGCATATCAAGTGATATTCGATTTTTTTTTTTCAAAATTAGCTACTAAAGAAATCCAAAATTATTTTTTAATACATAAAAAAAAATTAAATCCTATATTTATTAATTAAATAAATACAAAAAAAATTGGTATAACAATAAAATAAACAGCTAATAAATTAAATAGTTAATACATAAATAATAAGTTTTAAACTAATTACAAAAAATACATTTTTTTTTTTAAATTAACATTTATTTTCTAATCTAAAACAAAAAGGTTTAACATATACACAATACTATAACATAGACTAAGAATGAAGACATAACAGAAAATATTACTTATACAATAAGATTACTTACCTTGTTTGTCTTTGTCTTTGTAGAGAGGTAATGGCGCTCAGGTGCAGGTTTCCACGTGGGGTCCGTTCGCCTCGTGTCCTCAGGTGAAGATGGGATTTCTCACCTGTGTGCCCTGTCTTTCAATGGAGGTTTTTGAAACGCCCTCCAAAACGTGGGCGGCGTGATGACGTCACGACGCGGTGATCCCGCGATATTTCGCCTCGGGACCCCCGCAAAGTCTCCTGGGATTGATCCCAGGAGACACAGCGACATATCCCACAACACACAGCGCCAGGTCCCAGAAGACATTGCGAACACGACGGAAGCGACGACGATCGACGCAGAGAGCCCGCCCACCGCCGCAGGGAGAAGAACAAAGATGAAGCCATCATTGAAGGTAAGCTTAAAAGATGCAGAATTGAACCGTCAATTCTGTCATCTTAACGGATAGGGAAGCCATAGAAGTTAACTTCTATGGATGGGTGCAGAACCGCTTTAACCAAAGCTTTGCAAAACGACAATGCTTCCTAGAGGTGGGGTTTTCCGACAAAAGTACTCGCTACTTGGAATGGAAAGACAATTACAAGATATAGTGTGGGAAAAGGGTTTCAACTGCTCAAGCAATGGCATCTGATCCCCATGGATGTGCAGCCTGAGGCACCGTCTCCTCCGGGGAAATTAGATACGGAATGGACATGATCAATATCATCAGCTCCCCTACCTATACTGCAGTCTTTCTGATATATGTATTTCATAATATCAATGGCAGGCACAGAGCTCACACACTTGTTTGCTTTTTACAGGGCGCTATTCTTGGTTAAAGCTTTAGCTGACCCCCCGTTACCAAAGCAACCATGGTTGCCCATTGTGCCTATTTTTTTGTTATTCCCTTACAGGAATTTTTAAAACATGTACTTTTTTTCTACCCAGTTTGCAGTACTGCATGTGTTGCTACCTTGAATCCACCCTTCCTTGCCAGGAAACTCTTCCCAGATGACAACACACAAAAGAAGCATTAAGAAGAAATTTCTGCTTTCTTTATAACTGCACGAACACTATTACCCATCGTCAAACTCCTCGACCTTCTGTGGCATTCATTGGCCTTCTACATCAGGTACTCGCCACTTCCTATCTATGCAGCACTAATGATGTACTTTATTTGCTACCCACTTCAGCAAATAAATTACCTTCATTATGCCAATGAAAATAATGTCCTTAAACGTCAAAGGTCTTAATAGCATTTTCAAATGTTCTATCCTCCTGAAAGAAGCCTGATCATTGAAAGCTGATGTTTTGCTTTTCCAAGAAACACATTTTGCCATCTCTAAATGCACTTGAATAGCATTTTGCCATTTTCCCCATCTGTTTATGTCCAATGGGGCAAAAAATACCCTGTGGCGTCCTCATAACAATTAACGAGTCTGTAGTCTTTCGCCATATCCAAATGGTCTTTGACCCCAATGGTCATTTGTGAACTCAACCATTCCCTATTCAAACTTGTGAACTTGTACGCACTGAACAGTAAACAGAAAAAAATTCTTGCACCCCTCCTTACCAAATTGATGGAACTACATCAAAGAACACTTATTATAGAGGGAGACTTTAACACTATTGTTGACTCCACTGCTACCCATAGAAGACCTACTCAGTCCATCCTCCCCCTGCTCCTCAAACATGATCTACATGATGTCTGGAGGTGCTTCCATGGATCCAAAAAGGATTTTACTTTTTTTTTCTGCAACACACTCATCTTATTTTCGTATTGATTTTTTTTAACTAATGAACGATCATTACAAAATGTTATGCAATCTGATATTAATTCAATTACATGGTCCAACAATGGCCCTATGACCCTAGAGTTTGATGAAAACCTTGTAAAACTCCACCTCCTATGTGGAGATTTAATGTCTCACTTCTGGTGGCTAAGTGATTCTACCAACAGATTGTGCAAGAAAATCACCACTTCTTAGCAACAGATGACAGGCCTGAAATTAGTCAATTTACTTTATGGAATATGTTCAAGGTGTGTATGAGAGGAATATTGCTTAAAATGGCCTCATATGTTAAAAAGCAGAGGGTAACCTGTCTTGGGTAGTAGTAAACCTACTCCTCATTTCAATCCCTTCCCTAAATCCATTTGTAATCAACTAAACTCATTCCAACTTATAGATTCTTGGAGGGCTTTGAATATGGGTACACGAGAATACATACATTACTCACACCCTCATGATAGCTATGCTAGGTTAGACTACCTATTCTGTACCCCTATCATTTTAGCCAATTCTAATGATGCCTCCATCCATATTTGCTCCTGGTCCAACCACAGCATAGCTTACTTTACAACAACCCTGAACGATCTTGCTAACACCCCCTACTCATGGAGACCTAATGAATTTCTGTTATTGGACCCCATCTCAAAACAAATAATTGTGCCCAAAACAGAAGAATATTTTAGACTTAACTCCACTCCAGATGTTTCTCTCACATTCAGGGACACCTTCATAAATTGGCCTCATATCAAAACAAAGCCCACTGGTCCAATATTTTATCTCTTACCAGGGAACTAGATCATTTATATAAATACCATCATCACTCCCAAGATCCTACTCTTCTCTCTCAGATTCAATCCAAAAAGATAGAATTATAGAATTAGATTCCCTTTTTTCATATAAAGCAGAAAAAGCACTGCACTTGTCTAAAGCCAAATGTCTCTTATGTTCGCCAGGAAACTCAACCATACTCTTAAACCATCCCATGTTTACAAGTTATGTGCCCCCACAGGCCATGTGACTATGCATCCCTCTGAGATGTTGGATATATTTCAATTTTTTTTGGCAGATCTGTTGGCCAAACCAACCTCTTCAATTTCCCCAGCAGCCTTCTCTTGGTTGGCTAATACCCCCTCCCCACTTTGACTCACTCCTAACTAGACTCACTAAATATTCTTGTTCAGTAGAAGAAATTAGATTCATTATTAAATCCCTGAAGTTGGGATCAGCCCCGGGCCCAGATGGCTTTTCCTCAGCCTTTTATAAACCTTATAAACCATATATAGACCTTCTGACACCTAAATTGACTACCTTGTTTAATTATATCATTGAGACACTTCCCAGATGAGATGCTTTAAGCCAACATGTCCCTGATTCCAAAACCATATAAGGGCCACCTTCTACCAGCTAATTTTCGGTCATTAACAATGATCTAAAAATGTTTAGTAGGTTGTTAGCCAACAGACTTGCCACTGTAATCCCCACTCTTATTTTCCCATACCAATTGGGTTTAGATATCTACAAAGCCTTCGATAGTGTTACATGGGAGTATCTGGCTGCTATATTATAATACTAAAGGTTTCATGGGGAATTTTGTCATGCCTTTAAAGCCATTCACACTAATCCTCAAACAAGAGTACACATCCCAGGTTGCAAATCAGACTTTTTTTAAGATAGGCAAGGGTACCCTTCAAGGATGCCCGCTCTCACCACTCTTGTTTGCCCTTCCAATGGAACCCCTCACATCAGCCATCCTCAGACACCCAGACATTACAGATTACACTAAAGCGGGCTCCCAATACAAACTCAGTATGTAGGCATACAACATGTTATTGTTTAACGCCAATCCCTCGATTTCCCTTCCAAATTTACTATAGATGTTACAGGGCTTTTCGGGTCTTACCACAAATATAACTAAAACTATAGGAATACCCATTAATATCCCCAGCCCCCAATTTCAGGCTTTAAAAATCTCCTTTGATTTCCAATGGTTTCAGGTTTCACTCTTATATCATTTTTAGGCAGGGTTATAGCAGCCAAAACAACAATCCTACCAGAATTGTTATTCCTCTTTAGGGCCCCCGCCCATTAAAATCACTAGCCCCTTTCACACTGAGGCAGTTTTCAGACATTTAGCTTTCAAAATAGTCCCTAAAACTGCCCCTCATGCCTCCTCAGTGTAAAAGCCAGAGTGCTTTCACACTGGGGAGGTGCGCTTGTGGGAGGGGAAAAAAATTCCTGCAAGCAGCATCTTTGGGGCAGTGTGGGAGCGCTGTATACAGTTTTTACCCCTTGTTAACCCCTTCTGGGGGGTTAAAAGCACCCTGCTAGCCTCCAAAAAGCGTTGCTTAACCACTTCAGCCCCGGACCAATTGGCAGCCAAAGGACCAGGCCCCTTTTTGCGATTCGGCACTGCGTCGCTTTAACTGACAATTGCATGGTCGTGCAACGTGGCTCCCAAATTGGCGTCCTTTTTTTCCCACAAATAGAGCTTTCTTTTGGTGGTATTTTATCGCCCCTGCGGTTTTTATTTTTTGCACTATAAACAAAAATAGAGCGATAATTTTGAAAACAATGCAATATTTTTTGCTTTTTGCTATAATAAATATCCCCAAAAAATATATAATTTTTTTTTTTCCCTCAGTTTAGGCCGATACGTATTCTTCTACATATTTTTGGTAAAAAAATCGCAATTAGCGATTATTTATTGGTTTGCGCAAAAGTTATAGCGTTTACAAAATAGGGGATAGCTTTATAGCATTTTTATTAATATTTTTTTTTTACTAGTAATGGCGGCGATCAGAGATTTTTATTGTGATTGCGACATTATGGCGGACACATCGTTTTGATATTATTTACTATTTATTGTACAAAATAGTTTTGAGATGTTTTTCAATTGACAATTTCTCTGTACCACCTTTTGAAACTTTCTAATTAAAGTTTGTAAACAAAAAAAGGCAAGGCAGATTGAAGACTTACTCCACTCTATATCATCATGAGAACAAGCTAACAAGAGTCACCCAGACAAGACATGTGTAATTTGCTTTGGTCCGAATGTAAATTCAGACAAATTTCGGGTTAGTCGGAGATTCAGAAGTATTCGAATGAATCTCATAAATGAAATAGTAACACATTTCATTGAAATTCATTTAGTTTTGTAACCAATTCCACATTTTTGGAACGATTTGAATTCGGATCTGTTGAATAATGATCCGATTTGAATTCTGTTTGAAGAATAGCTGGAAAGAAAGCTGGCTGCCACATCCTTAACAACCAATGAGTCATGAGCTGTCAGCGAGCTTCCCCGATGAGAGCTGGAATGTAAACAAAAGAATGCCGGCAATAGAAATGTCAGAAAAAGAACAGCAACCCCCTCCCACCCCCTTCCCTTTAGAATCCTATATGGATTCTAAAGGGAACCCCATGCCAAAATTAAAAAAAATGCGTGGGGTCCCCCCAAAATCCTTACCTAACACTGGTTGTGGAGGTCTGTGGGTGGGTGGGCGGCTTATCAGAATTTAACAAGGGGGCCCCAGAATCCCGCCCCCCCATGTGAATGTACATAGTACACCTACCCATTCCCCAGAAAAGTGTAAAAAGTGAATAAAGACAGCACCCAAGTTTTTGACAATCCCTTTATTTAAAATGTAAAAACTATTTTCTCCTGGTGCAGATCCAATCTTAATCAGCCCCCCCCCCCCCCATGTTGAGGGCATGTGGCCTGGTATCGTTCAGAAGAGGGGGAAGCTCGCTCTTCCCTTTCTTTCCTGACCTGTCAGGCTGCATGCTCGGATAAGGATTTGGTATGGATTTTGGGGGGGACACCATGCTATTTATTTTCAGACTTTTTTGTTGCTGGTACAGTATTCTTTTGTTTACATTTCAGCTTCAGAATTCTAATTTGTCGATAATTTTTCAACCAATCTGAATTTGAATAATTTCAAAAATTTGGAATTCATTAGAAAATGTATAAAATAAATTGAAATGAAATGAATCAAAATGAAATTAATTCTGAAACGAATAAATGAAAATCAGATTGACGTCATTGTTATGTTATCCTACCCTAAGATGTCTCTACCAGAAATTCAGAATATACTGGATTATTCTACTACAAATTAAATGCAAATAAATCTCATATTCTCATATTCTAGGGCTTAACATCTCTAATTCACTCAAACCTACATTACCAAAACAATTCTCCTTTGCAAGGACCACTGATTCACTAACATTTTTGGAAATACAGCTACCAAAACGTCTCTCCTGACTTTACCACTACAACTATCAACCCTTTTTAGTCTCACTCCCCCAACTATTAGCTAATTTCCATACACAAGAACTCACCATAGTGTGTAAAATAGTAGCCCTAAAAATGATAATACTCCCCAAACTACTGTATTTCGTACCCTCGTTATCCTACTTTCATGGTCTTTTCTGTTAAAGACCCAACGCCTTTTCAACCATTTCATTTAGGGTCATTAACCCACTAGATGCTCAGCTGATATTATGATGATGAGGCACAAGAAAAATGATGGTATGGGCATACCCATTGAGACCTGTTACTATAAGGCATGTGTGTTGGACCAGAATAAACACTGGTGGTACCCTTCTAACCATAAAACTTGGGCACATATGGAAGCTACCACCATTAGACATGTGCAATTCCTTTCGGTCCGAAAGTAAATTTATATGAATTTTTGGTTATTCTGAGATTCGTAAATCTCTGAATCTGTGAATGAAATTGTAATGAATTTGTTGAAATTCATTTAATTTCATTGTGTTTAATCTTTTTCTAATGGATTCCAAATGTTCGGTATGATTTGAATTTGGATCAGTCAAAAAATTATAGTCTGATTCTAATTCTGTGTGAAGAATAGCTGGTTGTTTATTTTTTATGACGCTTCCACAACTATATAAGTGACTGGTGCAAACCTCTGTTTATGCCCTCTATACTGTATACCTGCCCCTCCCCATGCCTCCCCCCCTGTGTGCATTACCCCCACCCCTATTTCCCCTTTCTGGTGGGGAGACATTTACTCACATCCCTTCTGTACAGGTTTATCTGTTATGTATTTGTTGGTAACTATGCTTATACACAAGCCTTACTATTTTAATGTGATGTTTCTCTACCATCTATTTGTACTTGTTTTGTACACATTCTGAACTTTCAAATAAAGAACTATTGGAATTAAAAAAGATAGTGTACCACAAACCTGTCACTCTTATACCTTTGTACTCAGTCTCACCCCATGCTCCCCTTTACAAGATTTGACTGACAATGGCTCCTGCTGCTGCCTGTGTGTCCTGTTAAAACAAGGAAGAGAAAGCAACACTGCTGCAGACAGACACAGCGCTGAATCTAGAGAGAGCTCATGAAAGGTGTTTAGGATGGGGAGGAACAAGTAGTAGGACATTTTCTAACTTAATACAGGGAATGCATGAAGGTAAAACATGTTTTTACTTTAGAACCACTTTAATTTAGGCATCAATGATGCCTAAGTGATCCATGGCCATATAACTGACCTGAAAAATAGTGTGACCTCTTTCACACAAAGAAGTTGATTTACTAAAGGGAAATAGACTGTGCACTCTGCAAGTGTTTTTGCTCCAAAGTTTAGTAAATGGGTAAACCTTCACTTTTCAAATAATACCCAATCACGTGCAAAGAAAATTAAAAAAAACATAATTTTTGCTTGCACACGAATGGACGATGGAAGTCAGCAGATCTTCTGCTTATTTATTAAGCTCTGGAGCAACTGCACTTGCAGATTGCAACAGTACTTTGCAAAGTGCACAGTCTCATTTGCCTTTTGTAAATCCATCCCAAAATGTCTTACCAATTGTAGCTCCACCTTCTTATGCCTAGTGTAATACTTATTTACACTGTTTACATCTGCCGAGGCCGTACGTGACATCATAACGTCGTGCCTGGCCTCCAAAGGTCATGGAGATGACCGGGGAGCATCTGGTGTCTGGGGGCCCCTGACATTGTCAAGTATTATCACGCTTTTGCACCATTGCTTCTTGGTCAAAACAAGAAAAGCAATATATACTTAGCAATGCGAATCTACGATCTATCTATGATATACCATAGGAAGGAAAATAGGGTAAAAAGGAGAACTGAAAAGTTTAGAGGGGTACGGGGTGGTTCAGGAGGGGGTAAAAGCATTTGAAAAAAAAAAACCATCAGGGTGAAAACAAAGGAGTCCCATGAATGGACTGGTCCCACACTTCTGTGTTGCGTTTGATATAAAATATGACTTTTTTTTATTTTAAGACTGGAACAGCATTCAGACACAGAACTTCTCAAACAAATTCTGTTGGATACAATGGGAACATAGATACCAATGTTGTATTCAATTGACAATTTGAATAGGCTATTGTTTCTATAGCTACAGTAAACAGGTAAGAGAGGGTCTCTCAAACTGAAAGAATGACTGTTAATCGGTGAGCTATTTAAAAAGGTTGCCAGGCATAAGCTGGAGGAACTTATTTATTTATTTATTACAGGATTTATATAGCGCCAACAGTTTACGCAGCACTTTACAATATAAAAGGGAGACAATACAGTTATAATACAATAAAATACAAGAGGATTAAGGGGGCCCTGCTCAGAAGAGCTTACAATCTAATAGGGTGGGGAGGTGATACAAAAGGTTGTAACTGTGGGGAATGAGCTGATGGAAGTGGTAGAAGATTAGTTGGAGACATGATAGGCTTCCATGAAGAAATGAGTTTTCAGGGATCGCCTGAAGGTAGCTAGAGTAGGGGATAGCCGGACAGGTTGAGGTAGCGAGTTCCAGAGGATAGGAGAGGCTCTGGAGAAATCCTGGAGACGAGCATGGGAGGAGGAAACAAGAGAGCTTGACAGGAGGAGATCTTGAGAAGAGCGGAGAGGACGGTTTGGGATATGTTTGGAGACAAGATTGGTGATGTAGCTCGGGGCAGAGCTGTGGATGGCTTTGTAAGTTGTGGTTAGTATTTTGAATTTAATACGCTGGGTGATTTGGAGCCAGTGTAGGGATTGGAGGAGAGGGTTGGCAGATACTGAACGGTTGGTAAGGTGGATAAGTCTGGCAGCAGCATTCATGACAGACTGAAGAGGGTAGAGCCTATGGAGAGGCAGGCCAATGAGAAGGGAGTTGCAATAGTCAAGGCGAGAGATAACAAGGGAGTGAATGAGGAGCTTGGTGGTGTCATTTGTTAAAAAGGGGCGAATTTTAGAGATGTTGCGGAGGTGAAGTCTACAAACTTTTGACAGCGATTGGACTTGAGGCTGAAATGACAAGTCCGAGTCTAGGATTACACCGGAGTACCCTGGCGTGAGGGGAGGGACTGATGGTTGCATTGTTGATTTTGACGGAAAAGTCAGGGAGGGGGGCACGGGCAGGGGGGAATATTAATAGCTCAGTTTTAGAGAGATTTAATTTAAGAAAGTGGTGCGACATCCATGCTGAGATGTCACTTAGTAAGTTAGTAATGCGAGAGGAGACTAAAGGAGTGAGGTGAGGAGTAGACAGATAGATTTGGGTGTCATCAGCGTATAAGTGGTATTGGAAGCCGTGGGTGGTTATCAAGTGACCAAGGGAGGAGGTGTAGATGGAGAAGAGAAGGGGTCCAAGAACAGAGCCTTGGGGGACCCCCACAGAAAGGGGCAACGGAGAGGAGGAGACAGAGTTGTAGGTAACACTGAAGGAGCGTTGTGATAGATAGGCAGAGAACCAGGATAGAGCAGAATCTTTGAGGCCAAGGGAATGGAGTTTATTGAGAAGGAGCGGGTGGTCAACAGTATCAAAGGCTGCAGAGAGGTCAAGTAGTACCAGTATGGAGTACTGGCTGTCGGAATTAGCAGTTAGTAAATCGTTAGTGAGTTGAGGAACTTCATCATGCATTAGAACCAATGACACTCAAAACTGTTCCAGCCAAGAAGAAGGTGCCTGGTCTCCAGAATCAATGGAGATCATGAACACATAGTAACCGGAGTTAAGTATCTTTTAAATGTATTTCTACTGTTACAGACCATAGTTTCTGCTTATTTGCTAGGCATCTTGCTATAGATATCTGTCAGCCTTGTACTGTATTCCTAATATTGTAATGGTTTTGTATGTACAGCATTTTTGAATAGTAAAAGCACATTTACACACTGCAGAGGTCTGTTTCCTTGCTTATACCGCAAAGTAACCTTGCTAGATAGATGCAAGCAAAACAACATACCAAATTGTATTGAATTGTGCTAAAGTGTTATTGGCAGAAACAGTGAGGTTCTCCATCTCTATGACTCCTCCATCTCTCATTTATGCTGGTGATGTGGTATGGATATTGGTTCACATTTCCATTATTGCCAATGTCCACGGATACAATATTTTTGGGCTAATGTGATGTCCCTCCTTCAAGCTCTGTTTAATGTACCTCTAATGTTAGACCCATTACCTTACCTGTTGCGCCTCCCCTTTCCAAGCCTAAAAAAGCCGGTTAAACAGCTACTTTCCCATGTCTTATTGGCTGCAAGATGAGCCATTCTGATGTGTTGATTATCAGTGGAACCGTCCTCATCATCCCGACTTTAGAATATTATAACTGAAATCCGCAAGATGGAGTACTTCACTGCTTCTGACAATAACACTTTAGCACAATTCAGTAAAATTTGGGAAACATGAAACCAGACCAAGCATTTCACACTGATGTTTATTTTCAAATGCTTTTACCCTCTCCTGACCCACCCCCCTACACCCTAAACCTTTTAGTTCTCCCCTCTTTCCCCCTACTTTCCTCCCTATAGTATATCATATAGATTCTGTTGCCCCCTCTTTGACCCTGATTTCTCACATTGCTGGGTATATATTTATTTTCTTGATTTTCACACTAAAGCTGTATATGGCCTGATCCTGTTTGTTAATTTCTTTTGAAATTGTTACCCTTTGTTTCCATTATCTTGAGGTTGTTGCCAGTATGTTACGGTTGTCATTTATGGCTATAATACTGTAACATGTGTCTCTTTTTAAAAACTTTAATAAAAAAAATATATAAAAAAACAAAAAAACAAATACAGAGGTGTATACATGATCTAAATACTTTACAACGTGGCTTAAATGTGTTTTTTAACCCAAAATATGAAGTTCTGCTCTTCCTCCTTAAGATATGGCACATCTTTTTTTGGGGGGGAGCTTTTTTAATAATTTTTTCCCAAACTTCTGTTTTACCCCCCTTCCTTCCCCTGCAGCCTTCTGGGACATATCACTGGACCCAGAATACTGCGGGCCATTCACAAAGCACAGTGCAGTCCTTGCATGTGCAGTGGGAAGCTGGCTTTAAAGCCACAAGGATCCACTGCCTGTTTCTCTTATTTAAGATGCTGGCGCCTGGACCCAAAGCCTGGCTTGGGTGAGGACAGCGCTGTATCCTGGGGCAGGTATGCATCCTTATATTATACAGTTGTGTGAAAAAGTATTTGCCCCTTCCTGAATTAAATTTTTTTTGCATATTTCTCACACTTAAATCATTCAGATCATGAAACAAATGTTAATATTACATATTATTACATAATATGTAATATTAATATATTTTTTACTAGTAATGGCGGCAATCTGCGATTTTTATTGGGACTGTGACATTGCTGTGAACAGATTGGACACTTTTGACACTATTTTGGGACCACTGACATTTATACAGTGATCAGTGCTATAAATAGCCATTGATTACTGTATAAATGTCATTGGCATGGAAGAGGTTAACACTAGGGAGCGATCAAGGGGTTAAATGTGTCCTAGAGAGTGATTCAAACTGTGGGGGGATGGGACTGCCTGGGGGAGGAGACCGATTGTTTCTCCTAAGCATTAGGAACAACAGATCTATTTACATTGACAGATCTCTGTTCTGCCCTCCCCCGGAGCAAACGTGGGTAGCCGGCAGCCATCGTGGCCACCGGCCATGCGCATTGGCTTCTACAATGAATTATTATTTCATTTATTAACCTCTTGCCGACCGCCTCCTGTACACATAAACGTCGGCACTTTGAAGAGGGATATCTCGGTAACGGCAGCAGCTGCTGCCACAACCGAGATATCCATCTTTACAGGAGGCGGTTCTGTTTACGATAATGGTGGTCTCTGCGGCGGGTTTGCTGCAAGATCACCGTTATCGGTGGTGGGAGAGGTGCCCCCACCCCTTCCGCGCCTCCCGCCGCTTACCGGAGCCGTCGGTAGCGGCGGAGGCGATCGGGTCCTGCAGTGTGATGGGTATGGAGACAAGTGAGGCTAATATGGCCCCCACTCATCTCTATACCATAGGAGGGCGGAAGCGACGTCAAAACATCACTTCCGCCCATATGTCTTAAAGGAACATTTTTTTTCCAATGTCATTTTTTCAAATGCCATTTTTTTTTATTGCATTTAAGTCCAAATATGAGATCTGAGGACTTTTTGACCCCAGATCTCATATTTAAGAGGACCTGTCATGCTCTTTTCTTTTACAAGGGATGTTTACATTCCTTGTAATAGGAATAAAAGTGATCCATTTTTTTTAAACAGTGTAAAAATGAATAAATTCAAGTAAAATAAATAAGAAACATTTTTTTTTAAAACACCCTGTCCCAACGAGCTTGCGCGCAGAAGCGAACACATACGTAAGTAGCGCCCGCATATGAAAACGGTAGTCAAACCACACATGTGAGATATCGCCGCGATCGGTAGAGCGAGAACAATAATTCTAGCCATAGACCCTCTGTAACTCAAAAGATGCAACCTGTAGAATTTTTTAAATAACGCTTATGAAGATTTTTCAGGGTAAAAGTTTGACGCCATTCCACGGGTGGGTGCAATTTTGAAGCATGACATGTTGGGTATCAATTTATCAAATTTATCAAATTGGGCTAATTTTACTGTCGTCTTATTTTTCTATTCAAAAAAGTGATTTCTTTCCAAAAAAAGTGCGCTTGTAAGACCGCTGCACAAATACGGTGTGAAAAAAGTATTGCAATGACCGCCATTTTATTCTCTAGGGTGTTAGAAGAAAAACAATATATAATGTTTGGGGGTTCTAAGTAATTTAAACAGGCTTGGTCCTTAAGTGGTTAAGGAAAAAAAGCTGTTCGAACCTGCCTGGCCCTATGTGAAAAAGTAGTTTCTCCCTCCCATGCTGAATCACAAATGAACTGTGATTAACCACTTTTTTTTGGAAAGCTGAGGTAAATTTCACTTGTCACACCCAGGCCTGATTACTGCCAGACCTGTTTAATCAAGAAATCACATAAATAGAAGCTGTCTGACAAAGTGAAGCATGCTAACAGATCACAAAAAGCCACACATCATGCCACAATTCTAAAAAAATTCAATAACAGATTAGAAACAAAGTAATGTACATGTATCAGTCTAGGAAGGGTTTCAAAGCCATTTCTAAGGCTTTGGAACTCCAGTGAATCATGGGGAGAGCCATAATCCACAAATGGAGATAACTTGGAACGGTGGTGAACCTTCCCAGGAGTGGCCGGCCTACAAAAATTACTGCAAAAGCATGACGACGACTCATCCAGGAGGTCATAAAAGAACCCAGAACAACATCTAAAGAACCACATGCCTCACTTGCCTCAGGTAAGATCAATGTTCCAAGGCCAAAGCCATTGCTGACCAAAAAGAACACAAAGGCTCATCTCACATTTACCAAAAAACATCTTGATTATTCCCAAGATATTTAGGCAAGTATTCTGTGGACTGATGAGACACAAATTTTACTTTTTGGAAGGTATGCATCCTATTACATCTGCCCTAAAATTAATACAGCATTTCATAACAAGAACATCATACCAACAGTCAGACAAGGTTGTGGTAGTGTGATGGTCTGGGGCTGCTTTGCAGCTTCAGGACCTGGACTACTTACCAGAATTGATGGAACCATGAATTTTGAGCTCTACGAGAAAATCCTAAAGGAGAATATCCAGCCATCAGTTTGTGACCGCAAGCTCAAGTGCACTTGGGTTATGCAGTAAGACAATGATCCAAAACACAAACAGCATGTCCACCTCCAAATGGTTCAAACAAAGCAAAATGTAGGTTTTGGAGTGGCTTAGTCAAAGCCTGGACTTAAATCCAATTAAGATGCTGTATCATGACCTTACACAGGCCGTTTATGCTGGAAAACCCTCCAATGCGGCTGAATTAAAACAATTCTGCTAGGAAGAGTGGGCCAAAATGGCTCCACGGCAATGTGAAAGACTCATTGCCAGTTATTTCAAATGCTTGATTGCAGTTGTTTCCGCCAAGGGTGGCAAAGTTATTAGGTTTAGGGGGCAATTACTTTTTCACATAAAGCCAGGCAGGTTTGGGCAGCTTTTTTGCCTTAATAAATGAAATCATCATTTAAAAACTGCATTTTGTATTTACTTGGGTTATCTTTGTGTAATAATACAACATGTTTGATGATCTGAGTCATTTAAGTGTGACAAATATGCAAAAAAATCGGAAAGGGGGCAAATACTTTTTCACACAACTGTAAGTCAGCAGATACACTATTTTTAACTGCAGATTTTTTTTTTTTTTGAGGGGGAGACTGGAGATCCTCGTTAATCTAAACTTATTTTTATGAATGTGGGTGTGATATTGTATTTATTGTTGTCACATTTAAATTTAACAGGTATTGGTATGGGGAAAAATCTTTCAAGTCTACTCTGTAACCTGGAAGAAACTTGAAAAAAAATGTTAAAATAATTGAGAGTTGCAAAGCATTGGGCAATAGATTGAAAAAGGGTTTAGCAAAATGACCCAAAACTGTTGCCTGCTTGTTGTTACTTGTAAAATATTGTTACCCTTTGTGGAATAATAAAGAAGAAGAGTGATTTGCCCAGCACCATTTCTGTAAACCAGTAAAATGGGTCCCCAGGGTGATAATGCTGTAATGGTGCAGCTAATCCAATGTGCATTTTAAGGAGGTGCATATATTAACCCATGGGGATCCATGAAGAGCAATTCGATTTCATATTTTATTATAAAACCTGACCTCAGGTTTAACCCTTGTTTTAGAGCATCATTGTAAATTTGCATTGGTTGACTTTCCTTTCCCATTCAGTTCTAAAGTTTCCTTATAGAATCAATGCTTTCTAACACCCCATGCTGTGGCTTGGTTTCCAGAAATGTTGAATTGTGATTTTATTGCTTTTAAATAGTAAATGTTTGTTCATTTTGATTTGTACAGAAGTGTATTTCAGCACCACTGGTTTGTAGTTTTATACAATTATTTCTTTAGGAAGAATGTATATCTACAGATTAGTGCAACAGTGCACCACAGTAAGCTAAATTATTTATGGCTACACTGAATGAAAGTGTAATTTCTAACTATGACATCAAACCTCTGGCTTGTTTCTTCTATGCAATATTTCCCCATTAATCTGGACTGCAACAGAAGAACTAATTACATTTAAAAAAAACATCAAACAATTTCTACCATATCATTGATCTAACGCTCAACTTGTCATGTTCACCATATCAATTTTCCAAATACTGCAAGTTATATTCATCAAAAAGAAAAAAAGGTCAGACATCACTTTGGCAAAAGCAAAAAGAAAGCCCTGCCTGATTCTCCAAAACATACAAAATCTCGTATTAATAAAAGCAGCTTTCACTAAAAATAAACAGAATGTACTCCTAAAGTCCCAGTCCACAAAAATGTAATTCCAAAGGATTTATAACATTCCCAAGTCCAAAATGGGTCAAACAACTCCAGTAATGTCCCCTTGATGAAGGTTCTTTATGATGTTTTCCTCCCCTCAGTGAGAAATCTTGAAAGAAAAAATACTATATATGGTATAGTATGTCTGATACCATCAATAAATACCATGCATTTACATTGTGCTTACATCAAACAAATCTCTGTCTGATCCAAATATGTTCATATATATGTACTCTTACCCTCATGTATCTCAAAATAAAACCTTTAATAATATTGACATGCGTCTATCGTTGTTTGTCTCAACCTTTTCTCCAGATGGATTATTTCCCTCCTCACCACAACACAGTGTATTGGAAACCCCAAAAGTGAAAAAAAAAACCTCATAGTTTGATATTGTAACAATACTTATTTCACCAACTGCAAAATCATATTATACATAAAAGTGCATCTATACTGTATGTGTGTGTCTCTTTAACCAGTTGCCGACCAGCCGTAGTCATTATACGGCAGCAGGTCGACTCGTTCCCGCGATTCGCTGTAGCTGTACGGCGGCCCCTTTAACAGCTACAGCAAGCTCGGTGGTGAGACGATGCACGTGGCCAGTAATCGCTCCTCAGAGAGCCAGAGCGGGGATCTGTCAATGTAAACAAACAGGGAAGTTCAGAGTGATCGTCTGTTCCTAGTGATTAGGAACAGTGATCTCTCTGTACTCCCAGTCAGTTCCCTCCCCCCACAGTTAGAAACACCTCCCAGGGAACAGATTTAAGCCCTTGATCACTCCCTAGTGTTAACCCCTTCCCTGCCAGTGACATTTATACAGTAATCAGTTCATTTATATACACTGAGAGGCGTGCACCGATTTATTATAATTTGCAATTTTCGTGATAACATAATTCAATTTTTTTTTAATATTGTGATATAGACAAAGTATCACTTACACATATAAGATATATGATACACTAGCGCTCCTTTTTTGTCACTTTTTTCTCATGTTTAGCAGGGATCTTCAGAGTCCTGTTTTAGGGTGCAGCTTTTTATTACACATTTAATATTTTTTTGTGGCGCTGAGTTTTTTTCAGTTTATTATATAAATTGATATTTTTCACAGTGCATTTTTATAGCCCTGATCGCTGTATAGGTGTCAATGGTCCCAAAAAAGTGTCAAAAGTGTCCGATCCGTCCACAGCAATATTGCAGTCCCGCTAAAAACTGATGATCACCACCATTACTAGTAAAAAAAATAAATAAAAATGCCATAAATCTGTTCCCTATTTCATAGACGCTATAATTTTTGCGCAAACCAATCAATATACACTTATGGCAAATTATTTTACCAAAAATATGTAGAAGAATACATATTGGCCTAAACTGATGAAGAAATAATTTTTTTTTACATTTATTTTGGGGGATATTTATTTTAGCAAATAGTAAAAAATATTGTTTTTTTTCCAAAATTGTTGGTCTTTTTTTGTTTTTAGCGCAGAAAATAAAAATCGTAGAGTTGATAAAATACCACCAAAAGAAAGCTCTATTTGTGGGAAAAAAAGGACATCAATTTTGTTTGGGTACAGCGTCGCACGACCGCGCAATTGTCAGTTAAATTGACGCAGTGCTGTATAGCAAAAAATGGCCTGGTCATTAAGGGGGCAAATCTTCCGGTGGTTAACAGTGGTTAACAGTGGTTAAACCCAGTGTCAAATCCCTTGTGCATATACAGTATCTCACAAAAGTGAGTACACCCCTCACATTTTTGTAAATATTTTTATTATATCTTTTCATGTCACAACCCTGAAGAAATTGCACTTTGCTACAATGTAAAGTAGTGAGTGTACAGCTTGTATAACAGTGTAAATTTGCTGTCCCCTCAAAATAACTCAACACACAGCCATTAATGTCAAAACCCCTTGCAACAAAAGTAAGTACACCCATATGGGAAAATGTCCAAATTGGGCCCAAAGTTCAATATTTTGTGTGGCCACTATTATTTTCCAGCACTGCCTTAACCCTCTTGGGCATGGAGTTCACCAGAGCTTCACCGGTTGCCACTGGAGTCCTCTTCCACTCCTCCATGATGACATCACGGAGCTGGTGGATTTTAAATTTCAATATGTTTTATTTTTCAAGAAAAGAAAGATACAGCAGTGCATAGCAATGTATCGAAACAGTATGGGCCAACAGCCCAAAAAATGACAGTAACAGAAACTAGTTAAACATATGTAGAACAATCGAATTAGGCCAATGGAAAGAGAAACAAGGAACATAACCAGGGAGCTGTATGATCCGTGATGTTGGGCCGTGAGCGGATTCCCTTAGTATCAGCAAAGAGGTACTCACCGAGGCCAAGATGCAGAGAGCGGTGGCTGTTGCGACTCGGCGCACACCACCCCTGGAGGTGATACAGGGAGTGGGTTGCACCAAGAGGCACAAGCCTCCAGTGGGACTCCTGACTTATATGAAGGTCTGGAAGATGGCTCATGCAGGATGGACCGGACCAGAAGGTAAGTAGCAGGCAGGTCTGTAAAACAGGTGAGGAAAGTCCAGAAACAGGCAGAGGGTCAAACACCGGTAATCAGTCCAGGAGCCAGCAAGGCTAAGTGCTGAAGGCAGAAGGTAATCCAGAAGCAGGCTGAGGGTCAAACACAGGTAATCAGTCCAGGAGCCAGCAAGGCTAAGTGCTGAAGGCAGAAGGTAATCCAGAAGCAGGCTGAGGGTCAAACACAGGTAATCAGTCCAGGAGCCAGCAAGGCTAAGTGCTGAAGGCAGAAGGTAATCCAGAAGCAGGCTGAGGGTCAAACACAGGTGAGAGTAGGAAGTCCGTAAAACAAGCCAGGGGGTCAGGTCAGGAGAGATTCAGCGTAGTCTTCAAACGATCCGGGTCACAACAGGAAGTGGCAAACAGGAACAGGAAATGGTAAACAGGAACAGGAAGCAGAGGAACACAGGTGAGCTGAGACAAACCAGCAACTTGTCTGTCTGCCAAGGGTCCTTTTATAGGCTGGTCAGGGGATTCACGTTATGCGTGCACTTGTGCGCATGCGTGCGCGCCGCTGAGTAGGGCCGCGAATGTGTGTGCGCTGGAGTGCCGATCCATGGTGAATTTGTGTGCGCCTGCGCGCAGGGAGATGGTAAGATTGATCCAAGTTACTTCCCTGATAGTGCCCCCCCCCTGAGGGGCGGCCTCTGGACGCCCAAGCTGGCCATCAACTCTGGATGTTCCCGGTGAAAAGCTCTAATCAATCTTGGAGCATGAAAGTTACCGGACGGTTCCCAGGAGTTGTCTTCCGATGGGTACCCTTTCCATTTTACCAGGTACTGAAGTTGTCTGCCCATCTTTCTGCAGCTAAGTATGGCTTCCACTTCGAATTCGTCCTCCCCATCGATTACAACTGGAGGCGGGGGAGGCTCCTCTCTCCCGGGAAATGGACTCGGGACTACTGGTTTTAAGAGAGATACGTGAAAAACCGGATGTATTCTGTACGATCTGGGCAAGTCTAGCTCGAAGGCCACAGGATTCACCATTCTCTTGATTGTGAATGGACCTATGAACCGAGGACCTAACTTACGTGAAGGGCAGGGTAATTTGAGGTGAGTAGAGGCTAGCCAAACCTTCTCGCCAATTCCAAAAGCTGGATTCTCCTTTCTTCCCTTGTCATAGTGCTTCCTGTAGTCGTCTTGAGCTCTTTGCATGGTTTCTTGAATTTTTTGAAAATTTGATTGGATAGAGACTATCCGATCCTGAACAGCAGGGACTGAAGTTTCAGGGATGGTGTTGGGGAGGAAGGAGGGATGGAATCCAAAATTCGACCAAAACGGTGTTTGGTGAGTAGCTGTGTGCACCGAATTGTTGTATGCAAACTCTGCATAAGACAGGAGGGAAGACCAGTCATCCTGGGAGCCGGAACAGAAACAGCGGAGATACTGTTCTAGGGATTGATTTGTCCTCTCTGTCTGACCGTTGCTCTGAGGGTGGTATGCGGATGAGAGACAGACCTTGATTTCCAGGGCTTTGCAGAGTTCTCTCCAGAATTTAGAGGTAAACTGAGCGCCCCTATCTGAGACGATACTGTTAGGTACTCCGTGGAGTCTGACTATTTCCTTAATAAAGGTGTTGGCAGTGTCCGAGGCAGATGGAGTACCAATCATGGGCACAAAGTGGGCCATTTTCGAGAGACGGTCAACCACGACCAGGATGGTGGTGAACCCTTCTGAGGGTGGCAGGTCAACAATAAAGTCCATGGAGACGTCTGCCCATGGCCGTTCAGGGATAGGTAAGGGTCTCAGTAATCCCCAAGGTTTGGCTTTAAATCCTTTGTTGCGTTGGCACGGAACACATGAGGAGACAAATTTCTGACAGTCTCGCCTCCAACCAGGCCACCAGAAGGAACGTGAAATTAATTCTGACGTCTTCCGTATTCCGAAGTGGCCAGCCAACTTGTGGTCATGAAAAGTCTTTAAAATTGCTGGTCTTACTTCCTGAGGAACAAAGATCTTATCCTGTGCCCAAAATAGATCATTGCGTCTCTCCAAGGAAGACACTACTGGATCGGTACAGTGGCTTGAGGCTGTTTTAATGGCAGCTGCCAGATCAGATTGTGTAAGAAGGAGGAAATTTTGAGGTGACAGAATGGTGCTGGGCTCGGTTAACTGGGAGGACTCAGGGAACATCCGGGAGAGTGCATCAGCTTTGCCATTTTTGGACCCGGGACGGTAAGAAATATGGAAGCTGAACCTAGAAAAAAAAAGTGCCCAACGGGCTTGTCGTGGTCTTAAGCGCTTGGCTGTTCTGAGATATTCTAGGTTCTTGTGGTCCGTAAAAATTGTAATAGGATGGGTTGCGCCCTCTAAGAGATACCTCCATTCTTCTAAGGCGCACTTAATGGCCAATAGCTCTCGATCCCCGACATCATAGTTCTTTTCTGGAGGACTTAACTTTCGGGATGCAAAAGCTACTGGATGCAAAAGGGCTTTGGGGCCCCGTCTCTGAGAAAGGATGGCTCCAGTGGCGGTTTCAGAAGCGTCAACTTCTAACACAAATGGCAAAAGCGGGTCTGGATGCTGTAGAATGGGTGCTGAGGTGAACAAAGATTTCAGTTTAATGAAGGCTTCCTGAGCTTCTTGGGACCATTGGAAGCGACCATGTTGCCGGGTTAACTGCGTAATCGGAGAAACAATGGATGAGAAGCCGATGATGAATCTTCGATAGAAGTTGGCAAAGCCTATGAATCTTTGCACAGCTTTTTTATCCCCTGGAGCGGGCCATTCAAGAATTGCCTTGACCTTTTGGGGGTCCATGGCGATCCCCTCAGTGGAGATGACGAATCCAAGAAATTGGACAACAGTCTTCTCGAATTCGCATTTCTCTGCCTTAAGGTATAGTCTATGTTTCCTAAGAATGGTAAGGACCTTTCTTACATGGTCTCGGTGTAGTTCGAGGGTGGCAGAGAAAATGAGAATGTCGTCCAAGTAGACGACTACAAAGTCATCAAGGTAGTCTCTGAAAATATCATTCACCAGGTGTTGAAAGGTGGCTGGGGCGTTGCACAGGCCGAAGGGCATCACTAAATACTCAAAGTGCCCAAACCTGGACCGGAAGGCTGTTTTCCATTCATCATTGGTACGAATCCGGACAAGGTTATAGGCACCTCGCAGGTCAAGTTTGGAAAAGATCTTGGCAGTCCGGAAGCGCTGAAATAGTTCTGGGATGAGCGGGAGCGGGTATCGGTTTTTGATGGTTATCTTATTGAGTTCTCTATAATCAATGCAGGGTCTGAGGGAGCCATCCTTTTTCCCAACAAAGAAAATACCCGCCCCGGCTGGAGATGAAGAGGGGCGAATGAAGCCTTTTTCCAGGTTTTCATCGATATAGGCTTTGAGAGCCTTTAGTTCAGTCTCGGATAGAGGGAATATGCGCCCGAAAGGAATTTCAGACCCTGGTAACAGTTCGATGGGGCAGTCGTAGGACCGGTGAGGTGGTAAACAATCTGCCTTTTTCTTATCAAAAACATCCTTAAACTCAAGGTATGCTGGAGGGATATGCTGAAGATTGTCGGATGCAGGAATGACTGCCATACAAGGAGCTGGAACTGGAGGGAAACAGTGTTGAGAGCAGTAGACAGACGTAAAGGAGACCTTCTTCTTGCCCCAGCTAACTTGAGGGTCATGGGCCTGCAACCAAGGAAGCCCTAAAATAATAGGGAACATGGGAGAAGAAATTAAATCAAAGCGTAGGAATTCCTGGTGGCCTGAGTCCGTGGTGGTGAGAATCGGTTGGGTCTCCTGTGTCACTGGTCCGGAGCGGGGTAAAGACCCATCAGCCAAGTGGACAAGAAGATTTTGTTTTTTGTCCTGGAGAGGGATGTGAAGATTTTGAGCCACAGAGATGTCCAGGAAACAACTGCATGCTCCAGAGTCAATTACGGCCGGTAGTTGAATCCTCTCTTCCGCCAGCTGCAGAGAAACAAAAAGAGTAACATAAGACTGGGCAAGACCTGTGGCTTGATAGTTCATAACAACTTGTAGAGGTGGCTTACAGGGTCTCACTGGGCAGTTGCGGAGGTAATGGCCAACCCCTCCGCAGTACAGACATAGGTTGGCCTGCCGTCTTCGTTGCCTCTCATCAGGGGAGAGACGAGGGCGAACAAGTCCTAGCTGCATGGGTTCCCCTTCCGAGGCCGAGGGGCCGGAAGGGACAGTAATTGGAGGGTAAGGATTGGTTGACTTGGGGAGCATCCAGCTGGGCCGAGGGGTCTGAAGGCGCTCAGAGCGCCGCTCTCGCATGCGTCTGTCCAGCTTGGTGGCCAATTGAATCAGGTCCTCCAAAGAAGCGGGGGTCTCAACCCTAGCCAATTCATCCTTCAAAGTTTCAGAAAGGCCTTGTCGGTATTGGTACCTGAGGGCGACCTCATTCCAGCCGGTGTCAGCTGACCATTTGCGGAATTCGACGGTATAGTCCTCCACTGGTCTCTTTCCTTGTGTCAAGGCGTGCAGGGTGGCTTCAGCTGTAGCAGTACGTTGTGGATCATCGTATAACTGACCCATGGAGTTAAAGAAGGTTTCCACAGAGTTCAGGAGGGGACTTCTTTGTTCCATGAGGCTATGTGCCCATGCCTGGGGTTCGTCGGACAGTAGGGAGATGATGAATCCGACTTTAACTATTTCGGAAGAAAAAGTCCTTGGTTGCAGGGCCAGATATAAGGAGCAGGCGTTTTTAAATGCCCTGAACTTTTTCCGGTCGCCCGAAAATCGCTCGGGTGTAGGTACTCTCGGTTCAGGAACCGCCATCATCATGGCGGGTGGTGAATGGGCCTGAGGTAAGGAGGCCCCGCTGGTAGGTGCTGGTGCTGTGTTAACTGGTGCGGGTGTTCCGGCTAGTTGCTGAAGACGGCTGTCAATTTGGGTGTACCCTTCCTGCAATTTCTGCACAGCTTCTGCGAGGGCTGTAACTTGCTGGCATAAAATCTCCAAGGGTGAACCCGCTCTGTTGGCCTCTGACATGGCTGGTTTGTACTATCAGCAAAGAGGTACTCACCGAGGCCAAGATGCAGAGAGCGGTGGCTGTTGCGACTCGGCGCACACCACCCCTGGAGGTGATACAGGGAGTGGGTTGCACCAAGAGGCACAAGCCTCCAGTGGGACTCCTGACTTATATGAAGGTCTGGAAGATGGCTCATGCAGGATGGACCGGACCAGAAGGTAAGTAGCAGGCAGGTCTGTAAAACAGGTGAGGAAAGTCCAGAAACAGGCAGAGGGTCAAACACCGGTAATCAGTCCAGGAGCCAGCAAGGCTAAGTGCTGAAGGCAGAAGGTAATCCAGAAGCAGGCTGAGGGTCAAACACAGGTAATCAGTCCAGGAGCCAGCAAGGCTAAGTGCTGAAGGCAGAAGGTAATCCAGAAGCAGGCTGAGGGTCAAACACAGGTAATCAGTCCAGGAGCCAGCAAGGCTAAGTGCTGAAGGCAGAAGGTAATCCAGAAGCAGGCTGAGGGTCAAACACAGGTGAGAGTAGGAAGTCCGTAAAACAAGCCAGGGGGTCAGGTCAGGAGAGATTCAGCGTAGTCTTCAAACGATCCGGGTCACAACAGGAAGTGGCAAACAGGAACAGGAAATGGTAAACAGGAACAGGAAGCAGAGGAACACAGGTGAGCTGAGACAAACCAGCAACTTGTCTGTCTGCCAAGGGTCCTTTTATAGGCTGGTCAGGGGATTCACGTTATGCGTGCACTTGTGCGCATGCGTGCGCGCCGCTGAGTAGGGCCGCGAATGTGTGTGCGCTGGAGTGCCGATCCATGGTGAATTTGTGTGCGCCTGCGCGCAGGGAGATGGTAAGATTGATCCAAGTTACTTCCCTGATACTTAGTCCCTTACTTGAGAGTTGTGGCCTGTGGAGGGGAACAACGACAGAGTGAGAGGAATCCCGCCACCCCGGTAGGGATCATGCTGTGGCGAGGCTCCTCAAGCCCCAACGCCTCCCCTCTAAAATCAGTAAACCTGAATTAAAATAGAGACAACAAAAGAGAAAGGGAGAATAAAAAAATAGAAAAAAAATAAATAAAAAAAAAACAACACGGACCTTGATGAGCACTCTAGCGGGAGAGTGCTCAGGAAGGCTCAAAGATCCGAGGACCATGCCTGGACCATGACTAGACTAGCGTACAACCCTAGCGGTGGTTAAATTAGTTATCTGCTGATACTAGGCCTTAATTCTAGTAAACCTGCAAGTTAGAATCAAAAAGAAGAAACAGAATACCAGAAAAAAGAGGAAAAGAGGGTAAAAGGTAAGTGGGAGGGAGAAAGAGAGACGGAATGAGAAAGGAGGGTAGGAGTAGAGAAGCAGAGAAGTCGACTGGGGTGGAGTGGGCGTGCTGCAAGTGCTCTTGAGGTCAATGATGGAGAGAGACTCCAGTGAATGTCGCCCAGGGTTCCCAGGTTTGTATAAAAGCATCGGAGCGATCTAGAATCACACCAGCAATCTTCTCCTGGTTCATAATCCAGGAGATTTTCCGTTTAGCTAGGAGGGTGGAGACAGAGGGTTGTTTCCAGGCTTTAGCCAGAGTGAGCTTAGCCCCTAAAATGATGAAAAAAATGAGGCGTTGAGTAGATTTGGAGGCTTCCTTCACTGGGAAATTGAGGAGAGCAGTGAGGGGGGACGGTTGGATTGACAATGAGGTCGTTTTGCGTATCCAAGAGAAGATTTTATTCCAAAAATTGCGAATCCTGGGACACGTCCACCATGTATGAAGCATGTCACCCCTCAAGTTGCAGCCCCTAAAACAGAGAGGTGAGGTTGCTGGGAAGATGATCGCTAACTTCGAGGGGACCAAGTACCATCTAGTAAGTACTTTGATGCTGGCTTCTATGAGACCTGTATTGATAATACCTTTGAAAGAGTGGGAGAAATTCCTGTGCCAGGTTTCTAATTTCCAGTGTTGGGACAGGTCTTCCTCCCAAGCCAGCATGTAAGGTGTCTTTGACTGAGCTGACGATAGTGCCTTGTAGATCAACGAGATTCCTCCCCTCTGCTCAACGGCCTGTCCACACCAACGTTCATATGGAGTAATTTGAGGGCCATTCGGGAGTTTTTTGCAACGTTTGTGTAGGAAATTGGAGATCTGGGTGAATCTGAAGAATTCAGATTCAGGCATGCCTAGGTTACTTACACAGAAAGCTTTAGATAGGGGGCCTAGGGGCCTAAGGAAGTGGCCTATTCTGTAGAGTCCCTTATCTAGCCACCACTTGAATGCTTTTATGTCAAGACCTGGTTGGAATGCGGGGTTTTGGAAAAGGTGTTGTAAAGGTTCTATAGGGGAGGACAGTTGGCTGTTGTGTTTCAGAGAGTCCCAGAGAGCAAAGGAGTGTGATAGAGTTGGGGATAAGATTGAAGGCCTTAGCTTTTTAGGGCTCCAGAGAAGGTAGTCTAGAGTGTGGAGGGGAACCGCCTGTCTCTCAATGTGGACCCAGTCGGGCTGTTCCCACCTCGAGTAAACCGTGGATAATTGAGCCAGTTGAGCGGCATGGAAATACCAGAGCAAGTTGGGCAGACCGAGCCCCCCTTCCATCCTGGATCTAAATAGGACTGACTTTGAAATTCTGTGCCCTCCCTTGCCCCAAACAAATTTGTTGATTCTGGCTTGGAAGAGTTTTAGGCGAGTTTTGTCTACCGGGATCGGGAGTGCTCTAAAGTAATACAGTATGCGGGGAAGCATGGTCATCTTGATTGTATTGATCCTGCCCAGCCAGGACAGGGAAAGCCGAGACCACCGGGAGAGGTCCTCCTCTAGCTTTTTGTACAGAGGTGGATAATTTGTTTGGTGGAGGAGTTCAACCCTGGGAGTTAGTTTAATCCCTAAGTACGTAATCGCATGGTCATTCCAGGTGAATCGGAAGCTTTCCCTGAGCCTGATCAGGAGGGAATTGGGGATGTTAATGTTAAGAGCTTGGGATTTGTCGAAGTTGACCTTTAGCCCCGAGACCGTTCCAAACTTGTCTAATAGGTGGCAAATATTAGGGAGGGTTGTCAGCGGGGAGGAGACAAATAATAAAATGTCATCAGCAAATAATGCGCATTTATGGTGTCTGGAGCCGCATCGAATGCCTTGGATGTTTGGGTCGGTTCTGATGGAAATCGCCAGGGATTCGATTGCTATGGCAAAAATTAAGGGGGAAAGGGGGCAACCCTGTCTAGTGCCCCTTGATATAGTAAAAGATTCCGAGTAAAATCCCTGCAGACGCACCTGAGCCGAGGGAGAGGAATAAAGTGCATACATAATATTGAGAAACGATTCTCCGAAACCCCAGCGTTTTCAAGTAGAGAAAATGTATGTCCAGTGGACAGAATCAAATGCTTTCTGGAGGTCCAGGGAAAGCAAGCAACCCTGCCTAGGAGAGCCAGAGTCCCAGTTAGAATTGATGAGAGAAATTAAATCAATAGCACGTCTGGTTTGATCGGGTCCCTGCCTCCCTGGGATAAAGCCTACTTGGTCCTTGTCTATGTATAAGCTAATGAAGGAGGCCAGGCGGTCTGCAAGGATTTTAGTCAGAATCTTCAAATCATTATTGATGAGAGATATCGGTCTATAATTACCAACAGAGCTGGTGTCCTTGTCCGGCTTGGGTAAGACCGTGATATATGCTGAGTTGATGGAAGAATCTAGAGTACCTCCCTGCCTAAGAGCATTAAAAAAGTGGGCCATGTAGGGAGCTAGCGTGGAGGAGAACGATTTATAGTAAGGTATAGAAAATCCATCCGGGCCCGGTGCCGAATGGGATTTCAAATTTTTAATAACCCTGCAAACCTCCTCAGTGGAGATAGGGGCGTCAAGTTTCAGCCGGTGAGAGTCTTTCAAGACGGGACACTGTATAGAGTTGAGGAACCGGTCAATCGAAGATTGAGTAGGACCATTGGGGTTGCTGTATAGGGATTTTTAGAAGTCCTGAAATTCCCCCATGATACGTTGGGGGTTCTGTGACAGGGTTCCACCTTGGATTCTAATTTTCGGGAATACTGTGGTTCTAAATTTTGGGGTAAGTCTGCCTGCTAGCATGGAGCCGATCCTATCCCCTTGACAATAAAATCTGGAGCTATTCCATCGCAGCCATTTCTCAGCCCTAGTCGTTAGAGCCAAGTTCAGGGCCATGCGGGCCGCATCTAGTTTAGATGTGGGAACCGCCGTGGGATTGGCTTTATGCTTTTTGGACAAGGCCGAAAATTCCAGCTCCAGGGTTTCGATGCCTAACTTATACGCTTTGTTTATTTGGGAAGCTACTTGAATCAAGTGACCTCTAATGACAGCTTTATGAGCCGCCCAGAGGCTTGAGGGGCCTATATCTGACGTGTCATTAGTGATGAAGTAGTTACTGATCTCGCGTTCAATTTCTGTCACTCTGGCCGGGTCACTCAATATAGACTCGTTAAGTCTCCAGCGTCTACTGGGTTTGAGACCAGCGGGACGCAGGAGAGACAGAACCACCATGGAGTGGTCCGACCAAGCAACATCCTTGATGTGGGCCCTGGTTGTCAGTGGAATGGAGTTAGGAGCCACGAAAATATGATCTATTCTCGCAAACGACTTGTGTGGGTTAGAATAGTGTGTAAAGTCACGGCGAGTCGGATTCATTTCCCTCCAAATGTCCACCAGGCCAAACTGAGATATCAGTTTAGCTATGCGGAGGCTCTGCTTAGTGGGTCTGGTGAGGCGTTTGCCAGGAGGTCGGGACTTGTCTAACCCCTGGTCAAAGGCCGTGTTGGAGTCGCCCCTGAAAATTACAGTACCTTCTAATAATGGAGTCAGGGTTTTCATCAGGCGTTGAAAAAAGGGCAGTTGGCCCTTGTTTGGGGCATAGTATGATATGAAAGAGTATAGTTTGTCATCCACTTCCCCTACTACTAGAAGAAATCTGCCCTCCGGGTCAGTATGTTCAGATTTGAGAGTAAATTTACATCTTTGAGCTGGTGGATTTTAGAGACCTTGCGTTCCTCCACCTTCCATTTGAGGATGCCTCACAGATGCTCAATAAGGTTTAGGTCTAGAGACATGCTTGGCCAGTCCATCACCTTTACCCTCAGCTTCTTTAGCAAGGCAGTGGTTGTCTTGGAGGTGTGTTTAGGGTCGTCATCATGTTGGAATTCTGCCCTGCGGCCCAGTTTCCGAAGGGAGGGGCTCATGCTCTGCTTCAGTATGTCACAGTGCATGTTGGCATTCGTGGTTTCCTCAATGAACTGTAGGTTCCATGCAGCCCCAGACCATGACACTCCCATCACCATGCTTGACTGTAGGCAAGAAACACTTGTCTTTGTACTCCCCACCTGGTTGCAGTCACACACGCTTGACACCATCTGAACCAAATAAGTTTATCTTGGTCTCATTAGACCACAGGACATAGTTCCAGTAATCCATGCCCTTAGTCTACTTGCCTTCAGCAAACTGTTTGTGGGCTTGCATGTGCATCATCTTTAGAAGAGGCTTCCTGCTGGGACAACAGCCATGCAGACCAATTTGATGCAGTATGCGTATGGTCTGAGCATTGACAGGCTGACCCCCCACCCCTTCAGCCTCTGCAGCAATGCTGGCAGCACTCATACATCTATTTCCCAAAGACAACCTCTGGAGATGCTGAGCACATGGAACCTGTCCTGTTAAATGGTCTTGGCCACTGTGCTGCAGCTCAGTTTCAGGGTGTTGGCAATCTTCTTATAGCCTAGGCCATCTTTATGTAGAACAATAATTCTTTTTTTTCATATCCTCAGAGTTCTTTGCCATGAGGTGGCATGTTGAACTTCCATTGATCAGTATGAGAGAGTGAGAGCGATAACACCAAATTTAACACACATGATCCCCATTCACACCTGAGACCGTGTAACACTAATGAGTCACATGACACCGGGGAGGGAAAATGGCTAATTGGGCCCAATTTGGACATTTTCACTTTGGGGTGTATTCACTTTTGTTGCCAGCGGTTTAGACATTAATGGCTGTATGTTGAGTTATTTTGATGGGACAGCAAATTTACACTGTTATACAAGCTGTACACTCCCTACTTTACATTGTAGCAAAGTGTAATTTCTTCAGTGTTGTCACATGAAAAGATATAATCAAATATTTACAAAAATGTGAGGGGTGTACTCACTTTTGTGAGATACTATATATATATATATATATATATATATATATATATATATAAAAGTATATATAAAAATATATAAAAGCATCAGATAAGATAAGATTATAAATGCATCCTTAAATAATCCTCTTTGATGAACTTCAATCGCTTTTAGATGCAAGCTAAATGCATATGCCTATTATGTCCCTTTAATGGCCCAATGTCAGCCTCCTTGTGTGTATATATATATATATATATATATATATATATATATATATATATATATATATATATATAGAGCATCAGCTGCTCTAAATCCCTTCCCAGAGGCCAGATTATAAGTGCATCCTCAAACAATCCTTTCTGATGAACTTCAATCGCTTGCACATCCAAACATAACGCATATATCCTGGAAAAAAAAAATTGTGTAATACCACGATGAGCAGCGACCTGACAGAATATATGTCCTGAATGAACTCAGGCCCCAATAGTGTAGAGTTTGCAGGTGGAGATACAAGCTCTGCGCATTTAGATCAGTGCAGAGAGCGTCCAGTCACTGATGACTATAGAAATGTTTTTGGGGGGTACATTACCATTCCCATGTGGCAGACACAAGCTGATAACAGACTCTCTGGTCCTTGATGCAGGAACAGCACTTGGCGATGTTACATAGTATCCACTGATTGTGGTATGAGCTGAGCCACCTGCTCCAAGGTGCCGTACAGTGCCTCCCATCACCCGTCTTCTGTCTCCCTCACTCTGCTGGCTTGCGCGATAGCAGCGGGGCTTGCGTGGGTTGCATCAAGTGACGCTGGTGATGTCAATGCGTTTTGCTAGGGGAGTAGCGTAGCTTCGTCTGGACTCCCTTTTAACAATGATTTCTTCATGATGGTGACACCCAATAATGGAATATTTAAATGGACATTTACCATGTTTAAAGTTGTTTGGTATTGATGGGGTTTAGGTAAAAAGTAAACAAATAGCTCAGTTACTTTTCTGTTCTATTCCTAGCTATTTATAGTAAAGGAGAGGAAAAAGAAAAGAAAAAGGGACAAGGAAGAAAGGAGGAAAAGAGGGAAGAGGAAAAAAGAGGAGAAAAAAAAACATAGTGGTTTTAGTTAAAGGTAGTAAAGTCAGGGAAACAGAATAAAAAAATATATTAAATTCTCACATGGGTAGAGAAAGCAAAGCTAACAGAGCAGGTCATGAACCACTTATGGTCAAGGTATAGCCCAAGGGGGCCTATTACAGAAGTGTAAAAGGGAGTTAATCAACTCTCCAGGAAAATCTGGAACTCTGTGTTCAAGCCAACTGGTATGAGGGACTTTAACCTGTATATCCATCATTTTTCTTTTTGGAGGAGTATACGGTCAAAGTCACCTCTCCTAGCTGGAAATTTAAGGATGTAGAACCCCTTAACCTTCATACATACTTTACATCTTCCATGGCATGAGGAAAAATGTTTGGCTAGGGGTTTCTCAGTCTTTTTCATTAAACTCGCTCAGATGTTCACCAATTCTGACTTTCAATGATCTTTTATTTTTCCCTATATAGATTTTCGGACAGGGACAGGTAATCATGTAAATCACTCTCATTGTAGAGCAATTAATTAGGTCTCTAATTTCATACCTATTTTGTCCTAGTGCATCTTGAAAAGTATTGGTTCTATCCACAAAGGGGCATACCTGACATTTGTTACAGGGAAACATCCCTTTAGTTTTGGGGTATGTTGAAAGCCACTTGGTACTTGGTACCTGGTCCCTTGATAAGTTCTGAATGAATCAGCATATCCCCCAGATTTTTTTCCCGGTGGGCTACCATCTTGGGAACTGGTCCCACTATGGCCGCCAAGCCGGGACTATTTAGCAGAATGCCCCAGTGTCTCTCCAAGACATTACACACTGTGTTCCACATGCTGTTATTATTCTCACTGGGCTCAGATTTATCAGTCCTTTACTTTCTTTACCGGTCTCCATGAAGAGAAGACTCTCTCTACTTCGACCTGCTACCTTCTATTTTGGCCATGTGGGGTTGTCCATGGGAGTAACCATCACGGAATCTCCCATACATATCAGCTTCCTCCTTCCTGAATTCACTTGTTTTAGTACAAATTATTTTTATCCTCAGGAACTGGCCCACTGGCATCCCATTCTTTAACCAAGGGGGGTGGTGGCTACCTGCTCTTAAGCGGGCGTTAGCTGCAGTTTCTTTACAGAATGAATGTGTACATAATTGTCCCTCTTCAATAGCTATCCATAAGTCCAGAAAAGAGATCTCGGTATGATCAAAAGTGTAGATCAAGTGTATGTTGCATTTATTGTTGTTGAGTTGATCAACAAATTTATGAAGATCTTCTATATCTCCTTTCCATACCACCAATACATTGTCAATGTAGAATAGCCATGTATGTACATGGTCCTGGTACATTGACCGGCACCCGCATTGCGCCCATTGAGGTACCTCTTATTTGTTGGTAGCTCTGTGCAGAGAATTGGAAGAAATTATTGGACAATGAAAAGTCCAACGATTCTACCAGGAACTCGTTTTGTGGACCAAGTTGCAGATAATATAAATCTAGGAAGGCCTCAACTGCCTGTATTCCACAGCTATGGTGGATCGAGGTATAGAGTGATTCCACATCAATACCTATAAGCCACACCTCGTCCCCCACCTATAGATCAGCTATTGGATAGCACATGTTGAGTATCTTGTACATATGATTTTAACACTTTTACCATATCCTTGAGGATCTTCTCAAAGGGACCCTGTACCGTCGATACAACCGGTCTCCCTGGTGGATTTTGCAAGCATTTATGCACTTTTGGTATAATGTAAAAGGTGGGCACATTGAACTTTCTCACAAGGAGGTGCTCATATTCCTGATTACTAAGAAAACAAACCTCTTTTGCAGCCCTTAATTTTTGATTTAACTGTCATGCGACTTTGAGAAATGGATTGTAATCTAATCTTTTATATGTTAGGGGATCATTTAATAAACGTTTAGCTTCCTTTTCGTAAATATTTACGTTCCTTATAACAATGTTACCCCCTCGATCGCTTCTTTTTATAATGATATTCTTTGCTTTTCTAAGCTCGCTTAGGACCTGTATTTCTTCGTATGTCAAATTGTTAACACCACTTTGTGTCCAATCTATGCCATCTAGATCCGATTTGACCATTTCAGAGAAAAGGTTTAAATTAAACACCTATTTTTGGATAAGGGTGGGATCTTTTTGGAACGTATCCTTAGATCAGCCACTTTCCTACTAGGATTACTTGTTGTAGGGGTGTCCTCATTTTCCTCAAGCAAGGCGTTTAGAATCTCTAGTGCTTTCTGATCATCCATTTCTAGGTGCAGTTCGCCAGTATTAGAGATGTCCTTTCTCTCATAAAGAGACCTTAAAAAGACCTTCCTCAGGAAGAGAGTGACATCCTTGTAGACTGCAAACTCATCCATATTGTTAACAGGGGAAAATTACATACATCTTTGCAAAATTTGATATGTTTTGGGGCCAAAGGGAAATCAGAGGTTAATAACCTTCATGTCCCTTTTTAATATTTCTTGGGCAGTATTCTTGGTTAATATTTTTTCTAAAATTTTTGACTTCCTGTACGTGATCTCTCGTTACCCGTTTTTGGAAGTTTGTCCTTGTTTTTGATACCTGATTGAGTTTTTATTTTTGACTGTATTTTCGGAGGTGGGATGTGAGTTACAGCATCTTCCGCCCCCTCCTTGTCTAAAAAAAGTCACTGATTTATTAGCATTTTCCTCATCAGTATCACTAACAAATCTTTCACGTCTTAATCTAGATTGCAAATGTGGTGCTCTTCTTGAGGATCTGCTCCTTCTTCGTCTAATGGTTAGGTCAAAGACCTCATCTTTTTTTTCAAAATCATTAAATATCCCTCCTAAATTTAGTTTGTTTAGTTGTTTTTAAATTAAGTTGGACTCTCTCCATCTCCTTTTTGAGAAGTTAATTTTGTTTTGAGAATTCCTCTGTTTCTTTTAGGGCATCTGATCTTTGTGCACTTTCCTCAATCTGTTCTTTAACCACTTGCCTACCAGGCACGAACACCTCCTTCCTGACCAAGCCATTTTTCAGCTTTCAGCGCTGTCGCATTTTGAATGACAATTGCGCGGTCATGCAACGCTGTACCCAAATAAATTTTTTTATCATTTTTTCCCCATAGATAGAGCTTTAGTTTGGTGGTATTTGATCACCTCTGCGGTTTTTATTTCTTGCGCTATAAACAAAAGAAGAGGGACAAGTTTGAAAAAACATAATATTTTTTACTTTTTATTATAATAAATATCCAATTTTTTTATTTTTTTTAAACACATTTTTTCCTCAGTTTAGGCCAATACGTATTCTTCTACATATTTTTGGTAAAAAAAAAATCGCAATAAGCGTATATTGATTGGTTTGCGCAAAAGTTATAGCGTCTACAAAATAGGGGATAGATTTATGACATTTTTATTATTATTTTTTTTTTACTAGTAATGGCGGCGATCTGCGATTTTTATCGTGACTGCGACATTGCGGCGGACATATCGGACGTTTTTGACACATTTTTGGGACCATTCACATTTATACAGCGATCCGTGCTATAAAAATGCATTGATTACTGTATAAATGTGACTGTCAGGGAAGGGGTTAACACTAGGGGGCGCTGCAGAGGTTAATATGTTCCCTATGTTAGTGATTCTAACTGTGGGGGAGGGGACTGACTGGGGGAGGGGACCGATCGGTGTCCCTATGTACAAGGGACACACCATCGGTCTCCTCTCCAGTGACAGGACGTGGATCTGTGTGTTTACACACACAGATCCACGTCCTGCTCAGTCACTGGGAAATCGCGGGTGCCCGGCGGACATCGCGGCCCCCGGGCACACGCATCGGGTCCCCATCGATGCGGCGGGCACGCGTGCGTGCCTCCCGCGGTGCGCGCGCACCCCCTAGTGGCCATAATGGTAGCGCCGTCATATGACGGCGACCCGCCACAAGAGCCGCACCGCTCCGCCGTCTTTTGACAGTGGGCGGTCGGCAAGAAGTTAATTCCACATAATTGAACCTTCTCCTCCTCTACTATTAGGCACCTTACCACTAGCCCATGATTAATACATAGTTCCTTCCACTTAGGGAGGAACCTATCTGTGTGGAGATGTTCTGCAGGTACTATCATATCTCTTAGACCTCGTGGTATTATTATATGTACTATAAACGTCTCTAGAGAGGACACATCCCATTTCCTATTCAGGTGTCTAGTCAATAACTTTTTATGTTCTTTAAATTTGTTTTTGATTTCCTCTTTCTAATTCGGAATTTGAGTGTCCAGAAAAGCTTCTCTGATTTCCTGATCAATATCTTCCCCTAGAACAAATGCCATCCCTAAGTTGAGAATGTATAGAAAAACCCTCAACAGAAAATGTGAAACTGGAAAAATAGTAGACACCGGTAAGAAAGGATCACAAGGTGATCTGAACCAGCTGCATATAAACTAAACAAAGAATGGGGAAGGTCACAAAAATGAATCCGCTGTATTATAGTAGTCACTCATAGATCACTCACCACAACAGGCGTTGCTACCATAACTAAAATGTATTGCAGAAAAACAAAACCTGGTATAGGCCACCAGGAAAAAGGGGTTACTAAGGTAACAATTGGATCATACTAGAGTGTATCTAAAAAATCAGATTTATTTATTGACAAGATGTGGCATAATATAAAATATAAGCCAAGGATATTGCACAGCTTCACAAGAACATAGGCTTCCACATCTAATATGCAATGAGTAAGTTGCGTGTGGACACCAAACACGATGTACCCACTACTTATTCACATGGGAGCAGATAGGGCAGATATCTGGGGCTCCTTATTTTAAAGGGGGCTTCCATATTCTGATAAGATCCCCCCACAGGCTCTCACATCCATTTTGGAGGACAGGATGTGTGGATGAGGCCCTTGTCACCATCAACAAAAGGTAAAATGTGCCATACAAAAGGGGAGAGGTTTTGCTGTCCCCCTTCCAAGGTACCCTCCCAATGTTGAGAGCATATGGCCTGGTATGATTTCCTGGCCATCAAAGGTTCATTCCTGGATAAGTTTATTGTATTAACATTTAGAAGACTTAACATCAGTAAATAGTTTGCTGGCCCTTTTAGAGAAAAAAAATATTATGGGGTTAGCTTAAACATTCAACTCACACCTTTTCCAAGTATGCAGCCTTTTTGGCCAGGAAGGACAGCAGTGATGATGGACCACCCAAACTTTACCAGACCACATGCTCTAAACATTGAGATGGCACCTTTTCGATGGGGGATGATTAAGCCTCCCCTCGCTTGCAAGACATTCTACACATATTAATGGGGACATTAACCTCATCCCCATATCCTATTTCCCAAAAGGGATATGGAAATCAGTGTAGGGGACTTTTCAGAAACTGGAATCCCTCTGGATTTTTACATTGGGGGGCATTATATATATATATATATTTTTTATTTTTAATTGATACTGCCTCTCCTCTACCCATTACAGATAACAGCAGAAAACTGCTGGCATTTAAACAATAGTGCCAGAGAACCTAGGTGACATAATTGATCAAATATGTTTATGACCATATTTAGTCAATGACATCATCCTGGATCCCCTCCAGTTTGTTTACAATTTGAAGCAGAAACCAGCAGGAATCTGTCATTTAGAGGTGGTAGTAATACCATAGATAAATGAGAGACTGCTGCATCGGTTTGATGGTCTGTCATGTGGCTGTAGTGACCAAACACAAAGCTTATTTGTTACTCTAACCATAAAAGCGTTAAAGGGTATGTGCACTCAGTATTGATATTTTAGTTTTAACAGATGCTTAAAAGTTTCTTATTGGACTATATTGATGAAATATCTGTACCTAAGTTTCCAGATCTGCACCATAGTCATGATTTGTATTTCATTTAATGGGAACTTTATCAGGAGATGTTTTAACATGAAATGTTTGTCAGGAACACCCAAACTCTTATGCCCCGTACACATGATCAGATTTTCCGACAACAAATATTGGATGTGTGTATACTCCATTGAACATTTGTTGTCGGACTTTCCGCCAACAAATGTTGGCTAGCAGGTTCTTACATTTTCTACCAACAAAACGTTGTTGTCGGAATTTCCGATCATATGTACAAAAGTTCACGCATGCTCGGAATCAAGCAAAAGGAGCCGCACTGGCTATTGAACTTCCTTTTTATTGGCTTGTCGCATGTCTTGTACGTCACCACGTTCCCAGGTTCGTAATTGTTGGCCAACATTTGTGTGACTGTGTGTATGCAAGACAAGTTGGAGCCAACATCCTCATAACAAAAGTCCACAGTTTTGTTGTCGGAAAGTCTGTTCGTGTGTCCGGGGCATTAAGGTGGACAAGAAATGAGTCAGGATAGGAATTACAATATGGACAGTATATCTTATAGTCTATAAGAAAAAAAATGACTGAAGGAGTTGCAATTTCTCAATCAAAGGACATTATTTTGTAATTGCTATATCCAAAATCAGGAACCAGAAACTTTTCAATACAAAATACACATATTCTGCACAGGAAAACTACACTTTTTCACAACCTGGACCATTCTTTCTGTGCCTCAAACATAGTTTACATGATATTTTGAAAAAAGTGCCGGACTAAAGTGATGTTTTTTGGAATAAAAAATTGAAAATGACCAGTTGTAAATAAATATATACATTATATATAAAGTTTTGTTTCAGTGACATAATTCTGGGAACTTAAAAGTGATACTTAATAGGCATATATTGCAGAGGTTTAATTTAATTTTTTTTTTCTGAAAACACATTTATATTGGATTATTTTGGGCTTAAAATGTATCTGTTTTATATATGCAAGATGGAATGATAGTGACCTTAGGCACTTTTGTAGTTGAAGTAGATTATAAATATTTTAAAACTGATATGGAGAGTTTTATATTATCATCAGTATTCAGTGCCATCAAGCAAAGCAACAATGTTTTGTCACTAATAACAGCTTATCTCAAGCAGTGCTGACTCATTACAAAAGAGACTGCTTTTCCAACAAGTGCTGTAATGATGCTATAAAAATACACAAGATAAATCATTCTTGGTTATTGAACAGGAGACAGTCAGCAACACACATGGCCCATGAATTTTCATGAAAAGGAGTCTGACATATATTTAGAAGGATTTGTGTTTTAAAAAAAACTTTTACTGAAAGATTTACACTCCATAAATTGAACATGGCTTTTTCTTTGTTCTGAAAGGTTAAACTCTGGCAACCAAAATCATGAAGATTGTGCTATGAAAAGAATGACAGCTGCTTTTTAATCAAATTTAAATACAGAAATATCTTGTAGGTGATCATAGATTTTTCTTAAACCTTAAAGAGCTGTTATATTTTTTAAGCCATGCTCCCAGTATTAAGCATTATAAGCCTTAAAGCGATAATAAAGTCTTGTTTAAAAAAATAAAATAACAACCATGTCATACTTACCTGCTCTGTGTAGTGGTTTTGCACAGAGCAGCCTGGATCCTCCCCTTCTGGGGTCCCATGCAGGCACTCCCGGCCCCTCCCTCCTGTCGAATGCCCCCACAGCAAGCAGCTTGCTGTGGGGACACTAGACACGCAAGCAGGCATGCTCCCGAGCTGTGGCTCTGTGTGTCCAATTACACATGGAGCTGCAGCTCAGCCCCACCCCCTCTGTCTCCTGATTGGCTCACTGGCTGTGATTGACATCAGCAGGAGACAATAGCTCTCACTGCTGCTAAAAGCAGGAGTGTGAGTCCCCAGAGAACCAAGGCTCTCGTGGACATTGCTGGATCAAGAGGGAGCTCAGGTAAGTATTAGGGGGTATGCTGTATAGTTGGATCCAATGATGATAAGGGTTACTGGCCACATAAACACATATTGTGCTGACAATGCCCTGATGGTGTTTGGACAACCCAAGAAGGGGAAAACTTTTCCAATGGTCCAGAGAAGGTATCTCAAAAAGGATGGTTGTGTACACACAATGTAGAGCCACTAAAGGCACTCAGTGGCATATCCACTCCTGTATGGCCTCCCTCGCATTGTACCATATAGCTGCAAAAAGCAAACTGATAGTCCCAATCCCCTAGGGACCATTTGTAATCCAAAGATTGTATATAAAATATTGCATAGTTCCCAAGTTCTTGGGGTGCAAGGTATACTTATCAGGTCCAAAAATGTGGTCAAATGTGGGTGCATTCAAAAGCACTGACAAGTGGGTGCCATCACAAGGTCAATAGGGTCACGAGGATAAGACTGTGGCAAGGCCTGACCGGTTTCACCAGTCACCGACGGCTGCGTCAAAGGCTCAATCAAGTGCAGTCCAGCATAAGTGTTAGCAGCTGTAAATTTAGGTCATGTTATCTAGAATTTAAGCATTCTATTGTGTCAATAATTTTATGAAAATATTAAACTTTGAGTTTAGGTCTACTTTAACCACTTGACCACTGGGCACTTAAACCCCCTTCCTAACCAGACCAATTTTCAGCTTTCGGTGCTCTCACATTTGTACCCATATAAAAATGTTTTTCACACAAATAGAGCTTTCTTTTGGTGGTATTTAATCACCGTTGGGTTTTTTATTTTTTGCGCTATAAAAGAAAAAAAGACTGTAAAAAATAAAACGTTCTTTGTTTCTGTTATAAAATTTAGCAAATTAGTGATTTTTCTTCATACATTTTGGCCAAAATTTATACTGCTACATATCTTTGGTAAAAATAAGTACAAATTGGTGTATGTTATTTGTTTTTTGTGAAAGTTATAGAGTCCACAAGCTATGGTGCCAATATGTGAAAATTGATCACACCTAAAGTACTGACAGCCTAATTACTTGAGACCCTAACATGCCAGAAAAATACAAATACCCCCCGAATGACCCCTTTTTGGAAAGAAGACATTCTAAGGTATTTAGAAAGATGCATGGTGAGTTTTTTGAAGTTGTAATTTTTTCCCACAATTCTTTGCAAAATCAAGATTTTTTTTTTCTCACAAAATTGTCATATTAGAAGGTTATTTCTCACACACAGCATATGCATACCACAAATTACACCCCAAAACACATTCTGCTATTCCTCCGGAGTACGGTGATACCACATGTCTGAGACTTTTACATAGCGTGGCCACATACAGAGGCCCAACATGCAGGGAGCACCTTCAGGCATTCTGGAGCACCCATGCCAATTCTGTCATTTCTCTACTACATGTAAACATCATCATTTATTTGATAGAAAATACATCGAACTCTAAAACATTAGATATGTTTTTTTTAGCAAAGACCCTGGAGAATACAATGGCAGTCATAGCAACTTTTTATCTTGCACGGTATTTGCGCAGCAATTTTTTTGAACGTGTTTTTTTGGGAAAGAAAACTGTTTTGTGCTTTAAAAAAACAAAACAGTAAAGTTAGCCCAATGTTTTTGCATAATGTGAAAGATGAAGTTACACCAAGTAAATAGATAGCTAACATGTCACCCTTCAAAATTGCACACGCTTGTGGAATGGCGCCAAACTTCGCTATTTAAAAATCCCCATAGGCAATGCTATATTTTTTATTGGTTACATGTTTTGAGTTACAGAGGAGGTCTAGGGTGAAAATTTTTGCTCTCGCTCGAACGTTCGCAGCGATACCTCACATGTGTGGTTTGCAGAGGCGTATCTAGTGAAAATGGCGCCTATGGCAAGCACTGAAACTGCGCCCATGTCAAAACATTTGCGGCCTTACCAGCACCCATAAATGCAGTAACATCAGCACCCATGAATGCGGCCTTACCAGCACCCAAAAATGCAGTAACATCAGCACCCATAAATGCGGCCTTACCAGCACCCAAAAATGCAGTAACATCAGCACCCATAAATGCGGCCTTACCAGCACCCATAAATGCAGTAACATCAGCACCCATAAATGCAGCAACATCAGCACCCATAAATGCGGCCTTACCAGCACCCAAAAATGCAGTAACATCAGCACCCATAAATGCGGCCTCACCAGCACCCATAAATGCGGCAACATCAGCACCCATAAATGCGGCAACATCAGCACCCATAAATGCAGCAACATCAGCACCCATAAATGCGGCCTTACCAGCACCCATAAATGCAGTAACATCAGCACCCATAAATGCGGCAACATCAGCACCCATAAATGCGGCAACATCAGCACCCATAAATGCGGCCTTACCAGCACCCATAAATGCGGCCTTACCAGCACCCATAAATGCAGTAACATCAGCACCCTTAAATGCAGCCTTACCAGCACCCATAAATGCAGTAACATCAGCACCCATAAATGCGGCCTTACCAGCACCCATAAATGCAGTAACATCAGCACCCATAAATGCAGCAACATCAGCACCCATAAATGCGGCCTTACCAACACCCAAAAATGCAGTAACATCAGCACCCATTAATGCGGCCTTACCAGCACCCATAAATGCTGCGCCAGCGCCTCTGACATTGTACAGAGGTAGAGAGGATGTAGGATCACCAGTGGCTGGGTGCCCTAGGTGGCTGCCTAGTTTGCCTAGTGGTAACGCCGGTGTTCTGTCGAGAAGTACCCCCTATCGAAAAATGCCGGGACGGAACTGCACATGCGCAGCACATGCGCAGAACGGAGCCTCAGAACAGCTGAGTTTAAGATCAGCTGTTTCGCGTTGCCGAGGCATGTTCATGTAGGTGAGGACGGATATTTACATAAAGGGGGCGGATATTTCAATGATGGCCAGTGCTAGGGGTGGAATTTTTATCGCTGAACAAACAAATCTGGTAAAGAAATCTTTATGTAATATAGAAAAATCTGCCCTTCAATTGACTAAACACGCCTGCAGCGTTCAAAATGAATAGCAGATAAAGATTTATTTTGCATATTTCTTTGGCCATCGATACAAATTCCGCCGCCAGCACTGCCCATCATTGAAATATCCGCCCCCTTCATGTAAATATCCGTCCCTCACCTACATGAACGTGCCTCTGCCACACGGGACAATAGCTGATCGTAAACTCAGCTGTTCTGCGGCTCCGTGCGGCGCATGCGCAGTTCCACCTGGGCACTATTCGATAGGCGGGCATTTCTCGACAGAGCACCGGCCCTGTCTGCCTGGCACACACGCAGAATCACACATGATGACTTTAAGTCACCACCATGTGCGATTGTGCGTGTGTGCCAGGCCCAAGCAGAAGCAAGCAGCCAATCAAATATAGTGCTCAATATGGATTAAATAAATATGCTTAGCCATAGATATCATAAATAAAGTGTAATAAAAGTGATTTGTGCAAAAGCAGGTACTACTTGCACAAATCACTTTATTATACTTTATTTGTGATATCTATGGCTAAGTATATTTATTTAATCCATAATGTTTGAGCACTATATTTGATGCTCAAGATCGTGGACTGACTGGTTCTGGACTTGTACCTGCTTTTAGGCTGCAATGCTAATCCTTCCAGGTGCTGCTGTCTGGGGGTTCCAAATGTTTCTTCTTTTCTCTTCTCTCTCTCTAGGGACATAGTCCAGCCTCCAGAGTCCTCACGGTCACGTCACCGACCACGTCACAGTCGCGTGACATCACAGACCCGGGAGACACCGCTCCGGGGAGAAGCTGAAGCAGCTACAGAGAGGAGGGTAGGCGGAGCATTAGGCTCCGCCTCCGCCAGTTACACTACGGCTACGTAGATGACCCGGGCGAGTCAACTCATCAGCCGTCATGGGGGCGACTGTCGCTTCCCTCCTCACATGCTAATAAAGTGCTGTGCCGGCGCTGCGCTCCAGCAGGCCGGCCGTGGCGCCGGGGACTACATTAGTGCGGGAGGCGGCTGCGAGAGGACGGGTGGGACTTTTCTATTGTGCGGGGGGGTGGCTTTTTTGCCGCCCCCCCACATGGCGCCCATGGCACTTGCCCTGGCTGCCATACCCTAGATACGCCACTGGTGGTTTGAACACCATTTTCATATGTACATTTGCGTTCACTTCTGCATGCGAGCACACAGGGACAGGTGCGCTTTTCAAAAAAATTATTGTTCATTTTACTTTATTTATTTTAGTTTGACACTTTTTTCCAAAAAATACAATTTTTGATCACTTTTATTCCTATTACAAGGAATGTAAACATCCCTTGTAATAGAAATATGGCATGACAGGTCCTCTTTACAGTGAGATATGGGGTGAATAAGACCCCACATCTCACCTCTAGGCTGGGAAGCTTGAAATAAAAAAAAAAAAACGATCCTGGCTTTGATCGCAGCGGTTAGTCGGTAGAAGCACCGGAGGGCGGCGGGAGGGGGGAGACGTCCCATCTCGCCTCATGTAAGAACGATCAAGCAGCGGAACAGCTGCTATGATCATTCTTATGGTGTAGGAAATTGCCGGCTGAAAAAGCTGATATTTGAATGACGCATGTAGCTGCAGGCATCTTTCAGATATCCCCACAGAAAGGCAAGGACGTCATATGACGGTGGGCGGGAAGTAGTTAAAATGCATTTTTTTTAACAAAAAGTTGTCCATTTATACAATATTTCTAACACATAGCATGTACTCACCAAAAAAGACACCCCAAAATAGATTCTCCTACTCCTCCTGAGTACGGCGATACCACATGTGTGAGACTTCCACAGCCTGGCCACATCCAGAGGCCGAGTACAGCCGAGTATGGCTGAGCATGGCTGAGCATGGCCGAGTAATGCAGGGTATAGCCGAGTATGGCTGGGTATGGCAGAGTATGGCTGGGCATCACAGAGTATTGCAGAGTATGGCTGGGTATTGCAGAGTATGGCTGGGTATGGCAGAGCATGGCAGAGTATGGCAGGGTATTGCAGGGTACTGCAGGGTATTGCAGGGTATTGCAGGGTACTGCAGGGTATTGCGGGGTATTGTAGAGTATTGCAGAGTATTGCGGGGTATTGCAGAGTATTACAGAGTATTGCATGGTATTGCAGAGTATTTCAGAGCATTTCAGAGTATTGCAGAGTATTGCGGGGTATTGCAGAGTATTGCGGAGTACTGCAGGGTATCACTGAGCATGTGTGGATGGATGGCTGGATGTGACTGCAATTGTCACAGAGCAGCGCTGTGGGCACTACAGATCTAGCCTACAGCGCTGCTGCCATCCGATCTCTCCCCTCTCCTCTCACACTGTACACGATCGGTACACAGAGGGGAGAGTGGAACCGGCGTCATGACATGGCGCCGGTTTGGTTACAAGTGATCACTTCGTCATTTGGAGGAGCGATCACATGGTAAATGGTCGTTATCAGCGGCCATTTACCCATGATCCGTGATGCGTCAGGTCCTCTGGACCGGGCGGTCATAGATGTTCTCAGGTGCACGCCCCAGGGGGGACATCACTGTACACCTTCCCAGAGTTATGCAACCACCCTGTAGCCATCATTCGGCTATGGGCCGGTTGGCAAGTAGTTAAAGGTGAACTCTGGGGAAAAAAAATAATTATCCTTGGAATGGGTTGCTCTCCCAACTGCAAGGGTATAACTAATTTTTGTTGCCTAAGGGATAGTGAATAAGATGACATACTTAACAAATTCCCTATCCCCTTGGTAGCTAACACTCTACTTCACTGTCCAATGCTCCTGGATGTGGTCAGGCCCTTTGGATTCTCCTGTACAATGCAGAACTGCTGGCTCTGCATTGTATGGGATGACAACAGAGGACTGTGACCAGTCAGACGGTGAAGGGAAAAGGCATTGGGGGACCAACATCACGAAGAAGAGGGAACCAGCAGAAAAAGTATATCACCTTATTCATTCTCCCATAGGCCAAATAAGCAGTTAACCTTTGCAGTGGGGGGAGGGTAAGGGTAATTTTTCAGCTTTAACATCAAAATTTAGGTTAATCTCAAAGTAGGAACAAAGCAAACCAATATAATTCTTAATTTTCAGCAAAGGCCATAAATCAGAGATGAAACTCAGTAAAATGTGTTCTGATGAATCAGCCGGAGCTGACATTTAGCTGTTTAAGTTAATCTTTTAATCATCATGATGGAGCATAATAATCTATTTGAACTCTTTTAATGATTCTTCTTTAATGAAGAACAAAATAGACCAACTGAACTCTATACAAGGTTTGGGTCTCTAATAGACAAAGTTGTCTGTTCCTACAGTATATCATTAAAAGCTTTCATAATCATATCACTTTGAGCTGTAATAAGTTTGGCAGACATTTTCTATTTTTTTTTATCTGTACTTCCTTTCTCATATGCAACTGAAGCAATTACCCATTTCTCTGGCTGACTCTGTTATGTATATTTAGTCAATTGATTTGAAATATGTATACAGTACATTAGACAAAGTACAGAGGGTCCCCAGGTTACAAACAAGATAGGGACTGTAGGTTTGTTCTTAAGTTGAATCTGTTTGTAAGTCGGAACAGGTACATTTTTTAAGTGTAGCTCCAGCCAAAAAATCTATTTTTAAGTTTTTTAGATAACCCTTCTCTATGTTATCACCCCTGTAACATTTGTTCTGCTGTCTGTGCCCCTGTTCAGAAGATTTCACTTCACCTTCTGTCCCAATGACAATTGGATTTTGAAAATTTTGGGTTGTTAGGGAAACATGGACTGCTGATAAAGCATCAGTGGAGATACCTTTTTCCCATATTAACTCTTACAGGAGTGAATTTCCCTTCCTAGGGGTGGATTTCCTCTCACTTCCTGTTGTCTCCCTCCGTTTGTAAGTAGGAGTCGTTTGTAAGTCGGATGTTTGTAAGTAGGGGACCCCCTGTATGCACTTTGTCAGCCAGCTTGGCTAGTAAGGAACAGACCAGGTGCTAAAAAGTGCAACTGTGTCCAAGCTGAATCACTTGAACCAATTTTCACACACATATATGCACACCTGTAATTCATGCTCATGTTCCGGACGTCACTTCTGGTGTCCTAGTGTATTCTATTTTCCTACTAGTGCCGTCACATTTTATTTTCCTACTAGTGTCGTCACATCACATGACTTCATCATAAAGTCATGTGATGTGATGACACTAGTAGGAAAATAGAATACACTAGGACACCGGAAGTGACGTCCGGAACACGAGCACGGCGCTTGTTTTTACATTCAATTCTGTCTCATTGTCAATTGTGAGTACACTTGTGTTTTATTTTGTGGTTTACTGAATAAACTGTACATACTTCACTATTTGGGGCTCCTTCCTCTTCCCTCCATGATTTACATGCTTATTACCTGGGAGGACTAAAAGTGAAATAATACCCCGGGAGGAGTACAAGTGAAATAATACCCCCTGGTGTGCAGTGAGTGAAACAATACCATTGATGTAGTGAGAGTGACAAACCAGGCCCCAACATACACTCAGGATACAGAGCTCAGGAGAGCAATCTTGATTAATGCTGTTTACCTTACAGTAGTGAGGTAAGGAGCCACTGCATCTGATATTTGCGGGCACCCAGAGGAGTACGGTTTTGATCACCTCGCACACATCAAGTTATAGAGTGATATCTCCCCTGCATCTCTGGACGGATTCTATCCATCACACTCCATTTAAATGGAGTTTCACCTTCTCTGTGGACATTGTCTGTCACTCAGTTTGACACAGCCACATTACATCCCAGTGGATGTTTTTTTTCTTGTCGCACTTTATATTTATCCTTTTTTGGACAATCACTGTTTGCACTGCATATATATATATTTTATATATACCTTTTATATAGATATTTTTATTTTTTATATATATTTTTTCTTATATTATATTGTCTGCATTTTTGCATATTTATCTCTGCACTTTTTTTGCACATTTCGCTTACGCTTTGGATCACCGACGTAGTCCATTTTTTTATTGCTTATTTATTACACCACTTTGCACAGATTCACTGTGATTAGGAGTTGAACACCAGTGTGTTTATTTGTTGCATATACTATTATCCTATGTTTTAGCACATTTATTTATTTTGCTGTTTCGAGCACAATATTTATTTGTCGTAGCACAGTCTCCACACTCAGGTATATTTAGAGGATTGCATGATATATTTAGAGATTTTATTGCTTATATTTATCTGGAGCGCAACACCATACATTGATTTTTCACATATTTTAAAGGGTGGGGTTTGCACCCCTGTCGGTGGTTTGCTGCAACCAATTGTTACCTTTATTTACTTATTTAATATTTATATACTCTCTGTTTTATTGATTCCTGGGTACACTACTGCAGTAGCGCGGGAATACTTACTTACCTTTACAAATACCATACTGTTGACCCCACAATAGGGATAAAACTTTTTTGCAAAAGGGAGTTTAACAAGACTCGTGGCCACTCAAATTAGAAGAAAAGAGGTTTAACCTTAAACTACGTAGAGGGCTCTTTACTGTAAGAGTGGCAAGGATGTGGAATTCCCTTCCATAGGGGGTGATCTCAGTGGGGGGGCATTGATAGTTTCAAGAAACTATTAGATAAGCACCTGAACGGCCGCAACATACAGGGATATACAATATAATACTGACATATAATCACACACATAGGTTGGACTTGATGGACTTGTGTCTTATTTCAACCTCACCTACTATGTAACTATGTAACTATGATAGTGTCATGGGTCCTGTAATGGTGAGCGCTGTGTTGCTGTAGTGTCAATAAACAAGTGAAGTATTATTTTGTTACCTGTAGGTGGTGCTGTTGGATCAGATATAGACAGCGAGTGTAGTCCTTTGTTGTTGAAGTTGCTTGTAATGGACATCCAGAAAAGAAGTACAGTGACTTTTTCATAGTGTTTCTTAGGTACAGTTAAAACATTGAAAACAAATAAAGTCATGCACAGTAACAAGAACATAAAAAGGTGAAAAATGTCACTAAGTGCAAACATTTCCACGATGGTTTAAAGGGGGAATGAGCTCCTAGTAACCTAGAACAGACATCCCTCCAGCATAAGTAAAGCCAGTGCATTTTGCATATAAGTGGCTTTAAGGCCTTGATAGTGCATTCATCATGATGTACGCCATTCTGGGGACAGTCTAAGCTGTGTTGAACTGGGTGGTGGAACATTGACGTCTTCTGGCAGCAGGTTCCATCTCCTAGCTAGGGCCAGTCCATCTTCAATATTTGTGATTGCATGAGTGCGATTTTCTCTTGTGATGAGAAGTTTTGTAGGGAAGCCCCATGAGTATGGGATTTTATGAAGCAATTTTGTGATAGAGGACAGGTTTTTACGCGCCATCATGGTATGTTGGGATAGGTCTGCAAACACAGAGATAACAGAATAGGGGCCCAGAAGGGGATGATTCTTCCTAGTAAAAATGCATAAGTTTGTCTTTAACATGGAAGAAGTGGATGCGAGCGAAGACATCCCTTGGTACCTTTTCATGCAGGAATTTTGGTTTCGGAAGGTGGTGGGCTCTGTCCACTATGACTTCCCTATCCAGGGTATCAGGTAAAATGGCCGCTATGAAATGTTGGACGTATTGTCTGAGCTCAGCCTGGGTCACGGATTCCTCCACTCCCAGCAATTTAATATTGTTCCTTCATGACCTGTCCTCTAAATCTGCAATTTTTTCTTTCATAGCTTGCATGTCCCCTCCCGTGTCATTATGTGTGACTGTGAACTCCCCCATCTTGTCTTCTATGTGGCTGACTCTATCTCCCATAGAGGAAACATCACTCTTGAGTTGTGAAATACAGAGCATCATGTCCCTATGTAGTGATACCCTGAGGGTTACTAACATATCCCTCATGACTGTGTCACTTAGGGGTTGCCCTGTAGTTGGGAATTCATTAATCTGCTCAATAAAGTCGTTGTAGGCCGCGAGTCCGAGGCTGTGCACCATCTTGCGACCTAGGGGTGCTTGTCAGCGGGTAGAAGTCGTCAGCTTCTTTGGCCTCTTCTCCTTCTTTCTTTTGCCCATGGTGGCCGGGATTGTCCCTGGAGCACAGCGTGCCTGGATAATGCCTTGGCATGCTGATTATGTCGCTGGATGGAGCTGGATGCTGGCTGGTTACATGGAGCTCTCTCCGTATACAGCCATCCGCTCCGGCTGCTGGCCACGCCCCCCTCCAGGAATATCAACCCTATACACATCTTTGTGTCATCAGCAAAAAGACATACCTTGCCCAACAAACCTTTAGTTATATCACTTATATATAGATTAAATAGAACAGGACCCAATACAGAGACTTGTGGTACACCACCAGGGGAGGGCTGGCAGCCTTAAGCCTGGGGGGGGAAGTCCAGTCGAGTGGCACATTGTACCACCGAATCATCTAACCATCCATGCCCAGCTGGTTTTTTAATGGATATTGATGTTATGAAGCAAAACAAATATGACACAGCATGACCCCGGTCTTGGTAAAGAGCTGATGACGTGGATCTATACCCATGTGATCAGCTGTGTCCAATAACAGCCAATCACATGTAAATGACAGCGTGTGAGGTGAAGAGAGACGATCAGCAGCATCTCCTTGCAGGGGAGACTGTACAGATAATCAGGGCACTGATTATAGTGCAGCCCTAGCAGTGTCCAGCAAGTGACACCAGTCTGTGCCCATCAGTGACACAAATCAGTGCTGCCTTTCAGTGCCCATAAGTGCTGCCCATTATTGCCCCCTATCAGTGCCACCCATTAATGCCCATCATTGCCACCCATCCGTGACACCTATTAGTGCCCATCAGTGCTGCCTATCAGCTCCCACCAGTGCCACCTATCAGTGCCCCCTATCAAGGCTGTATATCAGTGCCACCTATCAGTGCTACCTATCATTGTCCATCATTCCCACCATCTATCAGTCCCACCATCTATCAGTGCCGCCCATCAGTGCCTCCTATCAGTGCTGCCCATAAGTGCCACCTATCATTGCCTGTCCATCAGCACCGCCTATCAGTGCTCATTAGTGTGGCATATCAATGCAAGTGAAAAATTACTTATTTACAAAAGAAAAAAACTTTTTAAAAAACAAATTCAGTCTTTTTTTCATTTTTTAGCAAAAAATTAAAACCCAGTGGTGAATAATTATCACCAAAATGAAAGCTCCATTTGTGTGAAAAAAAGGACAAAAATGTAATATGGGTACAGTGATGCATGACCGCGTAATTGTCATTCAGAGCCTAGGTTCAAACTGACAGCGGGAATGAAATTGTGCGAGTTCAGCTGTCAGCTTCAGATGTCAATCCGATTTCAGAGACATTTGTGCGGGTTCCTGCACAGATGTCTATGGAAATCACACCCCAAAGTTGCCAAAAGTAGTACAGAAACTACTGTTGGGAATTGGTGCGGCACCACAAATACAGCATCGCACCGATTCGGACGGTGCTATTGCCGGTGATTGCCACCCATTTGGCATGCAATTCGACATGTCAAATCGCATGCCAAATTGCTCCAATGTGAACCAGCGCAAAGTGTGAGAGCACTGAAAGCTGAAAATTATCCTGGGCAGGAAGGGGGTGAAAGTGCCTGGCAGGCAAGTGGTTAAATGATAAGGCTGAGGGAGAGGGAGATGGATTTGGGAGAGACAGAGTAGAAAGGAAGAGAGGGAGGAGGGGAGAGTCTGGTCACCGCTCACTTACTTGCACAGTCCCAGCAGGAGGCTCACTGGCTCAGTCAGTCATGTTTAGGATGTGACATTGTGATTTGTGACTGCTGACTTTAAACTTTTCCACCCATACATCCCATTCACAGCACATGGGCATGTGATGCATTGAGTGTGGGCTGGCACAAGGAGGAGGCAGAGCAGATCTGTTCTCCCAATAGTCTAGAGGACGGGGAGGGCTGTGCTCTGTAAGACGGAACACACACACTCTCCAGCCCTGTGACAGGTGCAGCTAACATCCCTGTCACAGGAAACATCGCTGGCTCGCAGATGCAGCAAGGGATGGAGAGATCATTGCGTTCTTTTACTGCAATTCAGCCACTAATTCAGCCATGTTAACCTCCCCCCGCCGGAGCCACCCGAGCAGTAGCACTCAGCCAGCTTCAGAACTGCCCAAGTGCGGTTCCGAGCTGGCAGCACAGTAGCCCTTTTACAGGTAATCCGTGCGGCCCAGGGGGAAATTGCCACTGTACCCCCCCCGGCCCAGCCTGTCCCTGTACATCACTGGTGACCAGTCTCTGTTCTGAGTGAATCCCATTTACAACCATACTTTAATATCTATCCTTTAGCCAACTGCATATCTACTGAATCACCCAAGGGTTAAGCTTGTACAACTTTTGAATTAAATCATTATGTGGAACTGTATCAAATGCTGAAATCAAGATATACTATGTCCACAGCACCACCCTGGTCCAAAACATTGGTAATATAGTCAACAAATTCAATCAGATTAGTCTGACATGATCTGCCCTCAGTAAAGCCATGCTGTTTTGGGTCCAGCAAGTTGTGTATGTTTAGGTTATCAATGAGCCTTCTTTTCATGAGTGATTCCATTAACTTGACTACAACTGATGTTAAACTCACTGGCCTTGTAATTGCTTCTACCTTGCAGCCCTTCTTGTGGATAGGTACAATATTAGCTGTCCGTCAGTCATGGGGAACTTCTCCTGTTAGAAGAGATTGATTAAAAAGATCAGTTAATGGTCCAACTACTATATGTCAAAGTTCTCTTAGAACTCTGGGATAAATACCATAGGGCTCATTGCTTTATTAAGCTGTAACCAAGCCTCTACCTCTGTCTCCAGAAATCCTAAAAATGAATATGATTCCACAACTTGTTATTGTTTGTGCAATTTGTTTCTGAGAAGATTGAACAGAAGTAATTGTTGGGTTTGCTACATACAGGTCTCCCTCAATGTATGTGTTGTGCCCCATTTTCATTTTAGTGATCCCATTGTAATTTTTTCCTTCTATCACTAATCTACCTAAAAAAGGTTTTATCTCTTTTCTTAATAGATCTAGCAATTTCCTCCTCTTTCTGTGCTTTGGCAGCACTGATAATGTGTTTGGCCTCCTTTTGTCTACTTTATACTTTTTCTGTCAGCTACAAAACCTGTTTCCTGACAGACTCCATGGCAGCCTACGTGTGGGTTAACCCCGCCTCCTCTCCAATGCTATAGGACCCCATACAAATAAAAGAGAGCTCACCGCTAGGTACTGTGTTCCTTTTTTGTCCTCCTCCAATGGACCTACATCACGTTTGTTCCTGTTGGCGTCCGGTCGGAGTATTTAGGATCAAGCTTTTTCCAGTCATGCGGTGCAGCAAGGAGCCCAGGTACAAGTGGGCGAATAGCTGGTCATTGGCACTGGATACCCCAGTAGCGGGGGGAAGGTGGTCTCGTATCCCTGCAGATGGACGCTGTAATGGCTGGCAAGGTCTGACGTTTTATATGTGCTTAAATCTCCATGGCAGTGGTTTCTTTGTTGTATCTGTATGTGTGGTGTATTGGTTGTGGTTCTCCCTGTTCCTCCCCGGTCCTCCCCGGTGTTCCCGATACTATATGGTACCCTTCGGTACCTCTGTTTGTCCCTCATGGCGCCTGGAACGCTTCTGAGTTCCAGGCCGTCTCGGTGCTTCCGGGTCGCGGCCGCTGCCGTCGTTCTGCGCATGCGCGAGGCCTCCGCGAAAGCGAGGCTTGGTTCGCGCATGCGCGGAGGGTCGGAAGGTCCGGCGGCCGCGCAGGCGCCGTTTGGCTGTTCCCCACAGCGCAGGCGCGCAGTGGGGGGAGCGGTGACGTCATTCAGGCGGGGGATTCAAAGGTTTGCCATCTCCTGTTGGTGTGGGTATTCCCATAGACAGTGAGTGGCGGCCTTCCCCCGCCTGGTCTGCATATGCCCTGGTACCGCCCCTTAAAGGGGAAAGTGGTTTAAAGAAAAAAAAAATTATAAAATAAAAAAAATATATATAATAAATAAATAAATGAAAATATATATGAGTATATATATTTATATATGTATTTATACACACACATTGGTTGAAAATAATTATCTACTTTTATAAATATGTGGAATTGCCGTGCTGCAATTCTATAGAGATATTTAAAATATCTATGGAAAAAAAAAAAAAAAGGAGGGTACATATATATGTATATAATCTTACAATCATTTCTTTTTGGTTCGGCATAAGTGTTTTTTCTGGGTCATCTGCAGACCATCCGTGTTTATATTGACGTTTTGTCCAGAGGTTATGGACAGATCACCGCTTTCATGCGGCCAGCCCTCACGCATAGGGTATGTGCAGGTGAGGGGAGGGATCGAGGTTTTCAGTCTCAGCGGTTGAGATTGCACCTATGTCATTTTTCCTTCCCCCCCCCCACGTCTTTTTCAGATCGGACCCACAAGTTGTGGTCCAGATTGACAGGGACCTTGCCATGCCACAACATTTACAAGGGGAGATGTTGCCATTCCTCCCCCAACAAGGAGATGTTCCATTCCTCCTGTAAAACAGAGGAGACGTTCCCATTCCTCCTCCAACAAGGAGACGTTGCATTCCTCCTTTAGACAGAGGAGACGTTCCCATTCCTCCTCCAATAAGGAGATGTTCCATTCCTCCTATAAACAGAGGAGACGTTCCCATTCCTCCTCCAACAAGGAGATGTTCCATTCCTCCTTTAAGCAGAGGAGATGATCCCATTCCTCCTCCGATAAGGAGATGTTGCATTCCTCCTTTAGATAGAGGAGACGTTCCCATTCCTCCTCCAACAAGGAGATGTTCCATTCCTCCTTAAGCAGAGGAGACGATACCATTCCTCCCCCGATAAGGAGATGTTGCATTCCTCCTTTAGACAGAGGAGAGGTTACCATTCCTCCTCCAACAAGGAGATGTTTCATTCCTCCTTTAGACAGAGGAGATGTTACCATTCCTCCTCACACAAGGAGATGTTACCATTCCTCCTCCAACAAGGAGATGTTTCATTCCTCCTTTAGACAGAGGAGACGTCACCATTCCTCCTCCAACAAGGAGATGTTCCATTCCTCCTTTAAACAGCATTCCTCCTTTATACAGAGGAGTTGTTCTCATTCATCCTCTAGTTACCGCACCCACCGCCATAACAGCCGCTCGGATCGCAGAGCCTGTCGGAGATGTGGGACATGAGTCCAGGAGGGCAAGTCCGTATGTGACCCATGTTATGCCCGGGCGGATGGGGCTGAAAATAGGAGACGGATAACATGAATGTGGAGTCTCTTGTAAAATGGGTGATGCTGCAATCCCTAAAGGTAATGGGGTATATCCCACACATGGAGCCTGTTTTGTATCTTCCCGGTTCCTTGGCTGATGTGGCCCACAGGATTTGGACTCTTCCCAGTCCTATGCTGCTTCTCTGGATGCCTCGGTCAGCGAGTGGTATGGTGACAAATATGTCAGAGGCCTTGTCGTTCTCTGGTTCCTCCACGAGTCAAATCGGGTATGGAAGCCCCTATCTGGGTAGACCATTCCACCTCCTGGCTAAGCAAGGTAGTTCTTTAAGCATCTGGGGAAAAGAAAACTCCTTCTCTCTTTTTGCTCATTACGGATTTAAATGATGATGAGTGAGCAGGATGGACAAGAAAATTTCTATGTCAAGCAAAGACCTCCAGACTGTATTCTTTCAAGTCAGGAGAGGTGAAGTGTCTGGGAAACTTTCCCATCATTGATGCGGTGTTGTGCTTCTGGCGAAAAAGGTTATGCTTACCTTAAAGGATACTGTGTCCTGGACGGATGTGAGAGAAAATGTTTCAAGACTTCAAGATAAACGTACGGGTTTCCGATATGGCTTGTAAGCCTGCCCTGGCTCTAGCAGCCATGTCTAGAGATATGGAAACTTGGACAGAGTACAGAGTCTCGTACTCAGAGGAGTTCTCCAAAGATTCAGCAGTTAAGGAGCTGGTGTCAATCCGATTCTCCTGTTGGTTTGGTCTAAATGGTCATCGGCCGCGGTTCAACGGGCCTTATAGTTACACCTTTCCAGGATGAAAAATACCAGGTGGCATATTTCCCCTCTTCTTGGTACAATGAGAGAACAGTTTATGGTGTAGGATCAGGCGATTGGCTAATCTCAATCGACCTAAAGATGCTTACCTCCATGTTCAGGTGGCGAAGGAGTTTCTCAAATTTCTCCGGCTCCATTTGCAGTTCTTTGTAAAAAAAATAAAAATAAAAAAAGTGGCCCTCATCAGAACAAGAAGAGTATGTCTTTATCGCCGTGTCGACGACCTTCTGTTGCTATCTTAGGACAAAGTCCAGCTGCTAGTTTCACAGGGTATAGGTTTTTTTCTCCATCTTGACCTCCTGGGTGGTTTTAAAAAAAAAAAAAAAAAAAAAAAAAAAAAAAACCACCTAGAACCAGTCCGACTGATGTTCTTTTGGGCCCAGTCTGTTACAGTGGAAAGCACCATCCCTCTTCCAGTGGGGAAGGTTACAGTCATCCAGGAGGGAATTCGTAGTCTTAAACCTCTTCACGGCAGGGGGGCCTCATAGTACCAGAATCCATCGGTTCGATGGTCTCCACGATCCCTATGGCCAAGCAGTCCATGCAGAAGTTTTACCTTGTCCCGTCAGGCTGATGCAAGTATGAATGTCAAGGGGCAACAGTCAACCTATTCACATGTCATCAACAAAGAGAGACAGCTTCTTTTTGGTGGCTTCAGCACGGAAGCGGCTCAGATTGCCACTGCACATTGGATCTTGTCCAACGGTACAAGTCTTTTTCAGCCCGGGCTAGTACGTCCTGGAGCTTCCGGCAGCCTGGTGTGCCTTTTTAGTCCTTCTATCTGCGAAAGGGAGAGTCGGCTTATCAGGTGTTCATCGCAATATGGTCCATTCTCATGTGAAGAATCATAGAGGTTCTCAAAGCACCACATTTTTTCCGGGAGGTCGAACCCATCGTGTCTTGGGTCATCATAATACCAGAATCCATTGGTTCGCCTTGAGGCGATTCAGTTCGCATTGTAGCGCTATACAAATTATCCATTCATTCATCAGCATACTTCCTCGGAGTCCAGAAAATCCGAGTGGATTTCCTGTCACGCACTTGGTTAAAGTCGCTAACGAGGGGTCTCTTAGTGTGCAATCTTTCAGGAAGATTATGTCTCTAGGAGTCATTCCCCGGGTAGATCTATTCTCTTCCCGGGTAGCTTCAAGCGGGTGAGGTGTTACACTCAGGTAGCAGTCCTGCATCCTTGTCCATCTCGGATGTACTTCTAGGGGGTTTTCCACTCTCATGAGTGCTATGGGGACAAGCACAAATTAGGTTGACAGAGAAAAGATGGGCCAAGTCTATTGTGTTCTCATTCTTCAGGTAGAGATCCAAAAGTTCAGCTTTTTTAGTCAGCCCTTTACTCAGCCCTCAAAGAAGACAAAGATTCCTCATTTGGGATCTTTCCCGTGTCCTCAACTCACTGCCTGGGTTCAGTAAGACGGGGTCCTCCCCCGATCGCTATTTTGAGGCCTTTTTCAACTAAATTCACTTTCTTGTGGCCGTTACCCTCACCAGGGGAGTCTTAGAAGTTGTGTCCCAAAAATGACGGGGTACCTCTTCTGTCCTTCTTTCCAATCCGGATGGTCCTTACTCCTATGTTCAGCTCAATTCCAGAAATTGCCTCAAGGTTCTATAAGGGCCGGGAGATTGTCCTACCTACACTTAGGCCCAAGAGTCCACTAAAAGGTGATTCTCTGGATATAAGCGAAGTTTGGAAGGTATACCTGCAAGCTATTTTTCAAGCTTCAACTAGAACAACTGCGGCCTGGATCATCTAGTTCATCCTTCAGCCTTTTAACTGGAAGCAGTGATGGCATGTTCGGCAAGAGATATAGCGGCTTCCTGGGTGGCAGCCCAGCACATGGCTCCAGACGTGATTTGCAAAGTGGCCTCAGGGGCCTCTATTAAAACTTTATCGTCACTATGCTGAGCCCGCTTCGCTATCTTCTGTGAAGCTTTAGTAATGGATCCTGTCGGTTGGCAGGTCAAATTAAAATGTATTGCGGTTCAGTATACCCACCCGTGTGGATTGGCTAGTTATTTCCCACACGTAGGCTGCCATGGAGTCTGTCAGAAAAAAGGAAAATTTATTATCAAATACTTACCGTAATTTTCCTTTCCTGATGGACTCCATGGCAGACGGAGTTCCCACCCATCAGTTATTGAGTCGGCTAGTTACGGAACACAGTACTTAGCGGTGAGCCCTCTTTTATTTGTATGGGGTCCTATAGCATTGGAGAGGAGGCGGGGTTAACCCACACGTAGGCTGCCATGGAGTTCATCAGGAAAGGAAAATTACGGTAAGTATTTGATAATAAATTTTCCTTTTTCCTTGAATCTTCAATATGCTAATCGTTTTTTCTTTACTATCCTACTTACTCTGAACCATATTGGTGTTTGCTGTTTATTCTTACTAACTTGCCTGACATATAATCTAGTTGCCTCCAGGATGGTAGACTTTAATAGTGTCCAAAGCAATAGTGGAATGCACATATGCACTAGGAAAGCATGTCTATCTGTCATTGAAAAAAAATTTTTATTTTTTTTCAATGTTTTTTTTTTTTATAGTATACAAAAACATAAAAGAAGTAAATAAAAGGGTTTGCCCCACAGGGCAATATATTTTATTTCAAACTGTAGCTCTCATGAGCTCTTAAAAGGCAAGCATGTATTAGTTTTTCTACACAACTCAGTACCCAAACACAGGAATTAAAAATTCACAGTATATTATACATAGTTTGAGCACTTCAGTCTGGTAAAGCTAATCAATATTGCATCATTAAAAAGTTGATATACTATAATTATATGTATAAGCGCACACACGCATACACACACACATACTTGTACATACATATACATACATATAAATATGTGCATACAGATGTGACAAAAGCTATTCCATTTTTCCAAATGCATAAAATATAATATAAAAATAAATATAATAATATATAAAAGTTAAAAAAGTATGACAATTTTCAAAAGTGATTAACCACTTAAGGACCGGAAGAATTGACCTCCTTCACCAATTCCACCATATAACAGAATGACGTGTGCAAAGTTGTTAAGTTATCCTGACTGGATGTCATATGATGTCCAGCAGGATAAGCCACGATCGCACACCGCATGGGAGCACATTGCGGCAATCGTTGGTGTGGTCTGTCAGTCTGACACACCGCATCACCGTTCTTGGTAAAGATCTTGGTAAAGAGCCTCTGACGTAGGCTCTTTACCATTTGATCAGCTGTGTCCAATCACAGCATAAACAGGAAGAGCCATGTATCGGCCTTTCCCCCACTCACGCTGACAGACGCGAGTAGAAGAGAGCCAATCATGACAGAGGGGGGTCTGCGCTGATTGATTATAAGCCCAGCCCCCCGAGGACCACCAGGTATGCCCACCATGGATGCCCACCCATGGCCAACAGGGATGCCACCCAGGACCACCAGGTAGGACCACCATGGTTGCCAATCAGTGCCTAGTATTGGTGCCAATCATTGGCCAGCAGTAATGCCTGCCAGTGCCTCCTCATCAGTGCTGCCTATCAGAGCAATCTATCAGTGCCCATCAGTGCCACCCATCAGTGCTCATCAGTGCTGCAAATCAGTGTCCAACAGTGCCACCTATCAGTTCCCATCAGTGTCACATATGAGTGCCCATCAGTGCAACCTATGAGTGCCCATCAGTGTCGCCTATCAATGCCCATCAGCGCCACCTATCAGTGCTGCATATTAGTGCCTTAGCATTAGTGTCACCTCATTAGTGCCATCTCACCAGTGCCCATCAGTGCCACCTTATCAGGGCCCATCAGTGCAGCCTCATCAATGCTAATTAGTGAAGGAGAAAACTTATTTACAAAATGTTATAAAAGAAACAAAGAAAAACAATTTTTTTTTCAAAATTTCTGGTCTTTTTTTATTTTTTTTGCAAAAAAAAAAAACCCAGTGGTGATCAAATACCAACAAAAGAAAGCTTTATTGTGGGAACAAAATTATAAAAAATGTTGTTTGGGTACAGTGTTGCATGACAGCGCAATTGTCATTCAAAGTGCGACAGCGCTGAAAGCTGAAAATTGGTCTGGGCAGGAAGGGGGAAAGTGCCCTGTACTGAAGTGGTTAACCACTTCATCCCTGGAAGGATTTACCCCATTCTTGACCAAGCCCTTTTTTGTGATACGGCACTGCGTCGCTTTAACTGACAATTGCGCGGATGTGCAATGTTGTACCCTAACACATTTTTTTTTAACCACAAATAGAGCTTTCTTTTGGTGGTATTTGATCACCTCTGCGGTTTTTATTTTTTGCACTCTAAACAAAAAAGAATGACATTTTTTTTTTTAAAAAGCAATTCTTTTATTTTTTGCTATAATAAATATCCCCCAAAAATATATGTAAAAAATAAAAAAAAATCTTCCTCAGTTTAGGGCGATATGTATTCTTCTACATATTTTTGGTAAAAAAAAAAAAAAAAAAATCGCAATAAGCGTATATTGTTTGCTTTGTGCAAAAGTTATCGCGTCTACAAAATAGGGGATAGATTTATGGAATTTTTATTATAATTTTATTTCATTGGTAATGGCGACGATCTGAAAATTTGATCATGACTGCGACATTGCGGCGGACAGATTGGACACTTTTGACACTATTTTGGGACCATTGGCATTTATACAGCGATCAGTGCTATAAACATGCACTGATTACTGTGTAAATGTTACTGGCAGGGAAGGGGTTAAGTGTGTTCCCTGGACGTGTTCTAACTGTAGGGGAATGGGCTCACTAGAACATGACAGAGATCACTGCTCCCAATCACTGGGAGCAGTAGATCCCTGTCATGTTGCTAGGCAGAACAGGGAAATACCTTGTTTACATAGGCATCTCCCTGTTCTGCCTCTCCGTGTCATGATCGCGTGCCACCGGCGGATATCGTGTCTGCGGGACCCGCAGGCACGCTCCCACGGTGGGTGCACGCGTCTGCTAGCCGCAGTTGACGCAGCGATGTACAGGTACGTTGTTTTGCACACCCGTGTCACTTTGCCAATGGCGTGAGCCAGTTGGCAAGTGGTTAATGTCCAGGCCATTAAAATCGGTGCGACTCTGACTTCAACCGATTTTGAAAGTTCCTGTACTATTTTTGGCAATTTCAAGTGAGACCTGCATAGACATCTGTGCATGTATTTGTGCAGATTTTGGCAAGCTGCACATGAAATCGCACTGACTGGCGGCAAATTGCCAAAAATAGTGCAGGAACTTTCAAAATCGGTTGAAGTCAGAGTCGCACCGATTTGAATGGCTCCGTAGGCACAAATAGGGTGTGACTTGTCATGCAAGTCGCACCAGTGTGAATGGGGGACTAAGAGATACGGAAAGAAAGTCCCAGCCTAGAGATTTATGTATACCACCACTCTACCTGTCACGTATAAGGTAAGACCATAACTGTGTGGACCGTAACAGAGGAAACCCAAATATGTATAAGTGAAATATAGTGATTTATTAAGTAAAGTGAATAAACACAACCACCTCCAATATAATACAATGTGCAACCAACCAAATACAAACAGAAACCCACAAATAATAATCAGACAGATGTATATATACAAATAGGGAATACCAGAATCATGAACGGAGCCAAGCCAGGGTCATCAACTGGAGGTCACCAAATGGGGACAGGGAACAAACAGGGCAAGGAAAGGATGGATGGATAGGCTGCAGGGCAAGGGTAAGGGTAACAGGATCACAGGAGGGACAAGGTTTGGGTGCAAGGTTCAGGGTTCAGGGTTCAGATATGGCTACAGAGCTCTGAGGTTCAGGTCAGGGCACAAGGAAGATACCAAGGCAAAGTGTGTGTGTGCTTTGCAAGGTATTTATACACATCTCCTGCAATCAGGCTCAGGTGATGCCTGATCACAGGAGATGATGTCGGCTCTGCACTGCCAGGAACCACCCACTGGTGGGCACCAGTACTGTGGCCCAAAGATCAAATAATACCACCAGCAGGAGAGAGCTCCCCTGACAGTTCCAGACTGTCAGGAGACACCTGCTGGTGGACATCAGTACTGCATGCCAGATGTCTGACAATTCTACCAGCAGGAGGAACAATTCCTGACACTATCACACATTACCACAACCACAAGCATCACCACTACTAAACAAATAGGAATTGGTCAGGAAGAAATAAAAAAATGCAGGTTGCCCAAAAGTCTCTGCTGTAAGTCACTTGGGAAATGTATAGGCACTCTGATTATTAAGTTGAAAATGCAAATGCAAAATATTACAGGCATATTTGTCTACAGTTTTATGAATTGAAAGGACACAGATAATACTTACAGCTGATTTGCCAAATCCCTGACAGTAGGCACTACCCTCTGCCACCCTATTTCTCAGTCTAAAACACACTCATTTGCAGACAGGTCCTGCATGCTGAGATGTTTATGTAGGAGAGAATGTATATTAACCACATGCCGACCGCCGCACGCTGATTTACATTGACATACAAGCAAAAGGGCATACCCATAGGTCCCTTAGAAATTCCCGACTAGCGGGCACGTGCCGCTGGAGCGTGCCCACAGGTCCCGTGGACTCGATGTTCACCTGCGACACGAGATAGCAGTGAAAAGAGGCAGTACGGGGAGATGCCTATGTAAACAAGGCATTTCCCTGTTCTGCCTAGCAACATGACAGAGATCTACTGCTCCCTATCATTGAGAGCAGTGATCTTTGACATGTTGTAGTGAGCCCATCCCCCCACAGTTAGAAAACACTGAGGGAACACACTTAACCCCTTAATCGCCCCCTAGTGTTCAACTCTTTCCCTGCCAATGACATTTATACAGTAATCAGTGGCTATTTTTTAGCTCTGATCGCTGTATAAATGTCACTGGTCCCAAAATAGTGTCAAAAGTGTCCGATCTGTCCACCGAAATGTCACAGTCATGATAAAAATTGCAGATCGCTGCCATTACTAGTAAAAAAATCTATCCCCTATTTTGTAGACGTAAGTTTTGTGCAAACCAATCAATATACACTTATTGCGTTTTTTTTTACCAAAAATATGTAGAAGAATACGTATCAACCTAAACTGTGGAAGAAATTAGTTTTTTTATATATGTTTTTTTTTAAATTGTCACTCTCTTTTTGTTTATAGCGCAAAAAAATAAAAACCGCAAAAGTGATCAAATACCACCAAAAGAAATCTCTATTTGTGGGAAAAAAAGGATGTCAATTTTGTTTGGATACAACGTCACGCGACTGTGCAATTGTCAGCTGAAGCCACGCAGTGCCGTATCGCAAAAAATGCACTGGTCAGGAAGGGGGTAAATCCTTTCCGGGCTGACGTGGTTAACTTAATCTTTGCTCATTGGCTGCTGCCTAGAGCATGAAAGCTGTTTCCTGGGTCACTGGGATTCTGGGTCAATGGGGAGGCCTGCCATGCTGGCAAAGATCAGTCGATATATGCAGGTATCTATCTCATTCAAAGCAGCCCACATTTCTACAACTTTAATTAGGGTGTATTGTCTTCCCCATCCCTATTTACTGCATTTTGAACATCTCTTTGCATTGCAACACAAAATAAGGCAAAGCATGCACTTAAGGTGTTCTTGTACGCACTAAGCTTTGTGTGGCTATAATCTCTAAAAGCTGGATGTTTTTTATAAAGTAAACAACATTTATTACAAATATATATAGTTTAACATTGACAATTCCATTTGTGCACATAAAGCCATTGAAAAACATGTTGTGCCTGAATGGCTACTACAAATTATTTGAATAATGTTTTGGTGTTGCTCACAAAAAGATATGTCAACATATTTGATGTCAGGAGCGTTAATTACATATCCCAGTGAGAGTATGTAGAATGAGATAGGAAAGGAACCCAAGATAGAGCCTCAGGGTAAATCAGCAGGTAGTCTACAGATATCTAACACACTATAAGCAAGAAGGAATGGTGGGATAAGTTAAAGGAAATCTTGGATAGTGCTCTGTTATGAATGTTGAAAAGCTGGAGAATAAAAAATAAAGTAAGGGTCAACAGAAAAAAGACCACCATATGGGTAAAAAGGGTGAATACATATTACAGAGAGTCTCTGAAGAACTTATTTTGCAATATGTATGTAGATCAGAAAGTACTAAAGACTAGAGTACAGAGCTTTAGCTAGTATCCACATCAAAAACAGAAACATAAATAAATATTAAAACAGCAGTGTGAACATCTGTTCTTACTAATCCAATATTACTTTTAAAATCCATACAAAAGGAATGTGCCAAATATTGGAGTAGGTGAAAGGGGTTAATTTCATGCATGACTCACCAACTGGATTTGATATTTCTTACACCAGTCTGACACATAAAAAAAGTATCAAGATCATACCGTATTGTGTTTTATAAATAAACTTGAAGAGAATGTAATTTTGGAAATACAACACACTAGAGAACACACTAGAGATCAATAAAGTAATGTAATGCAGTTTGTAAGTCAATTATATTTATCTATCTATCTATCTATCTATCTATCTATCTATCTATCTATCTATCTATCTATCTATCTAGTTTTATATCTATCAATATCTTTACTGCTTGTTCTAATTCCAGAAAATAAAATCACATTATTGCACTAAGTAGAGACACAGATCAATGGGTATGCGCCAATTATTATTCAATAATTGTATTATTGTAATTGTTACATTTTCAATTATATTTATTCAGGATTTATATATCGGCAACGGTTTGCACAGCACTTCACAATGTAAAGGGGGACAGTACAGTTACAATACAATTCAATGCAAGATTATAGGGAGGACCCTGCTCATGGGAACTTACAATCTAGAAAGGAGGACATATGATACAAAGGCAATAACTGTGAGGGGATGAGCTTATGGAGAAAGTAGAAGTACAGGGCTTTTTTTTCCATTATTTTTTATTAAGTTTTAAAAAAGAGGTATTAACATGAAAATCAAGGTACAAATATGGAAGATTTTGGGCTATCCACACAAAATGGAACATTTAAGTAGCTCAACAGATTGTGCAAATAACACTTTGGTACAAAGTAAATTCTAAGTACATAATAAGAAATAAAATTACTATATTTGAAAATAACACATAAAGAGGTCTGACATAAGGTAGAGAAAAAGGTACATATGACCTGGTAGAAGATGTCCAAATCAGTTCAAATCATGAGAAAATGTCTAGAGAGAATGCACTTAATTAAATCTATCACACCAAAGCTTCCATTTTGAGTCAAAATTAGCTCTATTGTTTTTTTGATTGACAATGAGACTTTCATAGACATAATTGTTGCGTATGATCTCAATCGCCTCTGATAAGTTGAGGGTGAGATTTGATTTGCATCGCCTTGTTATGAGTATCCTAGCTGCCAATAAGATATGTGTTCATATAGTACGACTGGTGAGATATTTTCAATACCCAGAAGTACAGTTTTTTTTGTGGAGGCAGGATGGACTTTCCTGAAGAATGAAATAATGGTACAAAGAGGAGGAGCTGGTCAGACAGATTGGGGTAGGGTATTATAAACCAGTGGTTCTCAACCATGTACCCCCAACAGGCCATGTTTGCAGGTTTTCCTTCATTTTGCAGAAGTGCTTTAAATCAGTCAATGGCTTCGTATTTTAGACAGCTATTTTATCTAGGAGAAATTCCCAAAACATGGCTTGTTGGCGGTACTTGAGGACAGGGTTGAGAACAACTGCTATAAACAACTCCTGCAGTCCAAATCCTTAGTGCAAAAATAAACATATGAGGAATAAATAGAGGAATAAATAACATGTGTAACAATAAGACAAGACTCTCACTCTATAATTGTGGCATGTTGCTTCTGAGCTATAACTGTGTTGCTTCAATGTTGCTAATCATTTGCAATCATGTGTGTGCCTAATGATATGTTCAATAGGAAGAGGAGCACAAATCAACTTGTCTAATAGTTACTATGACCAGGGCCATGAAGGCAGATGCAGCTACCAGTTACCAAGGGTATGTCAGGACCACCAGGCATTGGCACCATAGGAGAAACACACTGCCAGAGGGACTCAATTGAGGCAACCATCAAATAAATCTCAGGCCCAGCAGATGACCCATTAGCAGGTGGACACTCAACCTTTGCATAACAATCCAACTGAGCAGCTGGCATAGAGTCAATAGAACCCGGCAGGGTGGTAAGGAGAAGATATTTAAGATCATCATGGGTAGACTTGTCATCAGACAGCAGACCCTCAGAGGCAGGCAGGTTGTTGGGCACAGGGCATCCAGAGGCAGGCTGGGAAGCAGGCACCAGATCAGCAGGCTGGTCAACAGGCAGAGGCACATCAGACTGGGCAGCAGCACAAGTATCAGCATAGTCCGGCTGGGCGGCAGCCCCAGAATCAGCATAGCCCAGCTGGGTGGCAGGCTTGACAGCAGATGGTAGGTCACCCATGGCAGGCAGCAGCATGGTTGAGGAATGGACCCCATCGGCAGGTGGCAGCATGGAGGAGGCATTGACACCATCAGCAGGTGGCAGCATGAAGGAGGCATGGACACCATCGGCAGGCAGCAGCATGGAGGAGGCATGGACACCATCAGCAGATGACAGCATGGAGGAAGCATGGACGCCATCAGCCGGCGGCAGTATGGAGGAGGTATGGACACCATCAGCAGGTGGCAGCATGGAGGAGGCATGGACACCATCAGCAGGTGGCACCATGGAGGAGGACTGGATCGCATAAGCAGCAGTCATCAGCAAGGAGGAGGACTTGATCGCATCAGCAGCAGTCATCAGCATGGAGGAGGATTGGATCGCATCGACAGCAGTCATCTGCATGGAGGAGGACTGGATCTCATCGACAGCAGTCATCAGCATGGAAGAAGACTGGATCTCGTCGGCAGCAGTTGTCTGCATGGAGGAGGACTGGATCTCATCTGCAGTAGTCAGCGGGCACCGGGTCAGTGGGCATCAGATCAGCAGACACCGGATCAGCAGACTGAACAACGGGCACTGGATCAGCAGACTGGGCAACAGGCATCGGATCAGCGGACATTGGATCTGCAGGCACCAGATCAGCAGGCAACATGGATAGTGGCAGAGTTATAAGAGCAGGAGAAAAGTTTTGTTTCTCTCTTTTTATTTTTGGCTTAGATACTGGAGTCCTGCACGTAGTTACATTGTGCTGACCAGAGTGTACTGCTGATGGAGAGGTAGTAACAGTTATGGGGAGAAAAGAGGGAAGAGTAGCAGAACTATAAGAAGAGGCCTGAGATGTTGCTATGGGTAACGGCACTGCAGAGGGAGCCTCCAATGTATTGCATACAGAGGAAGCAGGATACTGATCTACAGGAAATTAAAAAACCTCAGTAGCAGCTGTGATTGCTAAGGGTAACAGAGAAACAGATTTTTGATTGTTAGCAGCAGATCTGACCTTATGTGACTCATCTTGTACTAGGGATATCTGACCAACCTTGTAGCAGAGGTTGAATTAAAGTCAGTTTGTCTCTCCCTCGCTCACATTGCTCAATTAAACAGTGCATAGAATCAAGACAATCCAACACTACCTGTTGTGAATAGGCTGAATACTGATGGAAAAAAGAACCTGCACAATGTTTCATCAACCATCCCAAAAATCCAGCCTGGTGTATAATAAATGGAGGAGTGAAAAAAAAAAAAACATGGCACTGAAATAGTAGCTCAGAACAGACCTGGATCAAGGGTTTCACGTAGGTAAGGGAAAATCTACCCTCAACAGCAAAAGCATGTGCTGTCAGAATGCTTCCCAACAGCTCCCCCTCAGTGAGATCCTGCCAAAGTGAACGACACAAATCTTTATCCCCTACCGCAAGCTGCACACGACAAATAACCTTCACTCTCAGCATATTGACAAAGGCAAAAAAACTCAAGTAACTGGCTCCCAGTTCCCAAGTGTATCAGGTCTTGTCGTTAGTGGACATCACTATTATGTCAGGAATAAACGGCTAAGGAGACTACACAAGAGAACTGAGACCAAACAGTGTATTTATCATTAAAGTGACATTTATTTACAGTGAACACACCAATAAATATACACAGCAACCACTGATAACATAAACCATTTCAGCAAACAAAAACAACAATAACTAATGAACCTAACTACTATCTATATACAATATCTACAATATAAGGGACAAAGGATGGAAGGAAGGGAAACACTACTGGGTACAAGAGCAGGGAGTAAGGCAGAGGGATGCAGGATGAATCAGGATACAGGAAGGTTCAGAATAGGTATCAGGCACAATCTGGTAGCAAGGAGATAATCAGACATGATAGTGACACCCTGGGGGAAGGGAGGAGCACCCTTAAATATCCACCTGGCAGCTGGAGTCAGGTCTGGCTGATCAGAACCTGCTGGCTTCTGGGAGACACCTGCTGGTGGACACTGGAACTGCAGCCATTGGCCTAGAGAACCACAGTGCCACCAGCAGGTGAACTCAACCCTGACAAATGGTCTAACTCATTCTTTGAACCTCTCCATATACATATAACATCATCTATGAATCTTTTCTATAGCACAAGGTTTACAAAAAGTTTACCATTAGGTCAGATGTAATTGGCCTCCCAGTCTGCTATATAAAGATTAGCAAAACTGGGTGTGAACATTGTGCCCATTGCTGTCCAAATCTGTTGTAAATAGAAGACACCATCAACACAGAAATAACTGTGTCTAAGTATGAAATATATGGACTGTATAGTAAAGTCAGTTTGATGTGTTTCTAGCTTTTTCGTTCATTCCAATACCTTAGATAAATATGAATACCGCAGCACTATTATCTCCAATACAACTCAATCTATGTGATAATGAAGTGAAAAAAATGAAAAAAGTGCAATATTAACTAACAATTATATGTGATGGGCTTGCTGCTAAACACTGTTATGTGTTCCCACACCAATCAAACTTGCAATGCAAAAAAGTGTAGTGCTACCCTGTTATTAAATTATAAAGCTTATAAATGAACCACTTCAGCCCCGGACCAATTGGCAGCCAAAGGACCAGGCCCCTTTTTGCGATTCGGCACTGCGTCAATTTAACTGACAATTGCGCGGTCGTGCGACGTGGCTCCCAAAAAAAAATGGCGTCCTTTTTTTCCCACAAATAGAGCTTTCTTTTGGTGGTATTTGATCGCCCCTGCGGTTTTTATTTCTTGCACTATAAACAAAAATAGAGCGACAATTTTGAAAAAAATGCAACATTTTTTGCTTTTTGCTATAAGAAATATCCCCAAAAAATATATAAAAATTTTTATTTTTTCTCAGTTTAGGCCGATACGTATTCTTCTACATATTTTTGGTAAAAAAAATTGCAATTAGCGATTATTGATTGGTTTGCGCAAAAGTTATAGCGTTTACAAAATAGGGGATAGTTTTATAGCATTTTTATTAATATTTTTTTTTTACTAGTAATGGCGGCGATCAGCGATTTTTTTTTTTGTGACTGCGACATTATGGCGGACACATCGGACATTTTTGACACATTTTTGGGACCATTGTCATTTATACAGCAATCAATGCTATTTAAATGCATTGATTCCTGTATAAATGACAGTTGTAGTGAAAGAGTTAACCACTAGGGGGAGGGGAGGGGTTATGGGCTGTGACGTGTGTGTGTTTTTTTACATTAGGGGGCGTGCGACCCACGGGCAGGCATTTAAAGGGGACGTACAGGTACGTGCTTTTGCCTACCCATGCCATTCTGCTGACGTATATATGCAGTGGGTGGTCGGGAAGCGGTTAAGTAGAGCTACACTTCTTTCCAATGTCTGTTGAGACACTTCATGTCTCTTATCTTGTTGTATAACTGTATAAAGGGATATGACATCCAGTGTTACCAACACCCCAGTTGCTGTTCTATATCTTTCAATAGATTACACATGCTTAGTAGTGTTGTAAACTTAGTTGTAGTTGTAAACTCCCATAGATGAGTTGTACCTATAGGTAAGCCTATAATAATGCTTACTTACAGTACTGTAAATATCTCTTAAAACGTGCACTGTTTAGGAGATATTCACTATATATGCAGCCGATGACATCATCGGCGCATGTGCTCTGAAGGAATGGTCGTGGCCAGTGGGGAGTGACGTCATGCGGCTCCGGCCAGTCACACAGCCAGAAGGAAGATGGGTGAAGATGGATGCAGCCTCCACTGATGACAACGCATCCGTGGAGGGCTTTGTTTGCATAATGTGCTAGTATGCGATGGCTTTACTTTGCAGGTCAGAAAAAAATAATTAACCCTGTGGTTTACTTCCTCTTTAAGGTCTTTCAAATATGATGGTGTCAATAATACTTCCTTTTGTAGAAATACATCTACATAATAAGATAAATTAGATGTTAATGACCCAGTCCCAGATATGATGGGTCATCCTGGAGAATTCATTGGATCTTTGTGAAATTTAGGTAAAAAATAAAAGATTGGTCTACAAGAATTATTTACATAGATCTTTACATATCTTACATTATGTAGATATTCATATTCCTTATCAGCAAGTATTCCTTCTCTTAAGTAGTTTCCTTAATTGCTCAAAAAATGCTTGATCCGGATTATTTTTAAATCTTAAATATGTAAATACATCTCCCATTTGTATCTCTATTTTGTATTGTGTCTCAACCATCTGGACAATTCCATCTCCCTTCTCTGCAGGCCTGATAATATTACAGTTTCTCTGCAAAGAACATAATGCTTGTCATCTGTTTATTGACTTTAGTGAGTCGTTTTTACTATCAGACACAGGTTGGGGGTCAGCAGTTGGGACCTTTCTTTCTTGCATTGCTTCTTTTGAACCTGTCATCAGGCACACACAGTCTTGCACTGCTTTGGCAATATTCAATCAACACAGTTATAGCTCGGAAGCAACATGCAGCCTGCTTTAGAGTCTTGTCTTATTGTTACACATATTATATCTTCCTCTTATGTTTATTTTTCCTCTAAGGATTTGTATATTAGTGCTGCAGAATCGGTTTATACTGTTTGACTAGTGTTGCATTTGGAGTATTTCCTAGCTGGCTTCTGCGCATCTTTTTTTTTTTTTTTTTTTTGTTCCATAATGTTTTATTGAAAAAAGAGGTAGGGTTTACAACATATGTAAGCAAAGTGTTTGCAGCATTACAACATATATCACAATAACTGTTAACAGAACTAGCAAGTAATGATCGTCACAGTACATCGTTTGGTTTAAATCACTGGTATATACACTTAAGGAGCGACATGAGATACTCTTACATATGGTCTGTTCGCTGCAAATGTCTATCACATTTCTAGAACATCTTTCTGAACCTAAGTGTGTCTGTTTCGCGGGTAGGGTTGGCCATTTGCTAGATCTTGAGAAGATAGCCAACTTTAAGTGGTCAGTTATAACTATAGCCTATATTGCCTAAGTTGGTTACAAAGCAGTGTTTTAGGAGAATGGAGTTATGTTGTGTGTAGGAGATGATTTATGGTGTAAACCGAACGAGGGAGGGGAGAAGGGGGGTAGGGGAGGGGAGAGAAGAAGAAGGGGAAGAAAGGGTGGGGATGAGTTGGGTTTGGGGTACCTCACAGACTCTGCCACCAATCACGAAGGGTCGGGGTATTATGGGTAGCAAGATTTAACCTGGTGATATTTGGGTGCATGTTCCTTTAATTTGACAAGGGGCCTCCCTCAATCTTCCCTTGTTTAGGTGAGGGAGGGCACTTGTACTATGCCTTGATGGGGTCAGTTTTATGAGTGACGTAAAAGACTCGTTAAGAGTTGTCCTCGTCTCGGGGTGTGTGGCTCATGGTATTTTGGCTCATCAATACTTTGTATTGGTCGGTGGTGCAGAAGTGGGTCCAACAGGCCCATGTGTGTGAAAATTTAGTCGGGCAATCTTTGGCTATGGAGATAAGTTCCTCCATTTCTGCGATTTTACTAACTCGTTTGATCCATTCCGGGATGGTCGGAACATGGGTTGTTCCCCAGTGGAGAGGGATACAGATTTTGGCTGCGTTTATTAGGTGTGGTAACAATGTTTTGCGGTATTGATGCGTCGGTATGTCTGAGTGGTTAAGGAGGAACTGTGCTGGGGTATGTTCTAGGGTGTACGTAGAAATTTGTGATGTCAGTTACCGTATTTGGGTCCAGAATGGCTGGATGAGGGGGCAGGACCACCAAATGTGTTCTAAAGTACCTGTGTCCCTGACACATCTCCAACATGTATTTGAAAGGGCAGGATTGAATTTGTTAAGAACTACTGGAGTTCTATACCAGCGCATTAAAATCTTATAGCTGTTTTCCTGTATCGAGACATTTAGGGAGCCTTTATGTGTCACTCTAGAGATGTGTTCCCATTGTGCTTCTGTCATTTCTATTTGTAGGTCTCTTTCCCAGCTTAGACAGGCTTTGCTCGTTTTCAGTAGACTGTCAGAGGATAGTATGTTGTAAGTGTTGGAGATCATGTCTTGCTGGGGTGCAGTTTGAGAACATAGTTGTTCAAATGGTGAGAGCTTGCGAGAGACAGAGGATATACGGTCAGCGTTCTTAAGGAAATGTCTGATCTGGAAATATGTCCATAGTGGAAAGTTATTATTGTCTGTGTTGGCTGGTAGGGAGGAGCGACTAAGAAATACACCCGATCTATAAAAGTGGTGGGCTAGAACTTCTGTATGTTGCCAGGTATCCGCTAGAAAGTTGGAGGACATGCCAGGTGAGAATGCTGGGTTGAGTTTAACCGACGTAAGAGGTCCAGGGCTAGAGGAAATGCGCAGTTGTCGACATGTGTCTTTGAAACAGCGGAGCGTCGGGGTGATTAGGGGATGGTTAAGGAGATCTTTCGGGATGTGTTCGGGCAAAGTCCAGGGTAGGAAACGCAAAGGGAGGGGGGAGAATGTGTGTTCAAGGGCTACCCAATCTTTGCATTGGCCATGAACAGACCAGTCTATAATTCTAGAGAGATGGCAGGCCCAGTAGTATCTTTTGAGGTCTGGAAGGCCAATGCCTCCCTTCGTCTTTGGTTTCGTCAGTTGTTCGTAAGCTATCCTAGGTCTTTTCTGTCGCCATAGGAACCTGGTAGTCAGTCGTTTGTAGAGCTGAAAGAAGGATGGGGGGATTTTGATGGGTAAGGTCTGTAGGATGTATAGGATGCGGGGGAGGATGTTCATTTTTAGAATTGCTGCCCTTTCAAACCAGGAAAAATGGGGATTATTCCATTTGTTTAGGTCATTCTGAATAGTTTTGAGGATGGATTGATAGTTTTTGGGGAAGATATCTGAAAGGTTTGCTGTTAGGTATACTCCTAGATATTTGATCTGATCATGTTTCCATTGAAAGGGGAGGTTGTTTATGCACTGTGTTACTATTTCTTGTGATAGGGAGATATTCAGGGCCTGGGATTTTGCAAAATTAATCTTGAAGTTGGAAATCTTATGAAAATTATCTAGTTCCTTTAATAGATTCGGGATTGAAATGTGCGGATCTTGCAGGAATAGTAGTATGTCATCGGCGAATGCGGCTATTTTATAGGTGCGGTCGCCGATGGGGAAGCCTTTAACACTGTTGTTGGATCTGAGACATTGGAGAAAAGGTTCAAGGGTTAAGATGAATAGGATTGGGGAGAGTGGGCATCCCTGTCTTGTCCCATTACCGATGGAGAAGGCGTTCGACAGGTGGCCATTTACACGTACTCTAGCGGTCTGGGTTGTATAGAGGGACATGATGGCATTAAACATTCGATTTTGGAGCCCAATATGTCTAAGGACTGCCCCCAGGTAGTCCCATGCCAGCATGTCGAACGCCTTCTCTGCATCCAGCGACAGAAAGAATCCTTTTTGTTCATGTGTTGTAATCCAATGATGAATATTCAGGGCTTTGATCGTATTATCCCTGGCTTCTCTTCCGGGGATAAAGCCTACTTGATCTCTCCCTATCAGAGAAGGTAGGAAAGTTAGTAGACGGGAAGCTAGAATTTTGGCGTATATCTTTATATCTACATTCAAAAGGGATATTGGCTTATAATTGCTGACTGATGTGGGGTCTTTCTCCTCTTTTGGGATCACTGTGATGTGGGCTTCTAATAACCTATGGAATGGGAGAGTGGATGATGTTAAGGAGTTGTAGGTCTTAATCATATGTGGGGTTAATATGTCTGTGAAAGTTTTGAAGTAAGCAGCTGTAAGCCCATCGGGGCCTGGACTTTTACCATTTTTAAGTTGTTTAATTGCCAATTTAATTTCTTCTTCTGAAATAGGATTTTCTAACTGGGTGGCGTCTTCTCTGTCTATAGGTTTGGGGCCAAATTTGTCGAGGAAAGACTTGATTGAGGCATGTCTGTTTTCAGTTCTTTTATGGTTTGTAGTATGCTTAGGGAGATTATACAGATTTGAGTAGTAGGTTTCAAATTGGGCTGCTATGTCTATTGGGGTGATATGGGCCTTCCCTTGAGAATCTTTGATGGTGTGAATGTTTGTGTTTGCTTTCCTGGTCTGGAGGGCTTTAGCAAGATATTTTCCGCATTTGTTACCGAATTCGTAGTAGAGTTTTTGTTGTACGACAAATTTGCGTCGCGTTTTACGGTTTAGTTCTTCACGCAGCGCTTTCCTGTGGCAGGTAAGTTCATGGTAGATTTGCTGGGCTTGTGATTGCTTGTGAGCAAGTTCAAGGGTTTTGATCTTGTCAAGTAGGTCTGAAATGGTTTGTTGGTGGGCTTTCCGATGGGCTGCTTTCAGGGCAATGAGTTTTCCTCTAACTACGCATTTATGGGCTTCCCATTGGGTGAGAGGGGCTGTGTCGGGTGTGTCGTTTTCAAGAAAAAAGGTGTTTATGCAACTACGGACATCATCAGTGAAGTCTTCTGAGGTGAGGATTGACGAGTCTAGGCGCCAGATTCTTTTGGGGACATGTTTTTCAGGGAATGTCAGGGTCATTGTAATCGGGTGGTGATCTGAAAGTAGCATTGGTTCAATGGTGGCTGTGGATAGGAAGGGGATGTCTTTCTGGGATAGGAAAAGATAATCGATTCTGGAATACCTGTTATGGGGTGCGGAGAAGAAGGTAAAGTCTTTTACATCAGGGTGGAGGGCACGCCATGTGTCGTGAAGAAGAAGGTCCTGAATTTGTAACTTAATTTGCCGGATAGCTTTGTAAGGCAGGGAGGCCGTAATGCGCATCTTTTTAACCACTTGTTGCTCTCCTGTAGAAGAGCATAGGGGAAGGTGACAACGGAGATAGAACTCAGTAATTCTTGAGAAGAACAGATGTCTTGGCTGATATTTTGAAATGAGGTTGATCATGTAACTGGGGCAAGCTTGTGGATTACTTTGTCTATTGTTGTTAGTATTTTGAGGGTTATATGGTGGGCTACTGGAAGCCAGTGGAGAGACTGGCAGAGGGGAAAATGGCTGCCATCCTTAATCTTTTGATTATTATGGTAGAGTTTGTAAGCTGGCATTCTTATCCTTCCAAGTATCTGAGCCAGAAAAAGAACACCTGATGTGCACATACAATTCCAGGTAAATTCAGCATGCAGCAAAATCGAAGCAAAATGAACCTTAAAAAGGATATCTCTGTCCTGACAGGTCTCTTATAAATTTACTCTGCACGAGGCAAAAAAATAAATACAAATGGAGACAGGTAGCAGTCAATACAGAGTTTAACCACTTAAGGACCGGAAGGATTTGACCCCTTAATGACCAGGCCATTTTTTGTGATACAGCACTGCGTCGCTTTAACTGACAATTGTGCGGTCATGTGACATTTACCCAAAAAAAAATTGATGTTCTTTTTTTCCCACAAATCGCCGGCCACCCATGATCACTTCACAGAGAGCCAGAATGAGGATCTGTCAATGAACACAGACAGATCCCCGTTCTGACAGGGGAGGAGAGACAGATCTGCTGTTCCTAGTGATTAGGAACAGTGCTCTCTCACCTCCTCGAGTCAGTCCGATCCCCCCACAGTTGGAAACACCTCCCAGGGAACACATTTAACCTATTGATTGCCCCCTAGTGTTAACCCCTTCCCTACCAGTGACATTTACACAGTAATCAGTGCATTTTTATAGCACTGATCGCTGTATAAATGTCAACGGTCCCAAAAATGTGTCAAAAGTGTCCAATCTGTCTGAAACAATGTTGCAGTCCCGCTAAAAATCACAGATGGCCACCATTACTAGTAAAAAATAATAATAAGAAGAAGAATGCTATAACTTTTGCACAAACCAATCAATATACACTTATTGCAATTATTTTACCAAAAATATGTAGAAGAATACATATTGACCTAAACTAATGAAGACATTTTTTGGGGGGATATTTATTATAGCAAAAAGTAAAAAAATATAGTTTTTTTCTTCTAAATTGATGCTATTTCTTTGTTTATAGCGCAAAAAAATAAAAACCGCAGAGGTGATCAAATACCACCAAAAGAAAGCTATATTTGTGGGGAAAAAAGTATGTAAATTTTGTTAGGGTACAGCGCAATTGTCAGTTAAAGCGATGCAGCGCCGTATAGCAAAAAATGGCCTGGTCATTAATAATACCACCAAAAACAAGTAAAAAAAGATACAAATTTAATTTGGGTACAGTGTTGCTTGACCGAGTAATTGGCATTCAAATTGTGACAGCGCTGAAATGTGAAAATTGGCCTGGGCAGGAATGGCCAGAATTGCAGTCCATCACATAACACCTGCTACTGTAGTAACATTCTTTGATGTCTGACAATGGACCACAATGTATTTCATTTGAGTCTGAATCTTTCCTAAGAGACAAAAATGTAATGCATATGAAATTCTCAATTTATTACCCCTCAAGCTGATAGAGATATTAAAATATTCAATACAAGCTCTACAGACCTCAAATCCTACAGGGAAATCTTGAAAAGTTCTTACATGTCTTCAAAGTGACTAAACATGGAACTAGACAAACATTGCCAGCTGAACTATTACATGGCAGACAAATGTGCACATGCAAACATACAACTCCAAAAGATCCCAAATTTTAGTGCTTCTGAAATCCTAATTTTTAAAAGCTGGTATTACACTATGTGAATTTTAGCTTTTTCCTGATGATCTGGTCAAAATTTGCTTAATTGGTGGCCCTGTTGTCCACCCCATAACCATCATCAAAAAAATCAGAAGGCCACCTGTGTAAACCAAAGATTATGTGATGTACTGGCATTTATTTAAATTTTTTTTTGGTATTAGGAGGGGATTGTGGGGTAATCACACCTATGGTACGTAGATGTCACTGTTTATAGTTTTTACATGTATAATACTTTCACTAGTCTTTCTAAGTTAGTCACAGCCCTGGTTCTTCTATGAAACACTCAATGTTGTATTCATCCAGGCTGAATGCATTTTCTCAGTGTTTTCTCAAATACTGTTATTTTCTATGTTCACCAGCTCCATCTAGTGGCCAAAATTCTTTATAATTTATGATTTTGGTATTTGAGAAAAAATATGCCACATTCTGGCCACTAGATGGAGAAAAATAGTATTAGGGCATTTGCACACTGCCTGCACACTAAACTGGAATGGTTTAGTGTGGGGACCACTGTCAGATTTGGCACACAGCAGAGCCATGCGCTGCATTGCTGTGTGGTAACATTCACTACCTACCTGTGTTATAAGATAAAATGCAGCATGTCCTAAGAGACAATATAGGGAAAATGTGTGACGTCTGTCTGTGACATTCATCCAACAAATATTACATAAGTAGACCCCAAGGTCCAACACAGTTAGAGCTGACTTACAATTGTCATATTACAGAAAATATATATATTTTTTGCAAATCTGAGGTCTCTAGTACAATTACAGGAAAAATGCATATACTAATGTGTGCTCTGTCAACTTATAAGAAAGAGACTGGGCACTTTAAAAAACTCTCTTTCAGAGGGAGTCCATGCATGAAAGCATTAGATGTAATGTGGTCTCAGGTAGGCTGCCTTGTGACAAGCTAGAAGGGGCTCTGTAGAATGAAAAACACAAGAGGAGAGCAGTGCCATCTAAGTGCAGCAATTGATGAACATTTTATTTCAAGACAGACAATTGGGAACTCACGAGATCATAGAGATTTCAGCGCATATAGGAACATATAAAGTTTCATCCACTCCTAGGGGAAGGTGGTCAGCTTGCAGGTGGCTCCCATGACAGTGGCTATATTTGAAAAGGTATATATAGTCTATTTGGCCAGGAAGTGTCGTACAGTGCCATAGCAACCACTCGCAAGTGATCATATATTACATGACGCTGGTGTGAAGGGCAGTCTTATTCAATCAACTGGATGAAACATAATGAGCTGATATAAAATGGGGAGTGGACATGAACATAGGTGTAAAACGTGCTTACATCGCAATTATATGTTAAAATGGTGTTGCACAATAAAGAAATACATTTATATAATAAGAAAACAGTGATAAAATAAACATAGAACAATCAAGTAATCAAAGAATCTCATAATGACAATAATGGAGAAATTAATGAACTGGAACAGGGAATAATGGTATAAATATTCATGTAGACAAATCATAAGGCATTGAAAAGGAAAATAATACTAATAATTAATGAATGATTAGAATATATGTATATGTGTCCACCATAGATATACATCATTTTCCCACAAGAACATATAAAGCCATTGTCAAACTCCATTATCCGTCACAATTGATCATAGTTGTAGATGTTTCAGCTATCCCTCTTTCCATTTCCTTGATTAACATATGTTTTCACCATCCATATTTCCAATATGGATATTATCCATGACATTGAAACCATATAAATGGTATAAATATTCATGTGGACAAAGGCATTGAAAATAATTAATGAATGAGGAGAGTAAAAATAAGATGGAAATGAAAATAAATAAAATAAATAAATGAAAATAGAAAATAAATAAAATAAATAAATGAAAATAAAAATAAATAAATAAAAACAAAATTGAAAATAAACATGAAAATAATAATAATAATGAAAATGGGGGCGTGGCCTGACCTGTCATGGAGTCGGACGCTTAATACCGGAGCTCCAGCCGCCACAGGGGGATTTTCTTAGCTTACGGAGGCTTCCACATCAAGAACCGCTTTGCCACAATGGGGGCCGCTTCCCGGAACACCTCAGCCTCTCGTTCCCGTTCCCCGAGGGAATTGAACGGCTCACAATCGTACCAAATCCCTGACATGTTCAGGTCCGGCCGAGGAAATATGGCCTCTTCCCGCTCCGGGCGCTCATCCTCTCAGGTGAGACAAACACCGCCACCAGAACTGCAGCCACCATCCCCTCAGCGCACCCGCTCTCAGGTCCCCACTGACGGTATCGAACTTCTTCCCCAACCCCAACTTAATATACAAGATCTTCGCTCGGTGGCGGAAGACATAAAGGGCGCCCTGGCCGCTGCCATTGCAGAACTTAGGCTTGATTTGCACGCCTTAAATGACAGGGTGCACACTGTGGAGACAGTGACTGACAGACATGACAGGACCCTACACTCTGCCACGGCCCGTATTGATTCTCACACCCTTCAGATGCGGGATATGCAGCGCCATTTAGAAGATTTGGATAACAGGGGCCGCCGCCACAACCTTCGGGTCCGTGGCATGCCAGAATCCATCGAAGGTGACCAGATCCCACAGGCAGTGACGGCTCTCTTCAATGACCTCCTCCACAACCCTCCCCACACATCGATTGCCATAGAAAGGATCCACCGCGCGCTCTGACCAAAAGGCAGGGATGGTGATCCCCCTCGGGACATCATATGCTGCCTTGTGGATTACAAAATCAAAGAGGAGATCCTCAAACAAGCGAGAGGCCAACGACAGATAATGCATGAAGGAACCCCGGTCCAACTCTTTCAGGATCTCTCGGGCATCACATTGCAACATAGAAGTGACCTGAGACCCTTGCTGGATACCCTCCGCTCGCACAATATCCCCTATAAATGGAGGTTCCCCTTCTGCCTTTCCGCATCTGTTCAGGGCCGCACCGCTTTCCTCAGAGTCCCCGAAGATCTGCACCATTTCTGTCACGTCCTTGGTATCCCCCTGACTCCGGTGCCCGACTGGTATGCCGCTTTCCGGGGTACTACTTCCAGGAATGCTGACCCCCCTGATGAGCCCATGGAAGCCCAGGGCTCTGGGCATCACAGGAGACGGTCTCCTTCATCTTACAGAATGGGCCACGACACTCGTTTGAATCATCATGGCCGTATCCCTACCACCTCACCCGGATCCCGGCGGGCTCGCAGGGATCACTAAAATGTGGAAATTACTCAGTGCAGTTTACTGTTTACCCCGTTGGGCATTTTTTTTTTTTGACTATACCAGCTCCCGGATTGTGTGCTGTTGATGTTACTTTTTTTGTTTTTTTGCCGGGCTCTGTCTCCCGCTTACATGGGCACATCCCATACCAACCCCCTGAACTTTTACTGTAATCTTGGATACCCTGCTTGTGCTCTAGACTGCACCGGACATTTCCCTACCCTACGGACGCACCTCCCTCCACCACTCCGCATGACATAGTATTGGCTATACCTTCTGGCTCCCACCGCCCACTTCTGCAGCTATCCTCCTCTCCGGACTTCTGCCCAGCAACGAGACTTGTCCAAGAAAACTACAATTCCCATGAGCCCTGGATATCCCTCTTACCTGTGACGTCACCAGCTGTGCGCCGCTCCTCCTCCCGTCTGACTCCTAACCGCTTCCTTCCTCGTTAGACTCTCCAGCCTTCACATCGGATGGACTGGATTCGAAGCCCTACCTTCCTCAACTCTTGTGTCTCATCCACCCCCCTGCTCCGTTGTCTGAGTCTCAGTGGGCTGATTGCCCGGAACCAAGTATAGGATTGACTTCCTGCTCAGGTACTCCTTACCCAGCTTACTGGCTTCTGGACTGTATTTGCCAATGCTGGGAACTCTAACCCATCTCCCGGCTGACTAAACTGCAACATAATATGTACCTTATACATTGTACTTTTTGACTGCAAATATCTCCAGTGCAATAATATTGCTGACGGTTGCCCAACTGTTCTACTGCTAAGTACTCCTTACCCAGCCTACTAGCTTCGGGAATGTATTTGCCAATGCTGGGAACTCTAACCCATCCCATCCCCCGGCTGACGTAGCTACTGCATACTATCTGCCATATCCATTGTTCTTTTTGATTACAAATGTCTCCAGTGTGATAGTATTGCTGATTGTCACCCCACTACTCTACTGTCAGGTACTCCTTACCCAGCCTACTAGCTTCTGGAGATGGCCCCCTCTCCCTGCCCTACTATTCACAGAATCTCGGCAGCCTCTTCCGACCTAGGGGATGGGGATGAGGTACAAGTTATCCCCCCTCCCCTGCTTGCCATGACCAATTGATGACCCCTCTGATGCCTTGTTGCCACCTAATTTTTCCCTCCCTAATCAGCTACTACTCCGTCCCCCCTCTAGACTACTTACCACTGCCCCCGCGGTCTGAATGTTTCCACGCCATAAGCCTCCCCTCCTCATTACCCTTATTTTTCTCTCCACCCCCCTGTGGCGGAGGACTACCACTCACGTTTTGATCACTCACCCTCTCCACTGCCTGTGTCTAGGACAACCCCCATACAGGCGCGTGTCTTGTGTACGATCCCTTAGAAGGACTCGTGCACGGGCCACGCTCTGTATCTTACCGATTTTATCCTGTTCCGAGGTAAGTGGATACACCTCTCCACGCCTCATCGGTTTTGATCCTAGTGACATCTATACTCCATATACACCCACTTATCTGCTAGTTTTGTACACTAGCCTCTTTCCCCCTACCCCCTTTTTTTTTTTGTTTTGTTTGTGTGTTTTGTTTCTTTTTCTTCTTGGACCATGACGGACCTCAACATCCCGCATCCCCCAATGGACATTTCTCCATCTCTACCGCTTACACAGACTCTTAAACTTTGCTCCATCAACATTAGAGGTCTAAACATCCCTGAAAAGAGATCGAAACTTCTATATTCTTTACACCAATCCAGAACCCATATAGCACTGATTCAGGAAACACACTTCCGCACTGACACTGTTCCTAAACTCCACAATAAGTACTTCCCACAAGCTTTTCACTCCACTAACGCTGAAGCAAAGTCCAAGGGTGTTTCTATTCTCATTTCCTCACGTTGTCCTTTTCAAGTAACTGACACCCTGACGGATCCCTGTGGGAGGTATTTGTTTCTCAAAGGCACCATACATCACAGACCTTTTACAATCGCAAACATTTATGCCCCCAACACACGCCAAGTCTCTTTTTTCCAGACAACCCTCCAACTACTCACAAATTTTCAAGCAGGCACCTTAATAGTTGGCGGCGATTTTAACGTCTCACTGAACCCCGCTGTTGACACCTCCACTGGTGCTTCCTCCCTCCCGTATAGGGCTTTGCGTGCTATCAAATTACAACTTAGCACTCTTCTTCTCCACGATACCTGGCGCACACTGCACCCTCATGATAGAGATTTTACTTTCTTCTCCCCCCCTCACAATAGATATTCCAGATTGGACCACTTCTTTATATCCCAAAATGACTTGACGTCTCTTTCCACAGCCACCATTGATCCCGCCTTACTCTCGGACCATAACCCCATCTCCATGACCATGCTCTTGCACACGTCCATACATAAGCCACACATTTGGAGACTTGACAACTCCCTATTGACAGACACTGAAAATGTCACCCGCGTCTCTACATGCCTTTCTAATTTCTTCATGGAAAACACCACAGAAGACGTTTCGTCCACTGTGTCTTGGGCCGCTCACAAATGCGTCGTTCGCGGCGAATTACTCTCTTTATCAGCGCAACGAAATAAGCTCCGGAAAAAATGTATTGCAGATTTGACCACGCGTATACGCACGCTCGAACAGGCTCATAAGGCATCCCTCGCGTCCTCTACCCTCGCTGAGTTGTCTAAGGCCAGAGAGGAACTCTTGGATGTGCTTAATAGCACACTGCGGCGCAAGTTTGCACTGACGCAAAAGCTTTATTATGAATTCGGTAATAAAGCCGGCAAATTCCTGGCCAGGGCACTTCAATCCAAAAAAGCTGTTCACATGATCCACACTATCAAGCGTCCTAACGGCGAGTCCGTGGTAACCAATGAGGATATCTCTGCCCAATTTGTTCAATATTTTTCCAAGTTATACAATCTTCCACCCGCACGACAGACCTCTCCGGATACAGAACGTAAGACAGTATTAGCGGACTTTCTAAAGCAATATGGCCCTACTCCCCTATCGTTAGAAGACTCCCAAGCCTTAGATTCGCCCCTCTCAGTGACAGAACTACTTACAGCACTTAAACAATTAAAAGCCGGCAAAAGTCCAGGCCCTGACGGCCTGACAGTTAGCTACTACAAATCTTTTCAGACAGTACTTCTCCCTCACCTTGCCAAAGCCTTCAATGACCTCTCTTCATCGCCCTCTGCACACAGAGACATTTTGGAGGCACACATCACGCTTCTACCCAAACAGGGCAAAGACCCCTTATTAGTATCCAATTACCGCCCTATATCGCTCCTCAATGTAGATCTAAAACTGTACGCCAAGGCGCTGGCGAACCGTATCCTCCCCCTTCTTCCTAAACTTATTTCCCTGGATCAGGTGGGCTTTGTCCCTGGCAGAGAAGCCAGGGACAACACTACCAAAGCCCTGAACATCCACCATTGGTTGACGACTACCGCCACACAAGGGTTTTTTCTTTCCCTGGACGCGGAGAAGGCGTTTGACAGGGTGGCATGGGATTATATGGAAGCCACTCTCCGGGCCCTTGGCCTCCCGCCCCGTCTTTTAACCATGATTATGGCTTTATACTCCTCTCCGACGGCCAGGGTCAGAGTCAACGGCTGCCTGTCGGACGCCTTCTCCGTGTCCAATGGGACCCGTCAGGGGTGCCCCCTATCCCCCTTAATATTCGTTCTAACCATGGAACCCATGCTCCATAAATTGAGAGACAACCCTACCATTAAAGGCATAGATATTGCTTCCAAACAATATAAAGTAGCCGCTTACGCGGACGACATATTGCTTTTCTTATCCGACCCCGTCACTACTATCCCTAATCTACTAGCGGACTTTTCTCTGTTTTACCGACTATCCAATCTCAAAATAAATTTTGAAAAATCCAAGGCATTGAACATCTCCCTACCGACTGCTACAGTCGAACAATGTCGACGCAACTTTCCGTTTGGGTGGGAATCCCATGCGATTTCATACCTGGGTATTAAAATTCCTACTCACCTACGCGACCTCTTCACCAGCAACTTCTCCCCTCTCCTCCTTGCCATTCAAAGTGACCTGAAGAAATGGCACTTAGGCTCCTTCTCCTGGCTAGGTAGAATTGCCATATTAAAAATGAACGTCCTACCCAGATTCCTTTATCTTCTCCAAGCAGTTCCCATACGGCTCCCAGCTTCCTTCTTCCAATCCTACAAACGGATCTGTAGACATTTTATTTGGGCTTCCAAGACCCCTCGCACGAGTTGGGATCGCATGGTCCTTCCTAAATTACTTGGAGGATTTGGTCTTCCTGACCTCCAAATGTACCAATATGCGTGCCACTTAACCAGGATAGTGGACTGGCACACGCACCGCCTCACCAAAGATTGGATACAGTTGGAAGACTACTTTGCTACCCTATCGCTATCCACCTTACCATGGATTCAACACAAATCTTGGCCCCAAGCCTACACTTCACATCCGCTTATAGGAGCCACTTTGTTGACCTTCAAAAAGTTATGTAAGATACTTTCGCTCTCTCCGTCTCCTGGCCCCATGACCCCTTTAAACGATAACCCAGACTTCCCCCCGGGCCTGCGTTTACAAGACTCGTCCACGGGGATCCGCTCTTCGCCCGTCAGGGCACGAACCTTCTTCTCTGAGGGGGCATTCCTTTCACATCACTCATTGACTACAGCTCTCCCTGACTTCCACATTCCCCTCTACAAGTATTTTCAACTGCGACACTTTTTCAACGCTTCCACACCCTCTTCGATTTGGCATAGAGAACATTCCCCATTTGAAATCTTATGCAATAGCACGGAACCTCTAAGACACCTAATTTCTACTATCTATGCGCTCTTATTCTCCCACTATCAGATTAAAGACGACAAATTGGTTAAGCAATGGGAATTTGACCTCTCCATTGATCTCACCCCTGCTGACTGGGAACGCATTTTTTCACTCATGCATAAGGGCTCGATCAACGTCTCCACACAGGAGAACAGGTACAAACTGTTCTCCAAGTGGTACAGAACCCCTGATAGGATCCACCACTTTCATCCGTCGATCCCCCCCACGTGCTGGAGGTGTCACGCAGCGCGCGGCACCTTGCTCCACATCTGGTGGGAATGCCCCCTCATTCAACCATTCTGGTCCACTATCCACCAACAGATCTCCCACATTACCACCCACACACCAAGCTTTTCTCCTGATAACTACCTTTTACACCACACTTCCGCACCCCTTTGTGCCTATAAAAGATCTCTTTCCCTACACCTCATAAATTCCGCCAACCTCTGTATCCCTCTCTTTTGGAGAAAGGATGCCCCTCCTACAGTCGACGACTGGATCCGTCGGGTTGACAAGATAGCGGAAATGGAACAACTAATCTGTCAAGCTCACGACAACCCAACTAAATTTTCTTCCACGTGGTCATGCTGGCTCCATCATAAAACACTCGCCTCTCCAAGCAATGCCCAAGCTACCCATTCCCCTCCTCACTAATCTACTCGTTAGTGTAGCCTAGGATGTCCCCTGACTGGCGCGACGTACCGTACTATCAGCTGACCCTCCTATTGGAGGGTGTGCAGTTATCCCCTGACTGTTCATGGTCCCCCTGTCTTCCCCCTCTTTTGTATATTTTTCTCCCCCCTTTTTTTTTGATCCACTAATCAGATGTGCGAAGCCGTCCCGCCTTACACTACGATTCTCTGCAGTGTCGCCCCCCCCCCATTCACAGCTAGATCCCGAGAGGGGTGCATGGGGGTGGGGACTGCCTTAGACGGTCATATATGTGTGCCTCCCCCCTACTTATCCCGTTTTGTCTACTTTGAGTTTCTCTACTTAACAACCCTCCCTGTTCTCCTAGACAGCCTCAACTTGGCTTTCTGCTAAGCATAGGCCATTCTCTTCTTCTTTTTCTTCTCAGGAATACTTTCATGGCCTTACGCATTGTTTTCAGTGCCTTGTTTACCTGTTGGTACTCTACTTGCATTTGCCTGGTTACTCGGGTTACTGCGTAGCCTGGGTCCCACATGTATTTTCATTTTGTACTGTCTTGCTTATCCTTGACATGCTATTATCTTGTTACAACTTGTTAAAACTTAAAACTCAATAAAATGTTTTTGGAAAAAAAAAAAAAATAAAATGAAAAAAAAATAAAAATAAAAAATAAAAAATAAATAAAGATAAAAATAAATCAAAATCAAATTAAAGATAGTAGTCATAAAAGATATAATAATAATAATAATAATAATAATAATAATAATAATAATGTGATACATGAAGGAGAGGGAAAAATTTGGGGGGGGGGGGGGGGGGGGTGGACATTATTGGTGAAAGTGAAGGTTGAGGGGAAAGATGAGCGACGACACAGAAGGTAATTACTATTGGAGAAAATCAATGTAAAGGATTCATTTCTAGCTCATTCAACCCACCAGGCGCAAGGGTATCTATTCGGTAAATCCAATAGGAATCCTGTGTGCACAGGCGTCACAAGCGTTCAGCTGTAGGAAGATTATTGGGTATCGCTTTGATTACCCAAACTTTCAAGACCTGAGAGGAATGTTCATGATGAATGAGGAAGTGTTTTGGGACACTATGTTGGCCTGACCCTGCATCCACTAGACGCATGTGTTCCCCAAATCTTTTCCAGAGTGTACGGATCATGCGGCCTATATATAGTAGGCCACACGGACAGGACAAACAATAAACCACAAATTTTAATGAACTTGTGTAGAAGCCGGGTAGGGTACTGTATATGTGTTGTCGTTCAAATGGAATTCTTTTTGTCTGTGGGTGATGTGTGAACAAGTCAAGGCTTACGGAATTGATACATGCCTTGAATATTGAAAAACGTCAGAGGGGAAATGATGGTGTATGGAGTTGATTTAATTTTGCTTGGTGCAATTCTGTTATTTTTGGTCCCAGCACGTCTATAAGAGATCAGGGGTCGAGTTGTGATGGTAAATTTGAGGTGTGGATCCTCTTGTATTATGGACCAATGTTTTTGGAATATTTGTTCCGTGTTTTTAAACTTGGTATGGAAGTTGGTTGTGAATCTCAACGGTTGTGTGGAGGGTGTAGTTACATTATGTATGTCTGTTGTATTGTGTTGTTGTTTATAAAACATTAAAGCTTCATCTATGAGGGTGGGTGTATAACCTTTCTCTAGGAATTTGTGTTTGAGGAGTTGGCCATGTGTGGTGAAGTCTTCATCTCTGGTACAATTATATTTAAGGTGGCAATATTGGCTTTTAGGTATGGTTTTGAGCATGGATGATGGCAACTACTGTAGTGAAGGTAAGAATTACCTGCAGTTGGTTTAGTGTAGTTTTGTGAATGTATGGTACCATTGTCAGTGTCAGATTGAGGAAAACTAAAGAGTTCTCATCACATACTGAGGTGAATGATAGACCCATACTTAAGCTGTCCAGTCAGGAGGAGCTCTGCCTTCGCCTTGGTCAACATCACAAGAAACATCTCCTGTGTTCCTGTTTAAAGACCGGCGTTGCTGAAATCCCTTCTGGCTCCGGATCCTGCTTGCTGTTCCACTACTTTGATCCCTGACTTCTGGCTTGGCTGACTATTCATTCCAGTTACTGAACTTTGGCTATGTTTTGACTATGTTTGTTCTTTTTACTTTTATTATTTAAAAAGTGTGATTTAACTGTACTTCTGTCTCGGTCTGATTTCATGGCTTCTGACACATATACAAGCTCCACCTCTACATTATTGGCCTCAGGTATCAGGTTAGTGTCACAGAAAATTTGCATATTTAATTGATACCACCAATCATTCAAGTGGTTGGTGATTACACCTGTTTTCAGCCAGCAAGAGAAAAGGGAGAGGAAAGGAAGACAATTTAAAAATTGTTGAGCCTAAAGAGAAGTGTGTAAAAATGCTACATGAGATGTTAGGACCTTATAAACAACTTGATAGGAGGTTTGAGAAGAGATTAAAGACAGACTTGGGCCGAAAAGAGGTGTTTTGAATGGGTGGGGATGTGGGTGCCTGCTGAGTTAGAAGATCAAAATATTGATCTTCATCTTCAGTGTATAACTGTTCTAGAAGATTTTGGGCAGTCTGGTCAGAGTGGTAAGACTCCAAGGTGACATCTAAAAGTGAGTCTGGCTCAAGAGGAGCATCTGGAAAGCATGGAAAAAAAGCATTTAACCGTGAGATTTCTGATGAACCTGTTTAAATTAATAAAGAGGAGTTGAAATGAGTTGGAGGCTACTGAGGTAGCGAATGACAGACCTCGGCTCAATAGGGACATTTCAGATGAGGAGAGACAATGGTCTGATAAGTTGAAAATCTTTATAGTCTATGAACTTTTCTTTGGGTGTCGACGTCTTCCCCCTCTTCTGCCTTGTCTATGAGTTCACTTTTCATGACGGGAAGGGCGGTGAAGACTAAAAAAGTGGAGTCTGGTATGATAGGACTGGATATATTGGGAAGTACAGGGGGATCCACAGATATTGGTGGTGGGAAGGGGATGGATAAGGAATCTTCTACACCAATATGAATTACAGTGATGGGTGATGTAGGATGGGTGTTGGAAGACTGAGATGATGGAGGTGCTGTGGGAATAGGGGCAGGGGAATTGGAAGCATGGGTACTGGCAGGGCATAAGTTTGTTACTACTGTACGGGACCAGTGGGGATCAGGAACCTTTGGAGGCCTATATGTGGTTGAGATTTTGCTGGTGGATGAATTGTGTTTTTTAGCAAAATGATGAGGTTTGAACTGGGGATTAAGATGTTGGGTGGAATGGATTTGATTGAAAAGAATATTGAATGTTGAAACGTAGGGAAAGGAGTGCCATGGGTTTAGGAAGGAGATGCGGAGAGTCTCCTGGGATGTGTGGAACAGTAGGAGAGTTACATAGTTAGTCAGGTTAAAAAAAAAGACACAAGTCCATCTAGTTCAACGAAAAAATTTAAAAAATACAATCCCATATACCCAATCTCACAGTTGATCCAGAGAAAGGCAAAACACCCGAGCAAAGCATGCTCCAATTTTCTACAGCAGGGAAAAAAAATCCTTCCTGATCTCCTGAGAGGCAATCAGATTTTCACTGGACCAACTTTACCTATAAAGGTTAGTACCCAGAACTACTGAGCTGGCCAGAACCCTCTGGAGGGAGTCTATTCAACATTTTCACTGCTCTTACTGTGAAGAAACCTTCCTGTAAAGAAAGCTCATTAGAATCTGTTTGGGAGGGCGTGGAAGGGAAAGTTTGACCCCAATAAAGTTGTCTTCCTCGCATCTGGTGTTGAGTTTAAATTTATTATACCAAGTGATGGGTAGATGCAATGTATTTTGGATAAGGGCACCAAGTGAGGTCTGTATTTTGGACAATAAATCTGATTATTTTATATCTCTTTGTTGAATAATGATTTCTATCCATTTTGTTGTACATAATTCTGAAATTTGGGCCCATTCCTGGATGAGGGGAGGTGATAGGAAGGTACAGGTAGAAAAAAGCAGCAGGGAAAAGAGTATATAGCTCATCCAGGACCGAATATTTGACTGGTTCAATGTCATAGAAAATATCCATATTGGAAATATGGATGGTGAAAACATGTTAATAAAGGAAATGGAAAGAGGGATAGCTGAAACATCTACAACTATGATCAATTGTGACGGATAATGGAGTTTGACAATGACTTTATGTGTTCTTGTGGGAAAAGTACCGTATGTATGTCTATGTGGGACACATATACATATACTCTCATCATTCATTCATTATTATTATTATTTTCCTTTTCATTGCCTTATAATTTGTCCACATGAATATTTATACCTTCTAGTTTCTGTTCCAGATCATTCATTTCTCCATTATTGTCATTATGGGATTCTTTGATTACTTGATTGTTCTATCTTTATTTTATCTTTTTTTTATTATATAAATGTATTTCTTTATTGTACAACACCATTTTATCATTTTAGGATGTAAGCAAGTTTTACACCTATGTTCATGTCCATTTCCCGTTTTTTATCAGTTCATTCTGTTTCATCCAGTTGATTGAAAAAGACTGCCCTTCATACCAGCGCCCATGTGATATATGATCACTTGTGGCACCGTACCGACACTTCCTGGCCAAATAGACTATATATACCTTTTCAAATATGGCCACTGTCAATCCCTGATGAAGGAGCACACATGCTCCGAATGCACGCTTCTCCCCACTCTCTCTCCAGCCGTTCTGAGTGCCTGAATATGCTGGGAGCCACCTGCGCAGCCAGATCACCAGCTGCTTCTCCACATGCGAGCTGACCATCTTTCCATCATCAATTAGAAAAATGCCTAACTCTGATAGACGACTGGATGACCACTAGCTCCCTCAAGCTTAACGAGTCGAAAACAGAACTTCTTATGCTACATGCAAACCAAAACTCCCGAACCAAGATCCCTTGGACACCACCCACCATCTTTGGACAGACCATCGCCCCTAGGACCAAGGCCAAGAGTCTCGGAGTCATTTTTGACTCAGAAATGTCAATGGATGCCCAAATAGGAGCAGTAGTCAGTGGTTCTCACCATCTGCTCCGCCTACTACGTAGACTCATCCCCTTCATTCCAAAGGAGGACAAAGCAGCGGTAGTTGGAACGATCATTAATTCACGACTGGACTACGCAAACTCCCTTTACATAGGTTTACCCCAATATCAACTTGCACGCTTACAACTTATCCAAAACACGGCGGCAAGGCTGATAACAGGAAAAAAACCCTGGGAATCCATTTCCCCTCCCTGAGGAGCCTACACTGGCTAACCGTAAAGAATCGGGTCATATTAAAGACCCTCTGCCTCACCCACAAATGCACCCATGGAGACGCCCCCCAATACCTTCTCGAGAAAATAAAACACTACACGCCTAATCGCAGTCTCCGATCGTCTAACCAAAACCTCCTCCTCATTCCCAAATCCCGCTACAAATCTAAGGGGGAACGGAGATTCGCTGTCCAAGGACCACGGCTATGGAACGCTCTACTGAATGATATCCGCATGGAAAAAACCACCAGGCCTTCAGGAAAAAACTCAAGACCTACCTCTTCTAAGAAGCTTGACAACAAAGCACAAATACAGCGCCTTGAGGCGATTCAGTTCGCATTGTAGCGCTATACAAATTATTCATTCATTCATTCATGAATTACATTTTAAATTTTCCTACATGTGCTGACATCTCTGTGATCTTGAGAGTTCCCATTTGTCTGTCTTGAAATAAAATGTTCATCAATTGCTGCACTTATATGGCGCTGCTCTCCTCTCTAGTACAATTACCCTGGCTAATCAGAACCTGCATTTCCAAATGTCAGCATTTCCGCATTTCCAAACTTCCAACCTAAAGTGGTTGTAATACTGAGTCATGGAATTTGAGCTAAGCACATACAGTATATCTGTAGTGTTTACTTGTCTCTCGCCAAAGCTAAGTGTTGTTTCTCTCTGTTGCGTCATTCCTCTGTTATCAGCATGAGTCGCTTCTGAAAAGTTTGCAGACACATGAAATAACATGATCTAAAATTTGTGACGGGGAAGGAGATAAGCACACTGCTTGTCTAGTCAGAATACAGCTCTGCATTAGGGATGAGCTGAAAATCCCCCGGTTCGGTTCGCAGCAGAACATTGGAACAGGCAAAAAATTTGTTTGAACACGCTAACACCGTTAAAATCTATGGGATACGAACGTTAAAAATCAAAAGCGCTAATTTTAAAGGCTTATATGCAAGTTATTGCCATAAAAAGTGTTTGGGGACCCGGGTCCTGCCCCAGGGGACATGTATCAATGCAAAATAAAGTTTGAAAAACGTCTGTTTATTCGGGAGCAGGGATTTTAATAATGCTTAAAGTGAAACAATAAAAATGAAATATTCCTTTAAATATCGTGCCTGGGGGTGTCTATAGTATGCTCGTGCTAGGGGGGTGTCTATAGTATGCCTGTAAAGTGGCACAGTTTTCCTGTGTCTAGAACAATACCACAGCAAAATGACAGTTCTAAAGGAAAAAAAGTCATTCAAAACTGCTCTTGGCTGTAATGTATTGTCGGGTCCCGGCAACATAGATGAAAATCATTGAAAAAAATGACATGGGTACCCCCCCAGTCCATTACCAGGCCCTTTGGGTCTGGTATAGATATTAAAGTGGGGTTGCACACAAAAAAAAGTAATCATTAACCACTAGACATCCGGCCATAGCCAAATGACGGCCTCGGCGGGGATGTCAATTCCCAGGAGGATGTCATATGACGTCCTCCCCTTTCCTCGTTCCCTGTGCACGCTCACGAGTGCGCAGCAGGGACATTCTGTGTTGGCCGTGTCCCTTGGACACAGACACGTACTGTCCCCTAGACAGTACGCCTGCTACTGCCCAATGCAGCAAGGGGCCGAGCACACCAAAGCCAGGTCCAAGGAGTTCCCTAGCGAGGCAGTTCTTCAGACAATGTGCTGATGACAAGACACAAGTGGTTTGCACGCTGTGCAATCAGAGCCTGAAGCGAGGTATAAACGTTCTCAACCTGAGCACAACCTGCATGACCAGGCATCTAAGTGCAAAGCACGAGCTGCAGTGGAGTAGACACCTCAAAAACCAAGAAAGGTCTCTGGCTCCTCCTGCTTCCTCTTCTGCTGCAGTCTCGGCCTCTTCATCCACCTCTGTAGTGACAGTGGCACCTGCCAACCCGCAAACAGAGGATCTGCCAGCAACACTACCACCTGGGTCACCAACCATCTCCACAATGTCCCATGGAAGCGTTCAGCTCTCTATCTCCCAAACACTAGAGCATAAGAGGAAGTACCCCCCTAGCCACCCGTGATCCCTGGCCCTGAAGGCCAGCATTTCAAAATTCCTCGCCTTTGAAATGCTGTCATTCCGTCTGGCGGAGACGCAGAGTTTTTTTTACTTTTCCAGGCGAGCCATCCCTTCCCTTCACAACCAAGTGGGGGACAAAATACTGCGCAACACCATCTGTGGCAAGTTCCACCTAACTATGGATACGTGGACCAGTAAGCACGGTCAGGGACGTTATATCTCCCTAACAGCACACTCGGTAAATGCAGTGGCGGCTGGGCCTGAGGCGGATAGCAGTTTGGCGCATGTCCTTCCACCACCGAGGATTGCAGGGCGCTTCAGTTTGCCTCCTGTTGCAAACTCCTCCTACTCCGCTACCTCATCCTCTACCGCCTCCTCATCCGGTCAGCGTAACACCTTCACCACCAACTTCAGCACAGCCAGGGGTAAACGACAGCAGGCAGTTTTAAAACTTTCCTGTTTGGGGGAAAAAACCCACACCGCGCAGGAGTTGTGGAGGAACATGGAACAACAGACCGATGAGTGGTTGGTGGCAGTGAGCCTCAAGCCTGGCCTGGTGGTGTGCGATAATGGGCGAAATCTAGCAGCTCTGGGCCTAGCCGGTTTGACGCACATCCCTTGCCTGGCGCATGTGCTGAACTTAGTGGTCCAGAGGTTCCTTAAAAATTACCCCCATATGCCAGAGCTGCTGCAGAAAGTGCGGGCCGTCTGTGCACACTTTTGGCGTTCTTACCCTGCTGCTGCTCGCCTGTCAGCACTGCAGCGTAACTTCGGCATTTTCGCTCACCGCCTCATATGTGACATGCCCACAAGGTGGAACTCCACCTTGCACATGCTGGCCAGACTGTGTGAGCAGCAGCAGACGATAGTGGAGTCTCAGCTGCAGCACGCACGCGTGAGTTGCTCTGCAGAACAGCACCACTTCACCACCAATACCTGGGCCTCCATTCGAGACCTGTGTGCCTTGTTGCACTGTTTGAGTACTCTACCAACATGGCCAGTGCCGATGACGTTCTCAGTGTTACTATTCAAGTTCTATGCCTCCTTGAAAAGACTATTCGGGCGATGATGGAAGAGCATGTGGCACAGGAGGAGGAGAAGGAGGAAGAGGGATCATTTCCAAGGCTTTCAGGGCAGTCATTCACAAGTGGCTACGAGGGTGGGTTCCTGCACCAACAAACACCAGGTACACAATTGTCCAGCAAGGGCACAGTTCTGGAGGATGACGAGGTGGAGGATGAGGTGGAGGATGAGGTGGAGGAGATGGAGGAGGAGGGACCATGTTCACAGCAGGGTGGAACCCAGACCAGTTCATGGCCATCACTGGTGCGTGGCTGGGGGAATACAGAGGACACAGACGATACACCCCCCACAGAGGACCGCTTTTTCATTGGCAAGACTGAGTACAGCAACAAGATAGTTATATTGCATCAGCAAGGTCTCTCCCAGGCAAATAGTTCAAAGCAGACTGGGTATTCAAGATGCGCTGTTCAAGCTCTTTTGAAGATGCACAAAGAAACTGGCAACGCTGAGGGCCGTAGATACAGTGGTCAGCCAAGGAAACAATGCAGCAGATGAAAGAAACATCATGCCTACTTTCCTTTGACATCAGAAGATGTCCAGCAGTGCCATCAGTATAGAACTGTCTGAAAACTGTAATTACATGCCCCTGGGGCAGAAAAATTGGTCCTTGGGTGGTGGTGCCACAACACTGGAACCCATCACAGATACTCTTGTTGGGCACAGGAAAGGGCCCTGCATTGAAATATTATATCAAAAATTGTAATTACATGTCCCTGTTAAACAGAAACAGAAAAATGGGTACTTGGGTGGTGGTGGTGGTGCCCTAAACCAAAAATATTGTTGGAAGCTAGTATCATCAAGATTGAGGAGGAATAGGATAGTCAGCATAGGCATTCTTTAAGGGATACCACATCCATAGAAAATTCAATCAGTTACATCAGCATCAGGTGCTTGATAGCTGCTGATCCAAGACTGATTGATTTTTATAAATGTGAGCCTATCAATGGAGTCTGTGGACAGGCGCACTCTATGATCTGTTACAAACTCTCCAGCAGCACTGAATATGCATTCAGAAAGAACGCTGGATGCAGGACAGGCCAGTAGCTCAATTGCATATTGAGCAAGTTCTGGCCAGTGGTCCATCCTCAAGACCCAGTAACCCACTGGGTGCTCTGTTGGAAAGGTCTCCAAGTCTGCTCTTGCCCCTAGATATTCCTGCACCATGTAATGCAAACGCTGGCTATGGTTGCTTGAACCGATCAGGCACTGAGGACTGAAAAATAGTTTAAAGGCATTGGTCAGCCGGCCACCTTCTCCACCGCTCTTCCTCTGACTGAACAAAGCCTCAGCAAAACGTTGTCTAGCACCAGGAAATTGTAACCTCCCAGGGTCTGGAAATGCATTGTACAAACCTTTCTTCAAGGCCTCCTGAAGATGTTTCATCCTCTGCTCCCTCTGCAAAGGCAGGGTGAGTTCTGCAACCTTACCCTTGTAACGCGAATCAAGAAGGATTGCCAGCCAGTAATGATCCCTCTCCTTGATACATGAATCCTAGGGGCCTTTTGCAGGCTTTGCAGAATCAAGAAAGGCCATGCAGCATAAGTTTGCAGAGGCATTCGATTCTGAGTCCTCTGGGTCACTAAGGATCACATGATCCGTAAACACCTCGTCCCAGGCACGTACAACTCCTTGGGTTTCTGAGGACTGAAAACCATCCCTTGAAGACTGCTGCTGAGTGTTATCCTCCACGTCCATGCTGATACAATCCTCCTCCTCTTCTTCCTGTGTGTTTGGCGGGCCTGCAGGAATGCTATCTTGATAAAGGGGGCCTAGAGAGCTAAGAAAGTTCTCCTCTTCTTCCCGCTGTTCTGCCTCAAGCGCCATGTCCATGATTCCACAAAGCGTGTGCTCCAACAGGAAGACTAGAGGGACAGTGTCACTGATGCATGCATTGTCACTGCTCACCATCCTTGTGGCCTCCTCAAATGGTGACAGGACAGTGCATGCTTTCTTGATCAGTAGCCACTGGCGTGGAAAAAAGAATCCAAGCTCCCCTGTCCTGGTGCTATACTCACACAGGTACTCATTGATGGCCCTCTGCTGTGTGTGCAGCCACTGTAGCATTGCCAACGTTGAGTTCCACCTGGTGGTCATGTCACAAATGAGGCGGTTGGTTGGCAGGTTGCATTCCCTTTGAATGTCAGCCAGCCAAGCATTGGCATTGTATGACTGGCGGAAATGATTGCAGACTTTTCTGGCCTGCCTCAGGAGATCTTGTAAGCCTGGGTACCTGCTCAAGAACCGCTGCATCACCAAATTCAAGACATGGGCCAAACTTGGAACATGGGACAAGTGTACCTGTCAAAGGGCAGAGAGAAGGTTGGTGCCATTGTCATATACAACCATTCCTGGCTGAAGCTGGCATGGCGTCAACCACCTCTGAGCCTGCCCTTGCAGAGCTGACAGAATCTCTGCCCCAGTGTGGCTCCTGTTCCCTAAGCAGACCAACTCAAGCACCCAAGCACCGCATGGCATCTTTTTACCTGACTGCTTGCGTAGTACCTTGAACGCTTAAAGAGCACCACTGGTTCAGAGGACAAATCTGCATAAGAGGCCATAGAGCAGGCCATAGAAAGAAGAAGAGGAGGGGGTGGAGGAGAGAGCTGAGACAGAATCACCACTAGCATTTTGGAGGCGTGGTGGCGGAACAAGCTCCAACAATACTGAACCCTGTCCTGCATCCTTCCCAGCTGCCAGCAGAGTTACCCAGTGCACAGTTAAGGAAAGGTAATGTCCCTGCCCATGCCTGCTGGACCATGAGTCAGTAGTAATATGCACCTTACTGCTGACCGCCCTGTCCAATGAGGCAAAAACATTGCCTTTCCCATGACGGTAGAGAGCCAGAATGGCTTTCCATGAAAATAAATGGTGTTTTGGAACCTGCCACTGAGGTACAGCCATTACATAAATTCACAAAAGGGGACAGAGTCTACCAGCTGAAAAGGCAGCAGTTGCAGTGCTAGCAATTTGGCCAAGCTAGCATTCAGACGCTGAGCATGTGGATGGCTGGAACCGAATTTCATTTTACGGTTCAGCAACTGGGGTAGGCAAATTTGCCTGCTAAAATCAGATGTGGTGGAGTACTGCTAGCAGATTGGCTGCAAGTACTTGGGACACCTATTGCTATACCTTCATTCCTCTCATTGCAGGTATTTGCGAGGAATGGAGGTATAGTGGGTTTGGAGATCCCAGATGAGGAGCAAGGAGAAGTCCGCCTTTTTCTTTGATGTGGGTCTCTCAAGCGCTTGGCAGGTCATCATATGTCTGGTCAAGAATGTGGTGGCCAAGCAGTTGCTGTTCTGGCCACGCTTGATCCGCTTCAGACATAAGTTGCAAGCAGCAACGGTTCAATCTACTGCAGGTTTCGAAAAAGGCCCACACCAAGGAACTTTTAAAAGTCAGAGGGGAGTCAGCAGCTCCCTGCACCTGCGGAGCTCTGCGGTGTGATGTAATAGGGTGGCTGCCCCCTAGAGGACATCCTGCCTCGTTGGAGTTGTGCCTCCTCCTCTCTTCTCTCAGGCACCCAAGTAGAGTCAGTGACCTCATCATCCCCCCTTCCTTGTCACTGAAGCAAACTTGACAGTATGCTGAATCTGGGGATCATGACTGACAGTTTCTTGTCCTCCTTGGGCACCCCCTCTCTCTAGGCTCACATTACTCCCTTCCTCAAGCTGGGAACCAACCTTGGAGCCTTCAAATCGATGTTCATCCTCCAGCAGCATGTACCCGACACTGTGGTCGAATAGTTCTGGGGACTCCTCCATGCATGATGGTGGGGCTACAGAAGGGGTGACTGTGGACAAGGAGCCAGTGGAATAGGTTGCTTTGGCAGCTGCATTGGAAGGCAAACTACTCTGAGTCTGGATTATGGAGGATGAGGAGGATGAGGACAGCTTTGTTATCCATCCACAAACTCTTCTGCATGTTCTGGCTCAATAACACAGCCAGCAACAGAAAAAAAGGACAAGCGTGCCCCACGGCCACCTGCAGAGGATGCACCATGTCCACAACCAGCACTGTTGACTGTAGACACAGAGGCTGCTTGCCATCTTTTAGTTGCCTGTGAGCGTCTGCCTCTCCTTGGTGGCCTTCCGGACATAATGTATATTTTATTTTGCAACACCACACTACACTGTATTAGATACTGTGTACACCACCAGAAGTGTAGTAGAAACTCTACACACTGTATTAGATACTGTGTACACTGCCTGCACTGTATTAGCAACTGTACTACGGCTGTACTGTATTGTGTACTGTGTACACCACCAGAAGTGTAGTAGAAACTGTACACACTGTATTAGATACTGTGCACACCACCAGAAAAGTAGTAGAAACTGTACTACGGCTGCACTGTGTAAACCACCAGAAGTGTATTAGAAACTGTACACATACCGGACATGATGTATATTTTATTTTGCAACACCACACTACACTGTATTAGATACTGTGTACACCACCAGAAGTGTAGTAGAAACTCTACACACTGTATTAGATACTGTGTACACTGCCTGCACTTTATTAGCAACTTTACTATGGCTGCACTGTATTTTATACTGTGTACACCCCCAGAAGTGTAGTAGACACTCTACACACTGTATTAGATACTGTGTACACCGCCTGAAGTGTATTAGAAACAGTGAAACCAAAACATGCTGGTCAGGAGCATGCTTTGAGCATGCTTTGACCAATCATCATACAGCAATGCACTGCAATCTTGCAGTGCATTATGGGGCGTTCCGCGGCACTCAAATTTGCTGCAAATGCCCCATAATGTTTGCTCTTCGGCAAACAGACGAACACACAATGTTCGGGTTGAAAGTATGTTCGACCCGAACATCAAGCTCATCCCTAATCTGCATGTTCCTTTGTTCCTCTGCCTATGTGGAGGGGGAGGGGGTGTCCCTTTCCTCCAATCAGCTCTCACACAGTGTTGCAGTTCTGCACTCTCACATAGTAACTGCAGTTCTGTACTTCCTTCTCTGTGCTACTCACAGATGCATAAGGAGTTTATCACTTTGAAGGGTTGTAGAGAAGAGAAGACTGCAGATAAACAAGTAAAACCTATGGAGGAGGATTTGTTTTATCTCTGTGTATAACCTGAGACTATTCACTTCACTGGGTGAGGGTTTATAACCACTTGAAAATCATTTGCAATACAATACATTATATGGTAATAGAACATAGCACTTATTGGTTCCATCAGATATTGTTAACATTCCAAAGGGCTACATTTTTTTTTAAATGTATTTAATATATATATTTGTATAAAAAACAAAAAACAAACAAAAAAAATAAATAAATAAAAAAATAAATAAATATATATATATATATATATATCAGCTTACTAGTCTTTAAATGTAGTGACTGAATTAGGCAGTATTCACACCATTGTGTTAAGTGAACTCATACTTTGCATTGCCATTCATTTTGTAGGGCACCCCAATACACCACACTAGCACAAGCTCCATAGCACAAGGTAATACAGTAGCATGCGTAGTGATGTACTGTATAGAATTTTGATTTATAATGCATTTTGGTGTGCTATTGAAATGCATTTTGGTGAGGCTATTGAAATTAATAGGCCTTTATTTTTACCTGGTAAACCTGGGAAAACACAATTCCTGCTCCTGGGTAACTACTCTCATTGACTATGAATGTAGACCATAGCTGTAACATTACCACTTCAGCCCTGGAAGATTTGGCTGCTCAATGACCAGGCCATTTTTGCGATACGGCACTGTGTCGCTTTAACTGACAATTGTGCAGTCGTGCAAAGTAGTACCCAAACAAAATTTATGTCCTTTTTTTTCCCACAAACATAGCTTTCTTTTGGTGGTATTTGATCATCTCTGCAGTTTTTATTTTTTGCACTATAAACAAAAAAAGAGTTTTTAACCCCTTCAATATCCGCCCATAGTCATATGACGCCCACAAGGTGGATCTACCATCCTGGGTGGGCGTCATATGATGTCCTCCCATTCCCGGCCGCCTGTGCGGGTGCACGGCGGCCTCGATGTCCGCTGGGCCCCTGCGATTGCCCGTTAAAACAACGGGACCGTGCGGGACCGTGGAGCTGTGTGTGTAAATACACAGCTCCACGTCCTGTCAGCGAGCAGGAGACCGATCATGTGATCCCAGTACGGAGGAACACATGATCGGTCTCCTCCCCTTAAGTCCCCTCCCCCCACATTTAGAATCACACCTATAGGGAATACATTAACCCCTGCAGCGCCCCCTAGTGTTAACCCCTTCCCTGCCAGTCACATTTACACAGTAATCAATGCAATTTTATAGCAACGATCGCTGTGTAAATGTGAATGGTCCAAAAAATGTGTCAAAAGTGTCCGAAGTGTCCGCTGCAATGTCGCAGTCACGAAAAAAAAATCGCAGATCGCCGCCATTACTAGTAAAAAAAAAAAAAAAATGCAATAAATCTATCCCCTATATTGTAGACGCTATAACTTTTGCGCAAACCGATCAATATACGCTTATTGCGATTTTTTTTACCAAAAATATGTAGAAGAATACGTATCGGCCTAAACTGAGTAAAAAAATATTTTTTTTTTAAAAAAAAATGGGATATTTATTATAGCAAAAAGTAAAAAATATTGTGTTTTTTTTCAAAATTGTCGCTCTTCTTTTGTTTATAGCGCAAAAAAATAAAAACCGCAGGGGCGATCAAACACCACCAAAAGAAAGCTCTATTTGTGGGAAAAAAAGGACGTCAATTTTGTTTGGGTGTAACGTCGCACGACCGCGCAATTGTCAGTTAAAGCGATGCAGTGCCGAATCGCAAAAAGTGCTCTGGTAAGGAAGGGTTAAAAAAACACAGTATTTTGTACTTTTTGCTATAATAAATATCCCCATTTTTTTTAAAAAGAGCAAAGTTTTTCCTCAGTTTAGGCTGCTATGTAATCTGCTACATATTTTTGATAATAAAATGTTGATTGGTTTGCGCAAAAGTTATAGCGTCTACAAAATAGGGGAAAGATTTATGGAATTTGTGTTATTATTATTTGGCAGTTAGAGGGCTGAGACAAAACATTTAACAACAGCAGATGAGCTTACAATGGTCGGCTTTTATTAAGTTATGTAAAAAACCTTTATTCAAAAAAGAAAATACCTGTTGTTGTAGGTGCCCAAAAAGGGTTAGCTGGAATTTGGCTTTTTAATCATTAGTCGAGTCTTCTAAATCTGCTAATACATCTAAAAGCAGCCCATGCATGAGTCAGTTTTTTTCATTCAACCAGCAGGTTGATTGAAAAAACCTGACTCGATTTCCCCATCCACACAATTGCTGTGGATGGGAGAATCCTCCCCACCGATGGGAGAGACTTCCCCTCTGTCAAAATACACTGATCAGTGCTGTTGGCTAAACTGACATACATGGATCGAAATAGGGCCGGTCCCTGCTGAACTAGTTGAATTTGGATCCATGTATGGCCAGATTAACACGATGCTCTCTTTAGACTGACAAAGCTGCTGTTCAAGAGTGGCTCCATTGTTTCTCCTGTCAGAATGGAGTCACCCTAAGACAAAAAATGTGTTATTGGCTTGATCATCAACTGATCAAGAAAATAAATAAAAAACAAAACAAAAAAAACGAATGCATCCACAACATCTAAGGAGTGGTGAGCTATACTATACTTGCAGTATATAACCATCTCTTTCATGTAAAGAATACAAATAATAATTCCATATATTTGCAATATTTATGTTTGTGAACTGAAAATTTTAATGATTTAATGAAAACACTCTTGTTAGATAAAAATATGAACATTAAAATAACTCACACAGGGAGTTGACCCCTTATAACTTGTCCATTGCTGTGCGTATACTATATCTGTTTAACTTATATTTCTGTAATTTCCTTCACTGCTGTAATGTAAACAGAGCATTATGTGGTAAATCAATACTGCATATTTTCAGACTTGTTATTGAAGCTATTTGTTGTAAATAAGGTTCAGTACTTTATTGATCTGTCCATTGTGTCTGAAAAAATTGCCTCTTTTCGTTGATCTACTGATTACACTGATCCTGGGATTTTCTGTTGTAAAACAATTTTGTAAATCAATTAATTTGTCAAAGTCAACCATGTATAACTTTCCAAAAGTGTCCCCAACACTATTTATGGTATTTGGTAACAAAAGAATTTGAAAACGTTTTTTAGAAATGGCATATTTAACAGCCCCGTCTAATCAAACCCGAACAATTAGTTTGATTAGTTAGTGACAATGCCAAGAACAAAGCCTACCTGCCCAAGGCATATTTTTATGGCATTGCCTCAATATACTAGTCCTTCTCTATGTAAAATCCGCTGACTGCCAATAATTTGGTAGATTTGACAGAATCTAGGATATATTTGCTGTTATTCTTTCAATGACAGAAGAACCTCTGCACCTCTGGTTCAATTTTAAAGCAGAAGAAAAAAACAAGGAACATCTCCTGTGTGAATATACATTTAGGGATAGCAACATTCACCTGGGAACCATTTATTAGATATAATTAATCATTTATGTATTAATTAAAGGAATCAATAAATGTTTTGAAATGCCAGTGGTGTAAAAAACTGCATCTGTCTTGATATTAGTCTTTAGTAATCTCCCACAAAAAAAATTGTTGACTGGGGAGGGAAAGAGAAAGCACTTGGGGTTTCTAACTTGCACATGAGTTAACAATGAACATGGTAACAGGTGGAAAGAAGAGCATGATAAGCATGATGCACCTTAATTTTGCAGGCCACCAGATCGGATGGGGAACTGATCCCCATCCATCTGTTTTTAGCAGATAGGATCAGATCGTATGCAGGCAGATGTCGTTGACACCCTCCGCTCCATAGAGAAGACTGGAGGGTCCGATCCCATCTGCCTAAAAAACTGATAAGCGGACCCAATCGGTCCACTAGTGTGAAAGGGGACTAAGCTGACTATTGATGGGTAGAATTCTCTAAGGAAGTGGGTTTGTTTTACTAATCAATAGTGGGTCCAATTGATATTCGTTTTTCGAGAGCAGTGTTGAGAAAATTTGAAGAAGCAGAAGGGGATTTTTTTTCTTATATCTAAATTAATGTGTGTATGTGGTTTTCATTGAGTAAAAATTCCAGCATATAAAATCTTCTGAAATGTTCTGAGAATTTTTCTAAGACTTTTCCTAATAATTGTTGTTTGAAATTCTATTCATCTATGGCCAGCTTTTCATTATCAGATCTCAACACCCATGTCAATTTCTTTCTTAACTTCATTCTATAAATTCTACTTTACTTTGTAACGCTTCACTTCTAAATAATCTTCCAAAACCATTAATCATGAGCAGAGTTTTTTTTTGTCCCCTTACCAATTTAAAAAGATAAAAAAAATAAAAAAAAATCAAGCTCATCAACTTGGAAGTGTAGTCTTGCTAGGCTATGTAAATCTCCAGACAAAATAGACAGAATAACAAATCTAGTGTCAGTTTAAACAAATCACATGTATGTATTTTAACTGCGTCTATAGTTGCTTGCCTAGAATTCCGCTTTAACACGGCCATAACATTACAATTAGACTGTATTATCTCTGCATAATTTCATTTAAATTTACCTACAACTATGTAGGGTTGCTTACCAATCCATTTGTTTAAACAATCCATTTAAGTTATATCTAGTCAGGGAGACATTTTCAGTACATAATGATTGATAAATGTAATAAGGTTACACCATAAGACTGCAATGTTTGTGATCTGCATTAGAGAAAGTTTTGCTGCTCTAATTAAAAAATAAATAAATAAAGTTTAGTTTATTTCCAGTCTATTAGGGTCACTGCTAAACATTTTTTACATGCATAGAAATTGAACAGTTTCACTGTTAAAGTTGAAAAGTATACAATAGAAAATTCATTTTTCAATCCATTAAAGCCATTACTATGTGCCTCCACTGATTGTATCCTCATGCACAATATTTTATCAGTTTTTGAGATATTTTGACTCAAAGTAAATTTACAAAGATTATCAAATGTGTTGTAACTTTGCAAATAGACATGTGCAGAATGAAAAAAAAATGTTTTGTTTTGATTCGTTATTTACATAAATTTGTTTAGTTAAATTTGTTTAATTTGTTTCATTTGTTTTTGGGATTCGTTTTGTTTATTCGTTTTCAAATCGATTTGAAAAGTTTTTGAATCAATTTCAAATTCAAAAAGTTTTCAAATCAATTTTGAATAGTTTTCGAATTTGAAAAGTTTTCAAATCAATTTAGAATAGTTTTCAAATCAATTTTGAATAGTTTTCAAATCAATTTCGAATAGTTTTCGAATTTGAAACGTTTTGAAATTCGAATAGTTTTCCAATTTCCAAAAAGAATAAAATAGAATAGAAAATATATTTTTTTTTTCTTCTATTCTATTCCTTTTTTTTCAATTCTGTTTTATTCTCTTTGGAAATGGGAAAACTATTCAAATTCGAAAAGTTTTTGAATTTGAAAACTATTCGAAAACAATTTGAATTAGAATTTTGCCTGAATTCTAATTTTGTTATTTCGGATTTGTTTAAATTCGGTACTATTTTAATTCGGAAATTCAGATACATCCGAATAACGAAAATTTGTCCGAATTTTAATTCAGAACGAAACGAACCGCACATGTCTATTTGCAAACTACATCTGTCCTCAGGCTGGAGGTAACTGTAATTTTAATAAAATGTCTCATGGCTAGATCCCCTTTTAAGGTGGTGGCATTTATGAAAATAAAACTACAATTTGTGAAAAAATAAGTCTTTCAACAACTGAATATCCAGTTAATAGGGATGAGCCGAACACCTCTCCAGTTCGGTTCGCATCAGAACATGCGAACAGGCAATAAATTTGTCGAACATCCGAACACTGCTAAAGTCTATGGGACTCGAACATGAAAAGTGCTAATTTAAAGGCTAATATGCAAGTTATTGTCATAAAAAGTGTTTGGGGACCCGGGTCCTGCCCCAGGGGACATGTATCAATGCAAAAAAAAGTTTTAAAAACTATCGTTTTTTCAGGAGCAGTGATTTTAATAATGCTTAAAGTCAAAAACAATAAAAGTGAAATATTCCTTTAAATTTTGTATAGTATGTGTGTATAGTATGCCTGTAAAGTAGTGCTTGTTTCCCATGCTTAGAACTGTCCCTGCACAAAGTGTCATTTTTGAAGGAAAAAAGTCATTTAAAAGCTCTCGCGGCTATATTGAATTGTCAGCTCCCGGTAATATAGAGAACAGTCATTGAAAGTCATTGATAAAAAAAAAAAAAATGTGTGGGGGTTCCCCCAAATTCAATTAACAGGCCCTTCAGGTCTGGTATGGATATTAAGGGGAACCCTGCATCAAATTAAAAAAAAAATGTCATGGGTATATCCATATCAGACCTGAAGGGTCTGGTATGGATTTTAAGGGGAACTCCACACCAAATTTAAAAAAAATGGAGTGGAGTTCCCCCCAAAAATCCATACCAGACCCTTTATCCGAGCACGCAACCTGGCAGGCCACAGGAAAAGAGGGGGAACGAGAGAGCGCCCCCCCTCCTGAACCGTACCAGACCACATGCCCTTAACATGGGGAGGATGCTTTGGGAGTATGTGACCCCTCAAAGCACCATGTCCCCATGTTGATGGAGACAAGGGCCTCATCTCCACAACCCTTGCCCGGTGGTAACAAGGGGACCCCCAGATCTCGGCCCCCCCTGTTTAAAATGGTAACGGGTACATTGTTCCCCTACCATTTCACAAAGAAAGTGTCAAAAATTGTAAAAAAGCACACAGACACCGTTGGGATAAGTCCTTTATTAAAAAAAAAAAAAAAAAAAAGATTCCAGCGGTGGTAATCCACTCTCGGTATCCTGCGATGGGTGATCTCTTCTCTGGGGTCTAGCGATGGATGATCTCTCCTCTCCAGGTCCAGGGTCCAACGATGATGTCCAGCGCAGCGCATCCTGTCTCCACCGGAGACACCACAGGAATCCTGGCAGCCTGACAGGTCTCTTAGCTGAGGACGGGGCCACCCGTCATATGACCCCATCCCCCTCTGACACAAGGGGAAACCCGGGCTTCCCCAGTGACGTACTGGTGACCCCGCCCCCCTCTGATGTAGCGCTAACCAGAGACCATGAACTCAGATAGCAGCGGTACTGATTCAGTTGAGCTGATATAAACATATAACTCCAGGGGAATGATCCATGGGGCAACTCCAAGGGTCTCACACCTTAACCACTTTCAGACCGGACCAATTTGCAGCCGAAGGACCAGGCCTCTTTTTGCGATTCAGCACTGCGTCGCTTTAACTGACAATTGCGCGGTCGTGCGACGTGGCTCCCAAACAAAGTGGATGTCCTTTTTTTCCCACAAATAAACTTTCTTTTGGTGGTATTTGATCGCCCCCTGCGGTTTTTATTTTTTGCGCTATAAACAAAAAAGAGCGAAAATTTTGAAAAAAACACATTCTTTTTTACTTTTTGCTATAATAAATATTCCCCAAAAATATATAAAAAAAAATTTTTTTGCTCAGTTTAGGCCGATACATATTCCTCTACATATTTTTGGTAAAAAAATCGCAATAAGCGATTATTGATTGGTTTGCGCAGAAGTTATAGCGTTTACAAAATAGGGGATAGTTTTATAGCATTTTTATTAATAATTTTTTTTTACTAGTAATGGCGGCGATCAACGATTTTTATTGTGACTGCGACATTATGGCGGACACATCGGACATTTTTGACACATTTTCAGGACCATTGTCATTTATACAGCAATCAATGCTATTTAAATGCATTGATTCCTGTGTAAATGACACTGGCAGTGAAGGGGTTAACCACTAGGTGGCAGTGTAGGGGTTACATGTTCCTAGAGGCGTGTTTCTAACTGTGGGGGGTGTGGCTGTCAGCTAGTGAATGCTGATCTCTGCTCCAATCACAGGGAGCAGAGATCGGTGTCACTAGTTGCTAGGCAGAATGGGGAGATGCTGTTTATTTCTGCATCTCCTCGTTCAGCCTTCCCGTGAGACAATCGCGGGTATCCCCACGGTGATCGAGTCCGCGGGACCCCCGACAGGCCTCACAGGGGTCCCGACCGGCGAGAGCGCACACCGCCGGTGGCGCGCGCCCGATGGCGCGGCGGCATCTTAAAGGGGACATACCTGTACGCCCTTATGCCTGTCCGTGCCATTCTGTCAACGTACATCATTGTGCGCCGGTCGGCAAGCGGTTAAGTAGAGTTCCGCTGAAAAAAAAAAAAATATATATATATATATATATATATATATATATATATATATATATATATATATATATATATATATATATATATATATATATATATAAATATATATATATATATTTTTGATCCTAGTATTATTGCTAATGAAATTCAAATAAGAGTATACAATGATCTTGATCGATTGTTCAAAGACACAAATATGTAATTTTATTTAAAAGTAAAGAATGCTTACATCCAGTCTGAAGTTACAGAGCTTATCAATTCATCCAACAAGTAAAGAAGACATGTAGCACACAATGAATTCAGGCCATTGAAATTTACTAAATATTCACTAATATTTTGTATTTTGATTATGTATATTTGGATTCAAATGGTTCACATATACTGAATCACTTCTAAATAGCGCAGCACTTGTACTATATTTATTAATTAGAAATAAAAAGACCAAGAAGGACATTTTACACGGTCAGCCTTTAGATCATGAAATATGTAACAAAAGCATTTTGAATTGAGTCTATTAAAATGCCCATAGGAGCAATTTAACTACCCTAAAAGAACGTAAAAGCAAAGTATTTAAAACGTATGCAATAAATTATTGAGCGATAACCTGAAGCACATTCAGTACTTTGCCTAATTTCTGTTTTAGCACCATAAATTCATCTTCACGTCATGAAAAACACTAGAGAAAAACATGGCTAAGTAAGACACGTTAAAGCATTGTTTCTCTTTCCTTTAATAATTTTCTTGGAACAGGTCATATTTTGCCCTCGATAAGATTGTATAAGAAATTATTGCAATATGATGTTTTCAGTTGGATGAGAGAAGTAACACATGAGTAACTACATGGCATAATAAAAGGAAAAACTAGTAAAAGGAATGTCAGAGATAAAATGCAGCAAAACTGCACAGAGGAAGACCTAAGCTAGGGAAGGGCTGAGGACGTAGCTGCTGAAGTTGAGAGCATGTCCCTGAGGGTGTCAGAGGAAGAAAAGTGGTTCCAAATGTACCATAAATCCCTTGTATTTGTCGAAATTGGCATTATCAAGTGCATGATGTCATTCACAGTAGACACCCAAAAAGATAGCGGAGGAGTAACTTCAGTTTTTTTGTGCTGCAGACAAACAGAAACTTAGGAGGCTCAGTTTTTGGGAGACTATAGAGCCTGGCAGCAGCATGGACAGGAGTGACATTTCTGGAGTGGGTGTCAGTGACTCCTCATAGATTTTGCTATAGACAGTAAAAATCCAGAAAGAGCGTATTCTCTCACATTCCCGCCAGATATGTAAGTATCTTACAGATTATATATACACATATATATATATATACATTTGTCACTGGATATTTATGTATCCATGAATTATCTTGAATTGTGCACTTAAACTTTTTTCAAGTTTCCATCTATTAAATCTTCTGCCCTTGTAATTTTAAGCACTTGTGGACCGCCCACCGTCATTTTTGTCCCTACTTTTAAGAGAAATACGTTGTTACGGCAGCAGTTAGCTGCCATAACCCCTATATCCTCTTCTTCAGCGGGTGGTCCACTTCAAGATAAAAGTGGTATCTGTGGCAGATTCGCCACAAGATCACTTTTATCGGCAGCGGGAGAGGCTCCCCTCCCACCGCTCTCTGGTGCCCTCCGCCGGTTACTGGAGCTGTCGGCAGCGGTGGAGGCGATCGCGTCCTGTCCCTGTCCCTGGCTTGGCATGGAGATGAGTGAGGGGAAGATGGCCCCCACCTGTTTCCATACCACTGCAGGGTGGAAGCAATGTCAAAACGTCACTTCCGCCCATAGCTCTTAAAGGGAGATTTTTATTTTTAATCTTTTTTCAAATGACATAATTTTTATTTTTTTATTTGTTGCATTTTAGTGTAAATGTGAGATCTGAGGTCTTTTTGACCCCCTCATCTCATATTTAAGAGGTCATGTCATGCTTTTTTTCTATTAAGGGATATTCACATTCCTTGTAATAGGAATAAAAGTGACACATTTATTTTTTTTAAAGAACAGTGCAAAAAAATAAAATAAAAGGTAAAATTAAAGGTAATATTTTTTTAAATGTGCCCCATTACGCCGAGCTCACGTGCAGAAGCGAACGATAAGCAAGCAGCGCCTGCATATGGAAACGGTGTTTAAACCACACATGTCAGGTATCACCAAGATCTATAGAGCGATAGCAATAATTCCAACCCTAGACCTCCTCTGTAAGTCTAAACATGCAACCTGTAGAATTTTTTAAACGTCGCCTATGGAGATTTTTAAGGGTAAAAGTTTGTTGCCATTCCACGAATGGGCAAAATTTTGAAGTTTGACATGATGGATATCAATTTACTCGGCATAACATTTTATTCTCTAGGGGGTTAGAAAAAATATATATATAATGTTTGAAGGTTATAAGTAATTTTCTAGCAAAAAAACAGTTTTTAACTTGTAAACACCAAATCTCAGAAAGAGGCTTGGCCCTTAACCACTTCAGCCCTGGAAGAATTTACGCCTTCCTGACCAGAGCACTCTTTGCGATTCGGCACTGCACCGCTTTAATTGACAATTGCACGGTCGTGCGACATTGCACCCAAACAAAATTGACGTCCTTTTTTCCTACAGAAAGAGCTTTCTTTTGGTGGTATTTGATCGCCTCTGCGGTTTTTATTTTTTGCGCTATAAACAAAAAAGAGCAACAATTTTGAAAAAAACACAATATTTTGTACTTTTTGCTTTAATAAAAAACATATTTTTGGTAAAAAAAAAATCGCAATAAGTGCACATTCATTGGTTTGCGCAAAAGTTATAGCGTCTACAAAATAGGGAATATACAATTTTGACACGTTTTTGGGACCATTGGCATTAATACAGCGATCAATGCTATAAAAATGCACTGATTACTGTAAAAATTGCACTGGCAGTGAAGGGGTTAACACTAGGGGGCAATCTAGGGGTTAACTGTGTTCCCTGGGGGGTGATTCTAACTGAAGGGGGAGGGGACTGACTAGAGGAAGTGATGAATCGTGGTTCCTAGCTAATGGGAACACACAATCTGTCACTCCTGTCAGAACAGAACAGGGAAGTGTGTGTTTACACACACTCATCTCTGTTCTGTGTCTCCTGTTCACGATCGTTCATGGCATAGTATATGGTATAGATATGACGGCTCGCGCAGGGGAGCTAACCTGCTGCAGTATAACTGCGGCGGTTGGTCGGGAAGCGGTTAAGTGGTTAACTTTGGCTAGTAAAACATTTTTTTCTGCCAGTAAATACCTTATACAGCCCACTTCCTGTTTCTTGGCTGGTAAAAAGCCTAGGCTTATGACATCATGCACAGCTCTCTCTCACTCTTGTGAGAGTTTGCGAGGAAGGGAGGGTGAGTCATAATAGGGAAAATGAGAGCTGCAGAGCTGGGGGTGCGCCTCTGTGTGTCTGTGTTAATCCAGGAAGTGAACAGGCAGCAGCTTCAGCTGCCCATAGTTAAAATGGATGCAGCCAGACTCAGTGGAGGGAGATTTCTACAGCATATTTGGCAAGTACAGAATCACAGTATATATAAAATAATATGCAAAATGGTTGGAGGGAAGCTTCAGAATGGCAAAGATGTTTTTATTACAAATTATGTGAGCAGACTGCAGCTCTTCTTTAAGTTATATGAATTATGCTTGCTACTCTTCTTTTTTCATACACTTTGAACAAACATTTACCACCAAAGGACTCACAGATTTATATGATCAGGGGCAGGCAGAAGTGCAGTGGAAAAGGTGCACCAGGGCACTGCCAGTGCTGTCACATTGGTGAGAACAATAGTGGTCTGGATAGGTTTAATAAAGTATCCCACCAACTTTTGCCACAACACTGGCTGGCCATCATTACTAGTTTTCATCCATCACCCATTGTGTGATCCATGGAAAACAGTTGAATCAGATGATAGTCATCTATTAAAAGGGAAAAAAAAGAACAGAGGATGTACCAGCCTTGTGCATTACCTTCGTAACACTTTAATGTGTAAAAAATTATAAAAATGCATACTCACAAATGAATAACATATTCAAGCATAGAACGTAAAGTCCATAATAAGCATCTTCCAGCAAGATCAGCTGGCAAGTAACAGTGGTGGGATGTATAGTCCAAAAGCAGCTAGCACGTTTTGAGGCAGTCCCCTCTTCTCTGAGCTCTGAAGAAGAGGGGACACCCTTGAAACGTGTCAGGTGCTTTTGGACTATACATCCCACCACTGTTACTTGCCAGCTGATCTTGTGGGATGATGCTAATTATGGACTTAGCATACATTCTATGGCTAAATATGTTACTCGTTTGTATGCGTGAGTATGCTTTTTTATCATTTTTTACACATTAAAGTGTCACAAAGGTAATGCGCAAGGCTGGTGCACCCTCTGTCTTTTTGAGTTTTTCTCTGGGTTCCCCCTGACCTGTTGTGAGTGGCAGCACAGCTGATGTGGTGGTTCGATTAGTGAAGGCACTTCCATCTCTTTTCCAGTCAACCACACGCCAATGTCTCAAGAGCAGGAGTTTTTGGAATTTTCTTTATTGATAGTCACCTCTTGTCTTTGGGTTTATTCAAAATCAAACTCTGCGGGTGGTCTTTCCTGCTTTCTTTTCTGACAATTAGACCTTTAGAATGTATGAATAACACTGAACCCTGTCCACCCCTTCCTTATAGTGAGAAAGCTCTCCTCATGCATATTACTATAAGCCAATGAGACTACCCATCATATAAATGGTCTAATAGGAATTGTTGGGAGTAGATCTTAGATCTTAACAGCAAGTTTCAACAATACCTGGAAATATTGAAGCTTTGCTTGTCAAAGGGGCCTGGCATTCGACCATGACAGGACAATCTGGGAGACTGCTGCAGGTATATGTAGGCAGCTTTAGGTGGTTGCACATCATACTTGCAGCAGTTTTCACCATTTCTCTCAACACAGAGTCTCTTTAATCATTATAACTGTGCAGGCTTATTCATGAAAGTTTTACTTATTTTGTCAAGGCTTGATATTTTGTCTGGCTGTCATTTGCCTGCCAAAAAAAACAAATTGCAATGTGAACAGTGTCTTGATATTATAGCTGGAGCATCAGCGATAGTTGCTGCCTGTCAACCACCTGAGCTCAAATACTGCTATTTTGTACAATGGCAGATAGTGTGTAAAGCCAGGCAGTTAACAAGTCACAACTGGTAATCTCAGATCTTTTGACTGACACACCAATGGCAGTGCCTATATTTCTATTCTTTCCTTTCAATATAGTTAGTATAACAAACTATAAACAGCATTAAAAAAGTTGTGAATTTGTTGTGATTAGTATGACGATAATTACTATTATTACTTTTTATTTTATGGAAAAAAGAGGTTTGTTCAGAAATTATGCTATTCGATTTTTTAAGATTAATTGTGTGTGTGTGTATGTAAGACTAATTTGTTTTCTTTCTAATTGTTTCTAGAGAGGATAAATCATATGTAGCATCAAGGGAAGATCACACATATATATTTTTAATGAAATGGCAAAATTGAGGGCATATGGGACACTGGACAAAAATTGCAATATAAATAGGGAAACATGAATACAAATTGCTAGCACTGCAGGTGTACATGTTTTTTTTTGCAATGCTTTCATAATTTATTTAAATGTACATTCTTTCCTTAGTAAGACATAATTAGGTAAGACAATTAAAAAAATATATATATCTTTCAAATGCAACACAGCTGTTGCATTATAGCTAAATATCTGTGCTGTTTCCAAAACAATTAAAAGTTTCAACAATAAATAAAATAAAAATACAATTATAACTAATTTCCCAAGGGAAACATTATACATACTTCAGTATTTTGAAACTCTAACCTCTAACGGGGACAAAAGATCTACAGTGTGACTATAGGGCCTATCTACTTTTTGCCCTTTGTCCGCATTTTGGTCCTTGCAAGGATTTTAACAAACGTTTATGTAGTCCTGTCTTGTTCAGAAAAAAAATTATTGAAGCTCAACGACGGAGGCTCTTTAACATGGGATCAGCCGCGTCCAATCACAGCTGATCACGATGTAAACAGGAAAAGCCATTGATCGGCTTTTCCTCACTCGCATCTGACAGGCAGCTCTCCTGACAGAGGGGGCTGTGCTGATTGTTTATCAGTGCAGCCCCCCCTCGGATGCCCACACTGGACCACCAGGGAAGCTGCCAGGACCACCAGGGAAGGGGCCAACATGTGGATGGCCAGGTATGTACCCCATGGCCATCCACATGTGCAAATGAATGCCCAATCTATGCCAACCAGTGACCACAAATGGGCACTGAGTGGCACCATTATGTAACAAATTACATCAGTGATGCCCAGCAATGTCACCCGTGCCACCTATCAGTGCCCATCTGTGCCCATCCGTGCCACCTATTAGTGCCACCCATAAGTACCCATCAGTGCCGCCTATGAGTGCCCATCTGTGCCACCTATGAGTGCCCATCAGTGGCACCTATCAGTGTCCATCAGTGCCGCCCATCAGTGCCACCTATCAGTGCTCATCATCAGTGCTCGTCCGTTCCACCTCATCAGTGCCACCTCATTGGTGCCACCTCATCGGTGACCATAAGTGCCGCCTTATCAGTGCCCATCAGTGCAGCCATATCAGTGCCTATCATTGAAGAAGAAAACTTACTTATTTACAAAAAAATTAACAGAAACAAAGAAAAACTTGTATTTTTTCAAAATTTTCAGTCTTTTTTGATTTGTTGCACAAAAAATAAAAATCACAGAGGTGATCAAATACAATCAAAACAAAGCTCTATTTGTGGGAACAAAATGGTAAAAAATTTGTTTGGGTACAGTGTTGTATGACCGCACAATTGTCATTCAAATTGCTACAGCGCTGAAAGCTGAAAATTGGCTTGGGCAGGAAGGTGTCTAAGTGCCTGGTATTGAAGTGGTTAAAGTGACTGCTAAGTGTCAGGCCTTGAATATCTCCACCTAAGCAAAATCAGTGGTGCATTCTAAAAAAAAAAATCACCATCTGCATACTTTTAGGCGTGAAAATGCTTTAGAAAGCAGCTCACTAATAATATACCTTCTGTTTTGGAAATTTTAAATGTTTGCTTATATTTAATACCTTATTTTTGGTGAATTCCCTCTTGCACTTTTGTATTCCACAACTATGGGGCAACTGGTATACCCTTGTATGCTTGAATAAGTGCCAACATATTGAAAAATGTCGTGCCTCTGTATATGTCAGTTACCCAAGCATAAAAACTAGTGAAACTAAGGATGGTAATAATTACAATAACAGTAGTAGTATTAATAATAATAATAATAATAATAATAGTAATAATATCAATAATCATACATAAAATATTTTCTATAATCAGCACATTTTCTTGAAAATACTTTTACAAAGCCAGTAACAATTTCAACTATAGTTTCCTTTAACATAGGAAATGATCTGTATAAATACTTTATAAGCATTATCACAGCTGCTTACACTTGTGTAAAACTTAATTGACACTGAAGAAATATTGGTACATTTCTGCAATTTATTTCTCAATTCACCACAGTTTAATGATCATTGGCAACAGATTACAAGAAGTAGTAAATTGTTAATAATTCCTTTGGTATTTCTTGTGATCACATTAATCATAATGAACTTGTTTTGTTTTAATGGAATTATAATTAAGCATAGCAGATGGTTCTGGAGCCATAAGGGATATAAGGATAAGCCTACAGTAGATTCAATGTTTGACTCAGCTGATAGATCAGATTTCCCTGTTAAACAATAGTTTTGCAATGTAACAGTTTCTCTTAAAGAGCAATAAATTGCCTTTACAAGATTGTTAAAATAGAAAATAATATATTGCTTTTTTCATTCTCCAAGGCTGCATGTATCAAAGTGAAACATCTGTTATAGATGTGTTTTTTTTAGGCTTCTTTATAGTGTCAAGAATATATTGACTGCAGAGAAGAGGAACCAATCATGCCCTGAATTAAAGCAGTAGTAAACCCAAAAGCAAACATTTATTATATTGCAACGTAACAGTTCTTAGATGCGATGGCTGCATTCGTTTTCTTTTTTAGGTTTTCTTTTTTTCTATTTTCATCTGGTGATCCAGGCAGTAAGTCTGTAGTTTTGTCGTTTTTCAAAAGAACAAGCTCTCTTCCAGGTGTATCAGTTTACACGTACACCTATATGCATGTAGTGATGCATTTATGCATCTTTTTGACTACATTGCATATTATCTAATTTAATTTATTTTAAAAAGAATAAACTTTTTTGGTTTTTCTAATTGGTAACTCTTTTGCCGCGTACACACGAAGGGACAATCCCGCGGGATTATCCTCTGGACTCAAGTCCAGCGGACAATTCCCTCGTGTGTGGGCGTCGGCGGACTTTTTGGCGCCAAAGTCCGGCGGACCAAAGTTTTAAGTTTGGTTTTAAAATTATCCGCTGGACTTGGCAGTCCGGCGGACAATCCCGCTGTTAGTAGGCTAGTCCGCCGGACTTTTTAAATGAACGGACTTGCCGCTCATCGGCAAGTCCGTTCATTTAGCACGTGACTTCAGGTTACGTAGCTAGCGTAGGCAGTAAATGCCGCCGCGCTAGCTCCGTCACCTGGCATGGATTTAAAGGGACTCCCCACGCCGAAAAACGGCGTGGGGGTTCCCCCCAAATCCATCTCAGACCCTTATCCGAGCACGCAGCCCGGCCGGCCAGGAAAGGGGTGGGGACGAACGAGCGCCCCCCCTCCTGAGCCGTACCAGGCCGCGTGCCCTCAACATGGGGGGTGCCCTGGGGAAAGGGGGGCCGTGCGGCCCCCCCACCCCAAAGCACCTTGTCCCCATGTTGATGAGGACAAGGGCCTCTTCCCGACAACCCTGGCCGTTGGTTGTTGGGGTCTGCGGGCGGGGGCTTATCGGAATCTGGGAGCCCCCTTTTATAAGGGGGCCCTCAGATCCCGGCCCCCCACCCTATGTGAATGAGTATGGGGTACGATGTACCCCTACCCATTCACCTAAGGTGTAAAATGTAAAGTAAAAAAAAACACACACACTTTTGAAAAAATATTTTATTGCACTGCTCCGGGGGTCTTCTTCCGTCTTGGGGGTCTTCTCGCCGGACTCCTCCGCCATTTACCAAGCTCTTTTACCGAGCGGAGAAGTCCGGCTACCTTCTTCGTCGTTGTCGCCGTCGTCTGGGGGTCTCGATCCGCCTTCGGGGGTCTTCCGGGGTCTCTTCTGTTCTTGCCGCTGTCGTCGCTTTCTGCGCCGCCGGCGCCGCTTTCTTCTTCTTTTTCTTCTTCTTGTTCTTCTTCTTCTTCCGATGTTGACACGTCGCTCCCTCTGGCCGGAATGCCAGAGCCGCGCTGTGCTGGCACTTATATAGGGACAAGGGGACAGGGTCACATGCTCATGTCACATGGTGACCCCGCCCCCTTGTGATGTCACAGTCCCAGCATCTACTACACTCTACTACACTACTACACTGACTGCACTATATACTCTCCACTGCATTATATATACTACACAGACTGCACTATATGCTCTGAACTGTATTATATATACTACATGGACTGCACTATATACACTCCACTGTATTATATATACTGCACGGACTGCACTATATACGCTGAACTGTATTATATATACTACACTGACTGCACTATATAGTCTCCACTGCATTATATATACTACACGGACTGCACTATATACTCTGAACTGTATTATATATATACTAAACGGTCTTCACTATATACACTTCACTGTAATATATATTCTGCATGGACTGAACTATATACTCTGAACTGTATTATATATATATATATATATATATATATATATATATATATATATATATATATATATACTAGACTGACTGCACTATATACTCTCCACTGTATTATTTATACTACACTGACTGCACTATATACGCTCAACTGTATTATATATACTACACTGACTGCACTATATACTCTGAACTGTATTATATATACTACACTGACTGCACTATACACTAACTACCTTCCTAATTTCTATTCATTCACTATATATGGCTGCCGTGTAAGCATCCTTATATAGTATCGGGTGTGTACTTAGGCCCTGAACCATGAATGGCCAAAAGCACCCTGCCTTTTGCCAATTTTGGCTCTCATAGCACATAGGATCAGGAATAATTTTCTATGTTCACAACAATGCAACCAGTGGCGGCTGGTGTTTTCTTTGGGGGGGGGGGGGGGGCGCAAACAACCCCCCGGTTGGCCGGTGGCAGCTCTGGTGTCCTCTCCTCCAGCATGGCATATTCTGCCATGCGTCTCCTCTCTCCTCCTCCTAGGCGCTAGGTGTCCCAAAGAATCGCCTGGCCTTTTGGCCAATCGGAAAACGGGTCTCACGACCCGCTTCCTGATTGGCAGGGGGGAGATATTAATTTTCTATTGTCACACAACTGGGTGGGCTCAAGGCACAGTGCTCTGCACCCTGAGCCCACTCTTTTTTGAAGCCTATTAGAACCTCTGACTCTAAACACCTGCTTCAAAAAAACACATCCTCCCCATTAGAATCCATAGTCCAACACCCTGTATGTAGATCAGGGGGCCGGACACATTGGACGTGTGCCCCTAATTGACGGGCCGCCACTGAATGTGACTGAACTTGTTGATACTTAAGTGTATGCAATCTGCAGATTCTAAAAAGCTTTGAAATATTTATTGCTATTTGTTAGTAAAAATTCAAACTCACATTTTAGAGATTTGTGATGTAAAGCCTTATCAGTCAAAACTGGCAAAAATGCTCTTTTGTTCAGGAGTGAAATCATTTGCAAAAGTAGCAGCTGACTGAGTTTCAAGATTGATCATTGCACTGTGCATATGTTTACCAGTTACTGTACTGGAGATAAGTTCTGAAATATGTATTCTCAGAAAAAAAAATCAGGTTAGAAGTATATTACCACCAATATGGTAATTAGTTAATGTAGAAGCTGTGTAGCAGCTGAGAGCTAAAAATACAACATTTAAAGCTGGAATTCAGAAAGATATACTGTAAAAGACAAACTTTAATGCAGCTCTATGTTCATTATTACTTCCCTATTTATTTTATTTTTTAAAAATCAGTGTATGTAACTTGAACATGATCTTGTATTAGGGCTGGTTGAATGAGTGACTTGTATAGTGCTATCTATGCAAACTGAATTGCCTCAGGGCACTTTTTGCCGCCGGTGTCATTTACCCTGTAGGGTCTTGACGTGCTTACAAAATACATACACATATTTTTGGCCAATTTTTTAGATCGGGTCTCATTAACCTACCAGCATGTCTTTGGAGTGTGGGAGGAAACCCATGCAGGCACAGTAAGAACATGACAACTCCAGGCAGATGGTGTCATAGTTTGGATTTAAACCAGTGACTCTATTGCTGCTAGGTTAAAGTGATAACCCCTACACCACTGTGCTGCCCCTATGCTGCCCCACTGAATTGCACAGAAACATGGTCCACTTTTATGTGCGATTCCTGTGCAATTCAGCGTGGTGCAATTCAGTGTGGTGCAATTTTCAGCCCATTCATTTGAATCGGGTGAAATCACACTGGATCACCCAAGAAGTAGTGCATGCACTACATTTAAAAGTGCACCGCATCAGATCGCATGGGAATGTGTGCCACCATGCTAAATGAATGGTCAGAAAGTGTATACTGTGGTCTGTTGATTTTATCTTGCAAGAACACAGTAGAGATTGAGCAGCAGATGCAAGGAGGGTCATCGTGAGTGTCAAAGGGGGGTTCAGCAAGCAAGGAGGTATATGAGGAGGATAGCATGGTTGACATAGGTGAGACCAATTCTGAATCTGAGTCAGATATATCTGAGTTTGAAAATTATAGTCCCAAGGTACAGTGTCTGGGGCTATTCAAAGATTTTTAGTCCAAGAGGCTAGTAGGCTGGTCAGAGAGTGAGATGAGAAGGTTAAAGTGTTACTAAACCCCAGGACACTGCATTCATTATATCTGGTCTCCCACAGTACACAGAACACGGAAATGCAATCATTTTAGTAAATATAAACTGCTAAATACCTTTTCTCACCAGAAGTATATAGCTATCTTGTGACTTATATCAATGACTTGTTAAAACTTGTAGGAGGAGTTTTCATACTGCACTGGTTTTCCTATCAGGATGCATGACCCCTGACCCTCTGTCTTGACAGTGCTGATTGGCCCTGTGATGATCACATGCACTCTCCACCAAACTGAGCATGTTCAGGCTGACTCCACTAACTTTGTCTTATCCGGACATGTTTTAGGGGCAATGCAAGAAGGGGAGGATCTTTGCATACATGATCAAACAGCCTTTTTACACAATGCAGAGGATTGCCCCTTAGTTTACACAGTGAGTATAACAAACATAAACAAGTATAATAAGCACTGTATATACAGACGGATTTCACTGTTGTGGGTTTAGTAAAATTTTAATGATTTGATCTAGAAGGTGAGAGCAGTCTGGGACAGAGACACTTATGCAGTGCAATGCACTCTTATCGAGGAAGGTTGTTAATGTGGGAGTAAACTCCCATGTGTGAATTTTACCTATAAGTAAGCCACTAATTATCATTCAAAGTTTGACAGTGCTGAAAGCTGAAAACTGGCCTGGGCAGGAAAGGTGTAAAGCGCCCTGTATCCACTTCAGCCCCGAAAGGTTTTACCCCCTTTAATTACCAGGCCATTTTTTGCAATACGGCACTGCGTTACTTTAACTGACAACTGCACGGTTGTGTGACGCTGTGCCCAAATAAAATTGATGTCCTTTTTTTCCACAAATAGAGCTTTTTTTTGGTGGTGTTTGATCACCTCTGCGGTTTTTCCTTTTTGCTCTAGAAACAAAAAAAGACTGACAATTTTGAAAAGAAATAACAATATATGCTATAAAACATATAAAAAATCCAATAAAATAAATGTAAAAATTAAATGTCTTTATAAATTTAGGCCAAAATGTATTCTGCTACATATTTTTGGTCAAAAAATCCCAATACGCGTATATTGATTGGTATGTGCAAAAGGTATAGCGTCTAAAAACTAGAAGATAGATTTAGGGAATTTTATTTTATTTTATTTTACTAGTAATGGTGGCGATCAGTGATTTTTAGCGATACTGCAACATTGCGGTGGACAGATAGGACACCTAACTGATACTTTTGACACTTTTTTTGGAACCAGTGACATTTGTACAGTAATCAGTGCTAAAAATATGCACTGTTACTGTACTAATGACACTGGCAGGGAAGGAGTTAACACCAGGGGTGATCAAAGGGTTGCGTGTGTCCATAGGGGATGCTTTCTAACTGTGTGGGGGGATGGACTCACTAGATGAACACAGTGATCCGTGTTCCTGATTAGCGGGAACACAAGATCACTGAGTTCATCTCTTGCAGAATGGTGGTTTGTCTTGTTTACATCGGCAGACCGCCGTTCCATCTCTCTGGGGGGCGATTGCGGGTGGCCAGTGGACATCGTGTCTGCTGCACCCGCTGATTGGTGCCCCTCTGGCTATTGTACGATATAAATATACGTTTTGCTCAATAGAGCCAACCTGCCGTAGTACAGTATATGTACTGCGGCCGGTCGGCAATTGGGTATTGAAGTGGTTAGGTTTGCATTTAGACCTGCCTTTACACTTAAGAGTTGGAAGTTCATGTGGTGCAAATTGGATTGAGAATTTTATATTGATTGATGTCTGCCCATGGGGTGTGCACTATTCTGCTCCCTGTTTGAGACTTTTGGCTCTTTTCTGCAGTGGTGCATAGAAGAGTAAATGCGTGTTGAAATCACACAGAATCTAGATGATTTTCTACTGATAGGGAGCGTGGGTACTGAGGAAAGTGAAACACTGCTAACCACTGTCTGTGTTTGAGGGTTTTTTTTAGAGTGCCAGTTGCCCACAAGAAACAATATATCCCTCCAAAAGTTGGACTAGAAGGAAGTCATGTACAAAATAAATAGGGAGAAGGTAGCAGAATTGCTGGCCAAAGTTAGGGAGCTCTATGGGGTAGGAAAGTGTTGCTAAAGGAAATGCAGGGCTTGTTAGTGTCACTTAACTTTGTGCTGACTATTTCTCTTTTAAATATCTTTAAAAGTTAACCAGGTCTCACCAGAGGTGAAACTTGGTGGCAAGAGTAATCCCAATGGGTAGGGTCACAAGGGAGCATCATAATATAGGGGAAATGAAGAAAATGATGGATGACCTCAGAATCTGGAAAGATTTCAGGAAGGATTTTAATGAAACAGCAGTGTGGGGCCAGGAGGCCAACTTGAATCAAAGGCTAAAGCTATTCATGGATGCATTGGGGAGTGTGGGGTTTGGGATTTCTTTTAAGGTAATTGGTTCAGGTCTCTTAGACTTTAACGGGGTTCACGGTTTGGGGTCAAACTTTTGCGATGTTTGAGAGCTCTGGCGTGAACCGAGGGGTGTTCAGCCCATCTCTAATAGGGACGATACTGCCTTATCAGTATACAAAATTATGACCATGCAGTCAGGCAGGTTTGAATCCTTTTTGGCACACACTCATTTAGGGTTTGGATGACCACTGTTCTAGAAGCCAAGTCTAATTTGGTGAAGGACATTTTGGCAGCAGTGTGTCACGGTCCCTACCGTGCCTTGCTGACGGCCAGGTGTGGTCACGCCCCAAGTGGCTCTGGGTGGTATTGAAATCATGACTGTCTGTTCATGCTCCTGTTTCTGTACCTCTGAGCCACACCTCAGTTCTATTCAGCCTGCTTTCCAGCTATGCCTAGTTTAGCATGAAGTACTGTGGGCAATACTCTGTTTGTATCTGTCACTCCTGGATCAGCTGAGGCAGGTTACCTAATTAGCTTGGTATAAAACCCTGTCTCACTCTGAGGGCTTTGTCAGTTAATTTTCTCATGTTTGCCAAGTGCTCCTCTGCTCATGTGATCCTGTTTTCTGTTGCAGTGTTGCAGTGTTCCAAGACTGACCCCAACTTCAGACCCTGGCTTTGTTTATCGTTATCCTGACTTCTGGAATCCCTGACTGCGGCTTTCATGTTTGCTCTGGACTCTTATATTTCAGTTTCTAAGAAAACCAGTGTTCCCAAGTCTGCTCCTAGTTCACGTGGCCTATGGGTACCCAGGGACAGGAATACCCTGTACAGATACGACTCCAAGCCATCCCAGTCTGTGCCAAGTTTTGAAGCCCTAAACCTTCAAAGCCTAGAGGCTCCTGAGGTTTTACCCACTCCTACCCTTGATGATGTGGAACCCATGGAGATCAGGTTCATCCAGTCCAAGCTGTCTAAGAGAGATAGAGAGTGGAGGAGAGGCTGTGGACTCTGTTTCTATTGTGGAGTAAGAGGTCATCTTATCTCTCTCTGCCCAACTCGTCCACCTCAGCCAAAGTTTCAGCAAGTGGGTACTACTAGGATCCTTCATGCCACCCCTGAATCTTTGCCCGCTATCCAGCTTGAAGTTCCTGTGCCCCAGTCTGACATCCCAGTGCCTGCTACCCAGTCTGATGTTTTGGTACCTGCTGCCAGGTCTGATGCCCCTGTGCTGGTGTCCCCGCTCGAGGTTCCTGTGCTTGTGTCCCCGCTACCTCCTGACTGTACGTATGCCTCGAATGGAACCATAGTCCATAAGCAGGACCTGAAGATTTTTGAAAGAGCCTTGCGAGCGATGAAAGTCTCCCCAGCTGGAACTTCTAAAACAAAGAAAGCTCAAAGGAAATAAGGACATTTTCTAACTCTTCTTTTGATTTATTTAGTTTGATATTTTTGATGAACTATCTGTTCCATGCTCTGAGGGAATTCCTAAGGGGAGGGAACAGTCACGGTCCCTACCGTGCCTTGCAGACGGCCAGGCATGGTCACGCTCCTAGAGGCTCTGGGTGGCATTGAACTCATGACTGTCTGCTCCTGTTTCTTTACCTCTGAGACACACCTCAGTTCTATTCAGCCTGCTTTCCAGCTATGCCTAGTTTAGCATGAAGTACTGTGGGCAATACTCTGTTTGTACCTGTCACTCCTGGATCAGCTGTGGCAGGTTACCTAATTAGCTGGGTATAAAACCATGTCTCGCTCTGAGGGCTTTGTCAGTTCATTTTCTCATGTTTGCCAAGTGTTTCTGCCTCATGTTGCAGTGTCCCAGTGTCCCAGAGTTCCAAGACTGACCCCGGCTTCAGAGCCTGGCTTTGTTTATCGTTATCCTGACTTCTGGAATCCCTGACTTCGGCTTTACCTCGACTATCCCTTGGCTATTCCTGTCAAGCCCCTGTGCACAGATTCACAGCCCAGGTAGCTTATCTCTTTGTTACTGTGGGCTGTGTGTATTTGCAAGGGTGAGCATACATCTCTGCACCATGGACTCCAACCTAGGTAAGCCCTTACACAGTGAGAAAGAGGTCAAGGGTGTACAAGGCATGCATACAGGGGGACATGGACATAGAAGGGGTTCTTTGTGGTTGGATTTCTAACTAATCTTTCTTTTTAAATTCTAAAAGCTCAGATGGAATTTATGGAACTTATCTGAAGTTAGAGCAGGATGGATTGCAAGACTTCTGGTTTGGAAAAAGGGGTCTAGAGTGAGGGTAGATGAGTGGGCTCATGATGGTTGAGATGCTGTGAGGTGGGGCCCCAAGCCTGTGATTATTTTCTAAGTAGGCGGTAATGGCCTCACGAGTGTGAAGTCACTTGATCTAATATTAAACATATAGGCATATATACACAGGGTCTTGGGGAGGTGGCCAGGCGTAAAATTATTTTTGTCAGAAAATCATCAGCAGATGTTCATGGTGGGAAGCAGCATCTTTTACAGCAACAAAGATCCAGGAGAAAATTAAATAGGACAATAAAGTGTTTCATACAAAGACTTGAGAATTGGAAAATCAAGCATGGGTTTACAGATGGCATAAGTGCCATCAGCAAGAGATGTGATTGTATCACGGTGATGGCAAATATGCTTTTGGGTCAGGAGTCTCCACCCCCTACATTCAATAGCCCAGTAAAATCTAAGTCACTCAGGGACATGCTCCTGTCACTCAGGGCCTCCTTACAAGCTAAATTACTGATCTGCATAAACCAACACAAAGCAAAGATCCAAGAACTGAAGGACCGGATGGACCAAGTGGAGAACTCATTAGGTGATTTCACAGAGAACTACAACACTCTCTCATCGACTCTCACGCAGCACAAACAGAAGACATTTCCTGGATCAAGGTAAAACTAGCAGACCTAGAGGATAGGTCTCGAAGAAATAACTTAAAGTAGGAGGCATCCCAATCCATACAACCATCACAACTACCCCATATTGTGAGAGACCTATTCTTAGCAGTCATACCCACTCTCACTTCTGTGGATCTGCCAATCAACAGAATTAATTGAGTGCCCAAACCCTCATATCTGCCAGCTGAAATCCCTAAATATGTGATCCTGAGAATCCATTTCTTTCAGGTTAAGGAAAAGTTACTAGAGGCATTCTGCCACCCAATGCAGCTTCCCGAAAAAGTTTTGCTTACTGCCTGACCTCTCTCAATCCACTTTGCAACAATGCAAGAATCTAATAACAATCACAAAGGCCCTCGGGAATCACAAATAGGGATGGACGAACGGTTCGGCCCGAGCATAACTTTCATTGTTCGGACATTCGGTGGACAATAGCCCAAAAAAATGGGTCGTTCGACTTTTTGTTTGCCCCCCCCGAACCGACCACAATGTATTGCGGTGCTGAACAGTGCATTGCAAGCCCTGATTGTTTGAAGCAGTAAAAGCTTCAGCCAATCAGGGCACAGAGCACTTTCACAAGCATGATTGGACACTGTCATCATTACACTGTCATCATACACGGAGACACTGCGGGAATCCCAGGTCTTAGCTGAGGAGGACCGTGCCACCCGTCACCTGACCCCGCCCCCTCTGACGCAAGGGGGAAGTCGGGCTTCCCCAGTGACGTATGGGTGACCCCGCCCCCTCTGATGTAACGGAAACCTCCGTGGAGACAAGATGCGCTGCGCTGGACGTCGTCGAAGAGATCAGCCATCGCTGGACCCCAGAGAAGAGATCAGCCATCGCTGGATAGCAAGAGTGGATTACCACCGCTGGAATCTTTTTTTTTTTTTTTTTAAATAAAAGACTTTTCCCAATGGTGTCAGTAGGTTTTTTAACATTTTTTTACACTTTGTTTGTTAAATGGTAGGGGTACTTTTGTACCCCCTTATCATTTCAAACAGGGGGGGCGGGATCTGGGGGGGCTTCCAGATTCTGATAAGCCCGCAGACCCCCACAACCACCGGCCAGGGTTGTGGGGCTGAGGCCCTTGTCCTCATCAACATGGGGACATGGTGCTTTGAGGGGTTATGGACCCCCAAAGCATCCTCTCAATGTTGAGGGCATGTGGCCTGGTACAGTTCAGGAGAGGGGGGGCTGCTCTCTCCTCCCCCCTCTTTTCCTGTGGCCTGCCAGGTTGTGTGCTCAGATAAAGGGTCTGGTATGGATTTTTGGGTGGAATTCCACACCATTTTTTTTTTTAATTTGGTGTGGAGTTCCCCTTAAAATCCATACTCCATACCCGAAGGGCCTGGTAATTGAATTTGGGGGGAACCCCACACATATTTTTTTTTATCAATGACTGTTCTCTGTATTACGGGAGCCGCCAATTCATTATAGCCGCGAGTGATTTTAAAAGACTCTTTTTCTTGCAAAAATTATACTTTGTGCAGGGACAGTTCTAAGCATGGGAAACATGCGTCCCTTTACAGGCATACTATACACACCCCCCAGGTACTAAATTTAAAGGAATATAACACTTTTATTGTTTCACTTTAAGCATTATTAAAATCACTGCTCCCAAAAAAACGTCCGTTTTTAAAAGTTTTTTTTGCATTGATACATGTCCCCTGGGGCAGGACCCAGGTCCCCAAACACTTTTTAGGACAATAACTTGCATATAAGCTTTTAAAATCAGCACTTTAGATTTCTCCCATAGACTTTTACAGGGTGTTCATGGCTTTTCGAATTTGCCGCAAACACCCCAAATTGTTCGCTGTTCGATGAACAGGCGAACAGGCAATGTTCGAGTCGAACATGAGGAAGCTCATCCCTACTAGTAATGATGATGTATTTTTTTACAGCAAGGCCAATTCTTGCTTTCATCAAGAGTACCTCTATAGGGTTACGGTGGGAAGGTGCCACCGACACCCAAAGACCAATTTTTATGCACCCATTACTTCTATCCAAAGTCAAAGTGAAACCAGAATGTATCCAAAAAATCTCTAATCTTGTTCCCAGTGCACTACAGTTAATAGTGGCCTCATCATACACACTGGCTCCCCAGCTGTTGCTGAGCAAAAAAAAGGCAGCTTGCAGGAAACATTTATTTTTTCTGGGGGTTTTATAAATGCAATTATTGCTGCAGCAGATTCTAGACATGGGTCAGGTAGACTAAGGGGGACCCCCCAGGCACTATATTGGAAGGAATTTTTCATTTTTATGATTTCACTTTAAAAATCAATAAAAAATCACTGCTCATTTAAAAATGATTGATACATGTCCCCCAGGGCAGGACCTGGACCCCTATAAGCATTGTATGCCCAATTACTTGCATATAAGCCTTCAAAATGGACACTTTTGATTATAGACGTTTGGGTCCCATTGACTTTAATGGGGATCATTATTCAGGTCCGAACTTTTGCGGTGTTCAAAAGTTCTGATGCGAACCAAACAGGGATCTGTTTGGCCCATCCCTACTCACAACATGCCTTACAAGTGGAAATACCCAGTGAAACTGGAAGTAACACACCCTAGCTCCACATCCAAAGTCAGTTCTTTGGAGGAGGGCCTCACTTCGTTGCATGAGTGGGATATCATCCCTGAACCACATCCTGATCCAACGCAGGTTTAACTATCTCCCAATGTGGCTCCTGACTGGCAACTGGTTTGTCACAAACACCACACTTAAAGCTCTGCAGCAAGGGCTCACTTATCTCACCAGCAAATACAGTGTTTCACTAGTTCCCGGAGACCATAGGAGTAGATACCACTGGACTCCTAAACCCTGAAATGAATAGCATAACATGCTGCCATATGCCCTCATTTCACAAAAGAGGGTGTCCTTTTTATTGCTTTTTTTGTTTCTTGTCTTTCCTACCATCTTGTCTTGTTCCCAATTGGAACTCTGTTTTGGGACACTGGAATGATCTATAACTGTTGCTGCAGACACATTCTTCAAAGGCCTCTCCCAACCCAAAAAACTATAACAACCAATCTACACATCTCTCCTGAAATCAAACACCAATGTTTCACAGATCCACATTCCATGCTCATAAACGCAATACATTTCCACACTAAATCCAGCTAAAATCCTCAACATTACAACCCTTCAGAAAATACCCATGGGTCTTAAAATACTGTCAATAAATGCTAAAGGTCGCAACCACACTGCCAAAAGGAGCTCTATGTGGAAGGAAGCTTGCAAACAAGAAGCAGACATACTCTACATAAAAGAAACTCACTTCCACATCTAAACTACTGTTCTCACAAACCTTACCCTCCCATTTTCCTAGCATCTGCTTCTGATAAGAAAAAGGGGGTTCTACTGACTATATGGAAACCGTTATCCTTTGAAATTTAAGGAATCAATTTTAGACCCTAAGGGTTGTTTCATTATACTGTTGTGACATATTGACTCTAAGCCTTATACCCTGGTGAACATATATATATCCCCAACTCCCATCCACTCCGATTCATTAAGAAGCTATTCAAAAAGCTACAGTCTGTACGCATCGGCAACCTTATAGTTGGAGGTGACTTCAATGTTGTGAATGACTCCACCTTGCACACCTACGGGCAAAGCAACTCATCCAGAACTGGAATTTTCTTCTACATACTGTACGTCAAAGCTGTATGACATATGGAGATGCCAACATGGTAATAATAGAGGCTTTATAGGTTTTTCTCTTCCAGACATGTATCGTGTTCATGTATAGATCATTTTCTTGTTGATAAGTGGTTACTACAACAGATCTCTTCCTCCTAAATTCATGACATCACATGGTCGGACCATGCTGCCATATCAATTGTCATAGAGGAGAAGGATGCCTGTCCTAGAATGTTTGTGTGGTTATGCAATAATGCAGTCATTCAAAACCCTGATAACCTGGGGAAACTCTCTCAACATCTTCAGGAATTCTTCTGTATAAACGCAACCCCTGATTCAGAACATATTTCCTCTTTGCATTGCCCATAAAGCTTATATGCGGGGGCTTGTTATACAATTATGTGCCAATTCAATAGTAAACTTACTGAGTTACTTCAATATATTCACAATCTTGAAGTCCAGAATAAACTCTCTCTCTCTACTTATTGTATTTCAGCCACTCTGACCAAATTACGTTACAATCTCTGTTCTCTTTTGTGTTCCCAACATGACCACTATTTGAGACGACTCAAACTTCAATATTGTGCACATGACTACAGAGCAGGCAAGCTTTTGTCAAATAAGCAAAAGGTGGTAGTGCCAAATTTAGAATTCCCTTTATCCTACACGCCTTTAACAAACAAAGGCTTACCAATCATCAAGCTATAGCTGATTCTTTTTCTGAATACTACAGTGCTCTGTACAATTTAAATAAGGATGCAGCCACCCCCCCACCTACCCAGGAATCAATTAACAAATTCCTTTCCCAAATTAAGCTCCTGACTCTGCCCAAATCGCAACTTGAGACCCTAAATGCTCCCTTCTCGGCTGGCGAAATTACCCGCATAAATAAATCCCTACCAACAGGGAAATCACCTGGCCCAGATGGATTCACAAATTAGTATTATAAGGGTTTCTCTGATACCCTTTCTCCCTATTTAACAAACATTTTTATAGAAGCACCCTCAAAGGCATCATTCCCAAAGGAGATGTTGACAGCTAACACAATTACCCTTCCTAAGCCGGGCAATGACTCCAACACTCCTGCCAATTGCAGGTCCACTTCCTTACTCACATTTAAATATATGCTAAGCTCCTCACAAGACCCCTAAATTAAATTCTTCCATCCTTGATACAGCCTGATCAGAATGGCTTTATCAGGGGTAGACAGGCTTCCAACGCCATTTCCAATTTTGCGGACACAAACGCCTTCTCTGCTTCTGTCTATTAATGCAGAGAAGGCGTTCAATTGCATTCACTGGGGGATATATCCAGCCTTCTCTCTAAAACATTTTCAATATCTAATGGAACATGACAGGGATGCCATGTATCCCCTTCTATTTTCAACCTAATTAAAGAACCACTAGCTGAAGCCATGCACTCTCACACTGGGATATTGGGCTTTTGTTTTCATACCCATACTCATGTTATTAATCTATTTTCAGACACTGTCAGCTTTCTAACCCCTTAGTATCACTTCCACATGCCCACCAGTCTGACCTCATTTAGCTCCATCTCATACTACAAAGTGAATTTTTCTAAATCATTATTTCTAGACCTAGGCCTCCCTAAGGAGACTTGTTTACAGCTCTCCAAGGTTCTCCCCTATTCATTGGCAGATAAATAAATCCCTTATCTACTGATAACCCTAACCTATCCATCTGCACACTTAGGCAAAGCTAACTATAAACCACCTCTAATCAGTAAGTTGACTGCTGAAACACAGCATTACTCATGTTGCAAACTTTCCTGGATGGGGAGAGTGGCCTAATTTAAAAAAATGCTCCTTCCACTTATCCTTTAAATTTTTAGAACCTTACCCAACCCTGTACACCCCACTTACATGAGATCCCTTACATCCCTTGCCAAAAAAATTATTTGGCAGAACAAAAGAGCCTGTTCTGCGTACACCCATATTATTAAACACAATAAGGCTGGAGGAGTTGGCTTCGTAGACATTTCAGATTACAGGGTTGCCACACAAATGACCCAACTGAAGCAGTGCCCCCCCCCCTCGGACAACCTTTTGGTGGGCAACACTTCTATCCTTGAGAGCATTCACCCATCCTGCGGTTTACAACACTCACAATTCAGCAGTTCTCACCCCTCTCCCTGCTTTGGAATTCATTATTCCCCATTTTCTATACAATGGTGGCAAGAAGCCGGCGTCCACTGGGTGGACAACGTATTTTCTGGTTATCAACTCAAATTCCTAGGAGAACTAACAAGCACTTATCACATTTCACCAAAATATAGCTTTACTCATATACGGGTATCGACATTCTTGAAAGCCCATCCCAAGCCTTCCATGCACATACATCCATCAGTTTGGAAGTTCCTTACAAGTCCTACCCCTAATACCAAGGGCATATTATTGTTCTATTTGCTAATCCAACACCAAGAGATCTTCACTAAAACTCCCCCCATGGTCCAGTGGGAATCTGACCTCATCACGTTTTTACTGGCCTGGATTGTAGCCAAATGTGCTGTCATTGTGCCCCTTGTATTCTTTGTAATACTTCCAAAAACTCTTAAAAATGTATTGTTGCAAAAAAAAAAAGAAAAGGGGTGAGTCTCAACCTTCTCACAGGCAGCCTAGGGCAATCAGGCTCAGCTGCAGGGTGGGGCCCAAACAGATTTGGGATATGTTTGCAGATCCTGGAACTCAATGCAGATGGGCCTCAGTGGGGTCCGAGAGGACTGTGAGAACTGTTTAGTAAATTTTTTGTCATAAACTCATTGTCTGTCTGCCTTCATTTAAGTGGTAGTAAACTGCATCAATTAAAAAAAAAAAAAAAAATAGGCACCAGACAGTCTACACACAAAGGTACACTGTTCCTCCAGAGCCCATGCACCAGTGATTTCACTGGCTGAATCTAAAGGCTGGGTTCACATATGTGTGGCCATGGGCTTGTGCCTGGGGTCTGGTGCGTGTCTGTTCACCGGTTCAGATGCGATTCAGGCCTGAATTTTAGCCTGAATTCACACCTAAACCAGACCCAAAAACACACTGGACCCTTTTGCAATTTGATCCGCAGTCGGCCTGGACCTGTGTGAACCTGCTCCATTGAGAGTCCAGTCACACTCGCCTGTCATGGAAATTGGATGTGGGGAAACCCGCAACCAATATGCATATATGTGGACCCAGCCTAAATATCTCCTAAACAGTGCACACTATAGGTAAGCCTTATTTAAGGTTTACTTATAGGTAAAAATCATACAACGGAGTTTACTCCCACTTTAAGGGGTACATTTGAGAGGTAAAAGGGGAATGTAGATCATCTAGACCTTATGCATTTTGACAAGCCACAATGCTTCCAGGGAGATTCCCTTTGGACACATTAGAAAAAAAACTGGATCTTTTGGGCAAGTCACAGCTAATTTTATGTTCACAGATAAAAAAAAAAGCTTTTAAAGAAAAGAAAAACATACTTACTTTGAAACATGCAGAATGCTCAGCTATATTTTGGAGCTGCTTTGCTGCATTTATGCCTTAAATCTGTGCAGGGGACAATGAAATCTCAAAACTATAAATACATTTTGGAGAGAAACGTAGCACCCAGTGTCAGAAAGCTATGTCTTGGTCACAGGTCATGGATACTCCATTAGGACAATGATTTAAAAAACACAACTAAAAGCACCCAAGATAATCTACGAACATCAGACTATTCTGAAGTGGCCTTCTATGAGCCCTGATCTGAATACTATTAAATATCTATGGAAATAGCTGAAACATGCGTTTTGGAGAACCCTTCCAAACTGAGACAGCTGGAGCAGTTTGCTCATGAAGACTGGGCCCAACTACCTAGTGGCAGGTTCAGAAGTCTCACTGAGAGCTAAATAAATCACTTGTTTGCATTCCCTCTATATATGAAATGTATTTGCTCTGTGTTTGCGTTTTCAGTCTTGCTTCTAATGTGTTCTGTATTATTGATCTTCTAATCTAGTGTTCAAGATTAAGGTTCTGCACTACAATTACAATCTCCTTTTAATTATTCTTATTCATGTTTCATTAAGCATTATTTTGTGTAAAAATGTCCCTTAAGATTAAAGCTGTGTTTTCAAACTTATTAACTAATTTTATAACTTTTACTTTATACGTGGTTTAGCCTGCATGGATTAAAGATTTACAAAACACTTGCTTACATTTCTTCTCTCTACTCTCATTCTCGCAGTATTGTTCATTGTGGAGAGCTTAGGGCTGAGTGTATCTCTTTGCAATCAAACAGAACAGCATAAGCCATAATGATCCTGGTATCTAGAACAAAAGAAGGGTTGCTGCTTCAATGCTACAGGACAACAATGATTATGTATTTTTTAGACAACATGCATAATAATGTCACCTTTTAACCCTTCAGTTTCAATAAGTTTTTATCAAGGGGTTTTTAGGCACCCATAACAGAAATTCAGCATCAGTGTAAAAGACAATGATAATTTGGGGCTGAGGTTGTCTCTGCTGCAATCCACATTCTTAAACATTCCTACAGAGAGTCTGTTGAAACATAGATATGCTCCACTAGGAAAGTTGTAAATAAAGAGGGGACATTAGGTGGACAAGGTAGGTGGGGGATGAAGAGGGGAAGTTTGCCATGGTGGGTATGAGTCCCTCTTTGACCAAGTAGACTGGCCTAGCTATCCAAATAGCATAGACAGTAGTGAGTGATCAAAGTCCCTGAGTAAATAATGTTTAATGTTCAATGCAAGAGCTCCAAACCCTTTCAAAAACACTTATTTTGTCATTAAGAATTGTACATATTCTTTTAATCAGGAGGTATCATCTTTTTCTTCTTGTATGCCTCATGGGGGGTGTGGGACCACTAAGATTTTTTTTAGGATTTTTCAGAATAGCAATTCTTAAAAGAGAATATACCATCTGGTATACCCCACTCCAAAATCGAATGCGAGGACAGGTCATATGTTGAAAAGGTACCCCGGATGGGGCCCTGGTAGGGAGATTCTCACTCGCTAAGCTAACAGGCCCTTCAAGCAATGTTAAACTAAAGACTTTGTATAAGCTCTTGGAGACCGGAAATTGGATGGATCATTAACCACTTGCCGACTGGTTCAGCGCCAATATATGTCAGCAAAGTGGCACGGGTCCGCAACACAATGTACCCTTATATCGCCGCATCCTCGGCAGCTAGCGGGCGCATGTGCGTGCATGACTCGATGTCCGCCGGTGAACCGCAATCATGACACAGAGAGGCAGAATGGGGAGATGTCTATGTAAACAAGGCATTGATTGGGAGCAGTGATCTCTGTCATGTTCTAGTGAGCCCATCCCCCGTACAGTTAGAACACATCCAGGAAACACACTTAATCCTTTGATCACCTCCTAGTGTTTATCCACTTGCCAGTGACGTTTACACAGTAATCAGTGTATTTTTATAGCACTGATCGCTGTATAAATGCCAATGGTCCCAAAATAGTGTCAAAAGTGTCCCCTCTGTCCGCCGCAATATCGCAGTCACAATAAAAATCGCAGATAGCCGCCATTACTACTTAAAAAAAAAATAATAATAAAAATGCCATAAATCTATCCCCTATTTATCCCCTATTTTGTAGACGTGATAACTTTTGCGAAAACCAATCAATATACGCTTATTGCGTTTTTTTTTTTTTACCAAAATTTGTTTTGTTATATATTTTTTGGGGATATTTATTATAGCAAAAAGTAAAAAATATTTCTTTTTTTTTCGAAATGTTTGCAAAAAATGAAAACTGCAGAGGTGATCAAACACCACCAAAAGAAAGCTCTATTTTTGGGAAAAAAATTGTTAGGGTTCAACGTTGCATGACCGCACAATTGTCAGTTAAAGTGATGCAGTGCCGTATCGTAAAAAAGGGCTTGGTCAGAAAGGGGGTAAATCCTTCTGGGGCTGAAGTGCTTAAAATTGGATGGAAACATGGGGTTCTGGATCATGGAAGCTAATTGTGCATAGGATTGAAACAACTTTTGCTGTCTTGAAGCCTGGAGTGACGCCAGATAAAGTAAACAAGTCACCTCTGAAGAATGCACAGGATATGTGAGGCAATTTTAATAAGCAGGACTTGAAACTACTACAGCAATTTTGGTGGGAAGGTCATTTTAACTGCCGTTATGAAGCCTACCCACAAAATATGATATGTTTTCAATTAATCCACGACCTGGATGAGTTGTCTTATAATAGTGGCATCATTTGCCTCATACAAAATGTTGTACAAATGCAGAGTTTTGCCCATTGGGACTTTAGATAAAGTGCCACACCGCCAGTAATAAAAACAATGTACAGACTTATTGAGTATATGCCAGCAATAGAACTGGGAAAAGGTGTCATAATGCCAGTTGGCCAAAATATACAAATCCCTTACATGGTTACATACAGTGATCAAATAATCCATGGTAAATGTGTCATAGCATCTGTTGTGGCCCAAGCGTTTTGAGAGTTCAGTCTCACACTCCAGGGCTTGATGCAAAGACAAAAAATAAATAGTAAAATGGTTAAAAAAAATACGACTTTGTCAAAGGGCGTCTTTTGACAAAGTCGTTATGACGAAATGCGTCAGTGCGTGACCTTACGGTGACTGGAAGTGACGCAATAGACGTGTGCATTTCAAGGCCCCAGCTTGACGACCAGAAGGAGGAAATGCAAAGCAGTGAGTTTATTGACATCTCTCCCGCCGCACTTCTGGCATCCCCGGTTCCCTAACTTGAGGGACAAATAGACCGATATACTGACATTAATCTATACGGTCAACTTGGACAAAGCATGTGAATTTTTTTTACGAATATTGAATTTTAAACGGATGAACACAATAAAAGATCAAACGGAACTGTTCTATGTGGAGTTTTTCTTCCCATGTTTCTGGATTTCCTGATTTCTGAGGCTTTCCAGCGTTCCTGGATTTCCTGATCCTTTCCAGTGTGGATGGTTCCGTGTATGGGACAAGATATTGATATTGATTTTTTCATCGTTTTGGTGAGTTTAAACCCCAGCGGGGTGTGTGGAGAACAGTGTGGAGGAATTTGGTGAAAGGTGCACTCATCAGAAGATTACATATTAGGCCCACCAGCTTTATCCAATACAGACTGACCTGCTATCATTATCTGTTATTTTGTCTCTAAATGTGCAATATTTTATAGTTATGATCCGTATGTGTTAATTTACATGTGCCAGTCAGTCAGAGTGTTTTTTCTAACACGAGCGCCACTTTGATGAATTTTCTATCTGATTGAACAGTTTGAAAGGTTTGTCATATATGAGTTTGCTATCTGATTTTTAAGTGGCTGCTGTTTGATATATATCCATATATATTGATACTATATGGTTTTATAACCGTTATATGTCGTTATTTTAAAATAGAAACCCATAGCGCTGAGATAGGAGGAAGTAGGGACTGCTATCAAATTTCTTCCTTTTTTTGTATATAGATTTAAAAATGTATTTAAAAATGTATTTAAAAATGTAGAAGTGAGAAATGAATCATTCCTGACAAAAAAGTTAAGATCCAAGAAGATCATCTCCTTATAACTTGCCTCATAGGAGAGATTTATCCCCCTATTGTTTAAATTAAGAGAATACAAAAATTCAGACAGGGCGGCTTTGCTTCAATCCCATAGGAGGAGTATATTGTCCATTTAGCGTGCCCATGAGACCACTTCCGGTCTCCTCTGAGCATAGACGACATCCTCCTCCCACTGAATCATAAATAAGTTTGCCTGGCTAGGGGCATATTTAGCCCCAATAGAAGCCCCCGTTCCCTCTATCCTGGCGGAAGTATTGGCCGTCAAACTCCAAAAAATTATGGGTAGCGGCACATTCAAGAAGTTCCATAATGAAGACAATCTGTTCTCTAGGGAGACCAGAGTCTCGGTCCAAAAAGTGCTCAATAGCACTGAAATCAAGCTCATGCGGGATGATTGTGTACAATGAGGTGACATCTGCCATTACCAGCCACATCCCTTCACGTGGCTTGAATCCTGACAAAAGATTGATGACATGACATGTGTCCTTGACATAGGAGGACATAGTACTTACCAAAGGTTGCAAGAAGAAGTCAATATACTTGCCCACCCTGGGTGTAACAGAGTCAATGCCACTGACTATTGGGCGACCCGGGGGGCAAGTAAGGCTCTTATGGATATTTGGCAGGTAGTATATAATAGGTATCCTTGGTGCCTTAGGAACCAGGAATGTCCTTTCCTTCTTGTTTAAAATACTGTGGTCAAAGCCTTTCTGAACAATGCATTCAATCTCCTCCTTGTATTTTCTGACTGGATTGGAGGGCAAAGGGATGTATGTATCCACGTCCCCTACTATCCTATTCATCTCTTTCATATCTCCAAGAAAATTATTCCCCCACCCTTGTCCGCATGACCAATTCCTTGTTGATGCACAGTGAGTCAATGCCTTTCTCTAGATCTTTTTTGGTCCTGACATATTTCAACTTCATATTGTCCAGATCCTTCAACACTACGTCTTTGAAAACCCTCAAAGAATGAGAAGGGGCTCCAGGGGGGTTAAACAATGACGAGTTGGAGAGACCAGAATGTTAGTATTCAACGGACGTTACCCTATTACCCTTGATGGGATTAGTAATCAAATATCTTTGTATATTTAATTTGCGCACGTTATTATGGACATCCATATAGGTTTTCAGACCTTTGTCTAATACCCTCACATCAGAGTCAGTCAGCAACTGGGAACTGAGATTATAAATCCTAAATAAAAGTTCCTGAGGGGATGTGACTGGTGATGGCGGACGTCACCTTATTGTACACGATCATCCCTCATGAGCTTGGTTTGAGTGCTGTTAAGCACTTTTTGGACTGAGACTCTATTCTCTCTAGAGAACAGATTGTCTTCATTTTTTTTCACAATAATATTTTATTGCAAATGTAAAGAGAACAACATTTGTACAAATTGTACCAAAGTAAAATCAATGTAGAGACATATACATGAATAGTATGATTGTCATAACATATACTTAACTTCAGAAATTCGTTCTTAAGCAATACACAAGATGAGTTGAAAAAACAATATAGTCAGTTCTTTGAGATTCGGATTTTAAAACTAAGAAAAAACTGAGGTAACTATGCCCAATTTATGCTACCGTATATACTTGAGTATAAGCCGACCCGAATATAAGCCGAGGCACCTAATTTTACCACAAAAAACTGTGAAAACGTATTGACTCGAGTATAAGCCTAGGGTGAGAAATGCACAGCTACTGTAAGTGGAAAAGAGGGTCAACAATGCGCATTTGCAGCCTCACTGTGTCCATTTGCATGCCTCACTGTGCCCATTTTCAGCCATAGGTCCCCTGAACTTCAAACTTGGTAGTTAAGGGTTCCTAGATGCCCCCTAGCTGCAGCCAAATTTGGGGTCTCTGGACCCAAAGGGTCCCGAAATGACATTGCTGCAGATGGACACAGTTGACCGATTTTGGGGCCCTCTATCTCGGGGCCACTTGGTGCTAGGAAATGTGGATATGTTGTAATGTTGGTTCCACTGGGTTTGCAAACCAAATTTGGGGTTCCTAGCACAAAGTGGCCCCGAGATACGGGGCCGCAAAGTCGGGTCGGAAAATGTCATTTTTTGCTGCAGAAAAGTGCTTGACTCCAGTATAAGCCGAGGGGGGCACTTTCAGCACAAAAAAATGTGCTGAAAAACCCAGCTTATACCCAAGTATATACGGTAAATATTTACACAATACAGCTATATTTCCAACTTCAAAATAAATTATAAGAGATCAGAAGCATTGAACCTACCCTTAAAAGACAATACGAAAACACTCATTCAAAACAATTGTACATTTAAGTGGGAGGAAAGGACCCTTAAATACCTAGGTATATGGCTAACACCAAATCTTGACTTGGTCTTTAAAATATTTCTCATGGTTTGGTAAAGTGGCCATAATCAAGATGACAGTCCTGCCCAGAATTCTGGGCAGGACTGAAAGTTTTGCTACCCTTAGGTTTCTTTTTTTTATTTTTCTCACTGTTTGTTATGTTATGTTGATTTAGTCTGCCACTTTCCTCATTTGTGAGTGTTGGTGTGGACACGGAAGCTTACTTTCATGTTCACCATGGTGAGGCTATAGTCATGAATGATGATGGTGGTCTATGACATACCCTTATTATGGGTGTAATGGCTTATGCAAATGTGGCCGTTTAAATTTTCACCTGCCTTATTACTATCTATGCTCGTTGAGTGTACTAGCTATTATTTTGGTTCTTTTTTTGTGGTTTGGCTATGGTGGGTGCATTGATCATTAGGCGGATGTCATGGCTGTTGCGCTCATTATTGGCTTTGCCACTTATTGTTATCTATGTGACTTTAGTTATATAGATAACTAAACACTGGTAAGGCACTGGTAAGAATTCCCACTACACCACTGACTATTGGGCAAAATGCCCACTACACTTTTTGCGTATTAGGAATAAGGCCCATTACGCTGGTCATTATTGGGAAGAATGCCCATATTGTATTCACACCAATATGGCATTTTAAGTGTCAGCCGCCTGTGACTCTGATCGAGGCTTGGTTGTATGTTCACTATATATAGTGGTCCATCAGTATGCCACCCGTGCCCCAGGACGACGCCAGATTAGTGTCAAAACACACCAGAGGCAGCGATGTGCTGACATCACTGTGCTGTTTTTACGTCCCGTTTGCACGGCCGTTTTCATACTATTGTTTGCAGGCCGGCATTACTATTGCTTTTAAATATTTCCACTTTATGCTTGTAATCCAAATAAAATACGATTACGATATGATTTTTAATCCAAATAAAATACCACCTGGTTTTACTGATGGCGATTCCTTTCTATCTTTTTTCTGGAACATCATGAACACTTACATTGAGTGGTCTTTGGTTGCTGGTCACTGACCGTTGAACATATCCACAGTATCCAGTAACACCCGTTTCATCGGCCATTGGAGGCACAGGGAGGATTAAAGGCCCTGGCTGGGTATGAGCCACAAGCTTGAATAGCTTGTGCAGCTGGTAAGCTTGAACTTTATTTGGTGGTGGATTCCCACCGTTGTTCAAAAGCTAGAGAGGATTTCACCTTATTGAGTTGCTACAATCACCTATCTCTTTATTGATGACTCTAGAATGTGTTTTTTGTTCATTTAATTATTTCTCGCATACCTTTGAACTTTTCACAGAATTAGTCCGACATTGGAGGACTTCATATATGCCACACGGTTTATTGTTTTTTGGGATTTATCATCAGTCAACCTCTTTTTAGGTTATTCATTTATATTTGTGTGTTTGTTTATAACATTTGGTTTATCACTTCATTTGAGAGTGCAGCTCCTTTTTTACTTATTTTTACTTGTGTTAATTTCACTTTTAATTGCAGCTAGGGTTATTGGGTTTGTACACAGCGCAGTTTTTCTTTTACACACATTTAATTGGGTCTGTACAGTATATTGGACAGTTTTTATGAATGTCAGGAAATGGGAACTAGGAAGGAAAACTTCTTCTCTAATTCCCTAAGCCTTTGGAGATATAATTTCTTTATTTGAGAGGCAATCTGGATTATAGAAACCCAGATGATGCATTTGTGGGCATTCCAAAGATTACCATAGAAAGTATCCTTGATGGAATTTAGGGGGAATCAAATACATGGTCTACATGGGGATGTGAAAAATGTGTGTAGTTTTGTTTAGTAGGAATATTGTAGTGCCTGCCAAGTGAACTTTTAACTCTTGCTTAGAGATCAATGATACATGATTGTGCATTGGTTGCTCTGAGCTGAAGTAATTTGCATCCACATTTTAACCTTATTAAACAGATTATTTCTCAGGTTTTAAGATGTGTTCACATTGGTCATTTTATCTGCAAAAATATATGCTGAAGATTATGTGTAATTTCCTTCTATATAGGATACAATAGCAAGTGCTTGTTACAATAGAAAGTGCTTTTTTATGGCTCTGAGGTGGGCACATTGTGGTGCATGAGGTGGCAATATTGATTGTATTATATTATTGACAAAATACACAGATTTAATGTTACAATTTGTGCACTTGCCTCATTGTTCTTCCAGATATAAAATAAACATGATATCACACATGGCCATGTTTTCTTTTTCTTTTAAGCAGTCTTTCTTTTAGTTTTCAAAGGTTACTGAAGAAGAAAACTGCTTGCTATACTTACATTATACTGTGCATAGTTGAGCCTCTTAATGGTTATACTGATCTGAGATTTTTTAGATGCAATGTTACTGAAGGCCCCCCAGCAATATAAGCCTGGTAACTCCTGACACACCTGTTTATCTATCTCAGTGATAGTAACCTAATATTTTTCTGATGAAGTGAAAATATGGTCTGCTGCTGCTGCCTTTACAATTTTTTATACTAGTACCAGTGTAATATTTTAAACATGAACACATAATTACTGTTGCCAGTATTAATTCACTAATTATAGTGTAAGATAATAAATTACCAAAAAAACTACTTTATTTTTGGTCAGGAGGCATGACTAAATATCATGCTTAAATTATTTACACTATGTTAATTATAAATAAGCAATCATAAGGGGGTTTTGATATTTGTTCTAGCTTACCTGTGCAGAACAGTAAACCTGTCTGACATGTAATAAGTAAATAAGTAATTTCTAATGTTTTTGTATATAGTTTTTAAAATATATATTATTTTAGGGATAAAAATGTATACCTATGTGTAGCATTTGATATATACAGTACACTATATATATATATATATATATATATATATATATATATATATATATATATATATATATATATGTGTGTGTGTGTGTAGCACTGGCTCCTGATGAGCAGGCACTATTGTTTCTGAAAATTAAGTTGCTTGAAGCCACAGATGGGCATGTTCAAAATAATTTCACTAAATTTCTGGTTTCAGTACCAGTCCAGCTGGGTTGCACTGGGTTCTCCTTGACCGCAGGTGTCGCTGTCACCACCGGCAAGGATAGAAACGCAGTATTGCTGGATGCATTGAATGCCACTTATCTCTCGGAACCAGCCCAGTGGGAGTGTTCTCCTGCTGTGCCTTCTGGGGGTGGTATTTAAGGTAACAATGCCATGTTGGCGGGGGATTATTTTCTGTCTGTTTGGTTCTGGCGGTCCTCCTGACCCAGCCCTATGGCCCTCCTGGCCTGGGGTGTGGACCCATACATTTTGTGTCTCGGGGCTGGCTAGCCTGAGGCAATGTAACTAAAGGGACAGTTTGGAGCCTATTGATCCAAGGAAGGTCCGGTGCCGTTTCAACTGAAGGGAGAGGCCCTGCAACTGAAGTACCCCAGGGGAGGACTCGATCAGGAGAAGGCTGGCTTCTCTGACGGAGCCTGGAGACTTAGTTGAAGGACGCAACCTGGATCAGCACACTGTATCGCCGGAACGGCTGAAAGAAACTGGTACCGTATGTTAGTTCTCTAAAAATTCATCCAATCCCTCAGTGAAGCTAAAGTGTAACTTGCAAGTCTGTGGTAGAGACTTTACCAAGCATCCTACTGGCTGCAAGGCCTAGTGAGAGAGGTCTATCCGGGGGGTAATTGAATCCAGTTTGTGGAACAGTGATATTCTCTGGATTCTCCTAGTATCTTCACCCTGCAATCTTAAGTACCTGAACTCACCCCTAACCCTCTACCCTTTTTATTACGAGACTTTGTCTTCTTTTCTAAATAAATAACCCAAAAGAGGATTCAGTGTCAGTCTCAACATTACTTTGGGACACTTTTCACGGGATCCCCAAGACGGAGAAGCAAGTAAGTGAGGTAACGGTAAGCCCAAATAAAACCAGCAGCAGGTCAGGACTATGTGATGGAGGGGGGATTATGGTGTGGGGTTGCTTTTTAGGGGTTGGGCTTGGCCCCTTAGTTCCAGTGAAGGGACCAACAGCATACCAAGACATTTTGGACAATTTCATGCTCCCAACTTTGGAAGAATGGTCAAACAAGAGACACTTGAGAGGCTATATGACAGCAGTATACAAATACTTCAATGGCAATTCTGACATAGGGACTAAACTATTCAGTCTCAGGGAGTGTAAGAAGACACAGTGCCACCTAATAAAAACTGGAGGAGAAACAGTTTAACCTTAAACTACATAGGGGTTTTTCCCTGTCAGAACGGTAAGGATGTGGAATTCACTCCCACAATCGGTGGTGTCAGCAGGAAGTATTGATAGTTTAAAAAAACTCTTGGATGTGTATCTTAGCGAGCACAGTATACAGGGACATGGGAAATTATTATGAACATGCACACCTGCACAGGTTGAACTGGATGGACTGGGGTCTTTATTCAACTTTACCAACTATGTAACTATGACTAGCAGTTTAACATATGCTGCTGACTGGCCGCTTTTTTTGTTCCCCCGCAAAGAGGAACTTCCTGGTTTACAGGCAAGCACGCACACCCCCTGGTTCTTGTGCTGTGGTTGGACACAGCATGAGTTTCTCCTCAGGCTTGTAACCAATGATTTTGGCTGTAAACCTACTGATGGCTGTGGTCAACCACAGCACAGAGATCTGTTTGTGTTAGTAAACACACAAGGCAGATCTGACTGGTTCTTCTCCCTGATTTCACTTACAGTTCAGAGCTGAAATCAGGTAGGAAATCCAGCAAGTCTGAGTAAAATCAGCACACATACACTTGTTAGGCACACAGTTAACCCATTGATTGTCCTCCTGATCACCCCTGTCACCCAGCCAGTGTCAGTACAGTGACAGCATACATTATTAACACTGATCACTGTATTAGTGTCCCTAGCAACAACAGATAGTGTCAGCTAGTGTCCTTCCCAGCCAGCATTAGTTAGCGGCAGTACCTGATTGCATGCCACACTATAAGTTGCTGATCACCGCCATTACTAGCATCTGTTGGTCCTTATCCTGGTCATGGTCAGAACTATACTTGTGTCGCCAATAGTATAGTGTTCCCAAAACTGTAGTAGTAGGATCGAATTAATTAATTAATGCCCCACAAAAGCCAAAATTTGCTCATTGGATTTTGGGCCCCTGTACGTGGATAGGCTAGCAAAAAGTCTCTCACTTGTGGTATCCCCATACTCAGGAGAACTAGCAGAATGATTTTTGGGGTGTAATTCTACATATATTCATGGCATGTGTGAGAAATATCTAATTAAAATGACAACTTTCTGTAAAAAAAAAAATATATATATATATTTTTTTAATTTTCCAAAAACTTGTGCCAAAAAATAAAACCTCCCATGGACTCAACATGCCTCCCAGTAAATGCCTTTGAGTGTCTACATTCCAGAAAGGGGTCTTTTGGGGTGTTTCCACTGTCCTTGCATTTTAGCACCCCGAAAATGTGATAGGCAGTCAGAAAGTTAGAGCTGCTTAAAAGCTGTATAAATTCCAGTACATATACCATAGTTTATGGATGATATAACTTTCACACAAATTAATTAAAGCAGAGTTTCAGCCTGGGGGAAAAAAAATTAAATGTCAGCAAATACAAATACTGTAGCTGCTGACTTTTAATATAAGGACACTTACCTGTCCAGGGAGCCCACAATGTCGGCACCCGAAGCTGACCCATCCATCTGCTCTGGGTGCAGGTACCGGCATCCTTACTAAGGGAAACAGGAAGTGAAGTCGCTTTCTGAATGGTCCCGTTGTCTTCTGGGACACACACAGCTCCCAGAAGGCAACAGGGGCAGGAGGAGGGCAGCGCAGAAGTGACTTACTTCGCCGTGGGATGGAAGTTCCAAATAAAATTTACAAATAAAGGTATGAAAACAAAAAAATATCCCAAAATGAGGGGAGGGGGGTGGTGTTTGCCTATGTTTACAAAGGAGTTAAATTTTTGCCTGGAACTCTGCTTTAACCACTTCAGCCCCGGAAGATTTGGCTGCTCAATGACCAGGCCATTATTATATTATAATAATAATTATACCTATTCGTCTTCCCCCTGCTTTTTTTTTTTTTTAAATTCTTTATTTCTTTACAGGAAAACGGAAGTATACAACTTAAGCGTAAAAGGAAAGTACGGCATAGCATTTACGTATTGTTTCACATTATCTTCATGTTACATACATGCTACTACCTTTCTATATTCTAAATCTGTAGACCTGTATTTTCCTTACATTTCCCTCTTAATTACCCCCTACTTTATCTGCTATGCTAAAACTAAACCCCCCCCCCCCAAAAAAAAGGGTTTCCTCCATCCCCTCCCCCCCCCCCCCCCCCCCCCCCCCCCTCCTCTCCCCCTCTCCTGACCCGTCCGGTCCACTCTAGGTACACCTCCTGAGTTCTATTTAGATTAAGTCTTCCCCCTGCTTTAACCACTGAGAATCCTACCAAAAAATGTACACAGATGGTACCTAACACCCTACTGTCTTTCAAAACTGCACTATTGTGCACACCATGTGGTTCTGCAAATCTATAAGCTCCTTCTGGAGACAAGTGTTTTCTCTGATCTCTTCAATGTCACAAACCCCCACAGCCTCTAACCACTTGCTAGCATTCATCTCGCCAAAATTCCCTTCTAACTCAAGGGTTTTAGTGCTGAACATACTACTTGCAGTGAAACTAAACATTACTAGGCTTTTGAAATCGCCGGAACCTCCCAAACTCTCCAACACAATTGCAGACATTAACCCCCAATGCAAGATGGAAAGACTAATTGCTAGAAAAAATCTAGGAATGAAAAAATGTATTTCTAACTGGTCGTCTTGGCTAAAACACCCAAACTGTACTGTAAAAATATGATTATGTATAATTTACTATTTCAACTTTGTCTCTGACTGATACACTATGATTGTCTTACATATATGACTATTCTGCTGGTGTTTTTCCCCTTTCTTCTTCCCTTACATACCCCAATCCCTACTCTTTCCTACCAGCCCTCCCCGTCTGGTGTTAACAATGTTAGCACCCATAAATTGAGCATGTCCTGCTCATTACTAATTTTCTCTTGTTAGTTAAACTAATAATTGACCTGTATTATATTTATTATATTTATTCTACTGGTTTAATGTGCTTCAGTCGAAACATCTGACTTGCTAAAATGTTTGTATACTGTATATATCTTTGTCTTTTGTCTTTGTCTTTTCAAATGTATAAAAAATGTAATAAAGAGATATTGAAATAGAAAACCTTCCAGAGGTCAAGTGGTTAATTGGACTAAAATACTTCACTTTCTGTGTTTAATTTAGCACTTCAAATATTTCTTTATATATAAAAAAAAATGGTTCACATACATACAGTATAATTTTGAGATTTGTGGCGTTGACCCTGGACTTTCAAGTGACTTTTTTTTCTGTGTAAAACTCCACTTTTGTTGAGAAAAAAAACATTCCCCTCTGGGTGATCTATGTAAGTTGCAAGGATTTTAACAAACTTTGTTGCAGATTCCTACCTTTTTTTTTATTCTGAAGAAATCACTGTTTGTTCCTCTGTGCCTCTGTACTAACTCGAATGGGAGTGGTTTCTTAATTATCAATCAGCTGCTGCAGAATCAGAGCTCTAATGAATGAAATTGCAGGGTCTGCATCCCTTTAGGCATGATTTCCTATTAGGAGTATCTTACCAACAATGACATTTTAGTTGCAGGGGAGGCCAAAAATTGATATTGTATCTTAGTGTAGACTTCTGGGAAAATCTGTGAGCCAATCACACAAGCAGGGAATTATGTTTCTGGGGGACGTTCTGTACACATTCTGTGTACAGAACACCTCCAGGTAGCCATATTGCATTTCACTTTACAGAACATTACAGAGCTACAGATGGAATAGGAAAGGTAACTTTTAATAACATTCACTTATAAAATGACTTGTTTCACAATTCTATATGCTATATTATTATTATTTTTTTATTTGCTATTTTTTTTCCATGAAAGTGGAGTTACCCTTTAAGTAATATTAAGTTTCTCATCACACTAAAGGACAAAAAATGAGTCTGCAGGGGCTTAGTGCTCTCAAATAATGAACATGGAGGTAAGGTCAAACTCAATGTTATCAAATCTTTGGATCTACAGTATTACAACACTGTATTAGCTTGGTCATTTTGCTGTGCATAAATTCTTATTATTAAATTTTTTTAACACATTCTATTTGAATGTTGAGTTGCATTCAGTCTTTATTTGAATACAGCTAATATTACACAAGACAAACAATAATTCTGTAATAAAGCCACCGAGAAGGACAGTCATCTTATCCCTAAAATCAGAATTTAAACCAAACCTGTACTTCTAAAGCATGAAGGTTACCATTTATTAGACATGTGCATGACGAAAAAAATAATTTTGTTTTGTTTCGTTTTGATTTGTTATTCTAGTTATTTTGTTTAGTTCAATTCGGTTGATTTGTTCAGTTCGTATTCGGAAGTTCGTATTCGGAAGTTCGTATTCGGAGTTCGTATTCGGAGTTCGTATTCGGAGTTCGTATTTGGAATTCATATTCGGAATTCATATTCGGAATTCATATTTGGAATTTTTATTCAGAATTTTTGAATTTTCTTCAAATGTATCGATTTTTTCACTTAGAAGTGTTCAAATCGATACATTTTCAAATTGGTCAAAACAAAAATGTTATATTGTTTTCAAAGTGAACAAACAAAAGAAAAATCTTCATCAAATGATTACAATGACTCTTCAAAACTCTTTAAATCACTTCTGGCTTAACAAAAACATCATTATTTCGAAATGGTACTCTAATAACACACACAGTCTTTGATTTCAGCAATATGTGTAGTTAGAATTCGACTGGAGTTCAATGTAAAATTCGATTTGAATTTCAGTCCAAATTTCCGAAATGTGGACGAGTTTCCTTACGTTATTTGGAGCATTCAATAAAATTTGTTTATAATGTAAATCGGATATTCGGATATTTCCAAATAATGAATAATTTGTCTGAATATTATTTCTTAACGAAACGAACCACACATGTCTACCATTTATGACTAGATGTCTTGCTCATCCAAAAGCTTTAGGGGCCACTTACATATAGGTTGTCTCTTACGGTGCTTAAGCAAACACATGTTACCATGAGTTATGTCAGGTAAAAATGCATGTTATAAAGACAACCCATTCATTTGAATGTATTTCAATGGCTCAAAATAGACCAAAAAATGGTCAAGCAAAACTTTTTCCAACTCAGCAATGTGTGGCAGTGCATTACCAGTTGTTGTGCACTGCAGCACATGTGCATCAGCGGTACTTTGCCTCTGCCTATGAAAATGAACACCATTCTAATGTGTGTATGGTATGTTTCCATGCATTGTAGTTACCATAATGCACCACAACTGATAGATGTGAATAGTCCCTAAGTATCTGGCAACTAGCAGAGGTCAACAATTTCAGCCTTCACCAAGTACCGTATATAGTCATGGTGAGGCAAAATAATAACATGAGATGTGTGTAGATTTAGATTAGCATACAATGAACAAATAACTTTCATATGCAAGTGGAATAAAATAATCTTAGTAGGCAAACACATTCTAGGAAAGATAACGTAGCTTACTTCAGCTTTGTAAACTGTGAATTTGCTCAAATATCCATTTTGCAGTGTTTTTTTGCATGGTATTTGACTTTGTTATTGTAGCCCTTTAAAAACAAAATGACTGTGGAGTGAGCAAGCAATTAAAAATAAATCACAGAATTAAACAGCCTAGAAGTCATTAGCACACAAAGAGAAACATTTGCACATATGTTCTACCTAAGGGGGCTTTTCAACTTTAAAAAAATAGACTAACTCCCTCAGTAACTGTTTCCTGTACCTTCACTTGCTTAATAAACAGTTGAAATATGTGAAACTATTTTGTTCCTCGCTGTACAACGCACCAAAACTAAAAGATACACCAACAATTTTCAAACCCCTATTTTAATTTCCTTACAAACCAAAAGAAAACATGTGCTGATCTTTTCATCAAATAATATCCTGTTCATCTGGTGAATTTTTCCTTTCTAGATACTCTGCTTTAATCCTCCTTGTGTCTGTAGAAGAGTTGTTTTGCTGATAACCAAGACTAAAAGAATAGCTTCCCTTACTTAAAGTGGTTGTAAATGCTTAAGGTTTTTCACATTTATGAATTCTATGCATGCTCCTCCCTAGTACTTACCTGAGCCCCATCTCGATTCAGCAATGTGCACGAAAGCAGCAAATCTCCTCATTGGCTGAGACAGCAGTGGGAGCCATTGCCTCCCGCTACTGTCAATCACAGCCAGTGAGCCAATGAGGTGAGAGTGGGGGTGGGGCCGAGCCATGCCCTGTGTTTTAATGGCCACACAGAGCAGCTGCTCAGGAGCGAGCCTGCTTGGGTACCCCCATAGCATACTATTTGCTATGGGGCACTCAGCAGAAGGGGGAGCACCAGCGAGGAACCCATGAAGCAGAGGATCGGGCTGCTCTGTGCAAAACCATTGAACAGAGACAAGTATTACATGTCTGTCATTTTTTTTCTATCTTCCGTTATTATTACTTTACAACATAATTGAAGCCACATGACAAGAACACCATAGTGGCCAATCATGCATAATCTGAAGGTGGTGCAGGAAGAGGTAAGGATTTTCTTTTATGTTTTACAGATTTTTGGGCAGTTTGTTTTTAGTGCAAGCGTTGCTTTACATATCTGATGCAAAAATCTTTTTCACTGGGTGAAAAAGCTAATTTGGGTGTTAAAATAACTTCAGTTTTTCATCTTCAACTTTATCTGTACTCCTGTATTAAGATCAGACACAATTTAAAATGAAAAGCCAAAAAGCTTTCTTTATCATCCATTAAAGGGCACAGCAACATAGTGGGGTTGATTTAGTAGAACAGGAGAGTGCAAAATCTGGTGCAGCTCTGCATAGAAACCAATCAGCTTCCAGGTTTTTTTTTTTTTTGGTCAAAGCTTAATTGAACAAGCTGAAGTTAGAAGCTGATTGGCTACTATGCACAGCTGCACCAGATTCTCCAGTTTTACTAAATCAACCACGGTTTTTCTTCATACATGTGTGGAGTATATGCAGCTGCCTACAGAATCTGGACACTGGCAACCTTTGGCTATTGGACTCTGCCAATGTCACTTTCTGGACCTTGTGCGTCATGTCAGGAACCGCTGTCCAGGTCCAGAGAAGTTTGCACTGCCTTTGGTGTGACCTGATCTCACTAGACTCGCTCTCTGAATCAGCCTATTGACTGGGTAAAGACACTGTATACTGGAATGTGACCTTAAGGTAATGGGCTCTGTATTATCGTGCTTTCCAAACCTGAAAGTACTATACCATTTAGCTGAAGAGCACTCTCTAGTTTTAGAGCAGTGGTATAACCCCTCAAATGTACAGAGTTTCTAGTATCTCCTTCTGATGCAGATACCTTGGTAAATGATATCTGTGCAATAAGCTCTGCACTGGCAACTTTCCAGACATGTGTACTGGTTGGACTGGTCTACAAGGAGAAAGCCTCAGAAATAAAAGTACCTAAATTTTACCAGAATTGGGTCATTAATAAAGTAAAATTAAGCCCTGAGTATTAAAATAATAAAAAATTATCAGTGTGAAGTGGGATGCACGATTATGCTCCATAACTTTTCTGCAAAATGTGATATAGCAGTGACAATGGTGCCATACCAATCATTATAAATGTATCTTTTTATTGATACCAATAACATAACATTCCATTCAATTATTGGTTTTTCATGTAACATTTCCATGCTCTAGCCATACATTGGGACTGCGAAAGGCATGGACTTTTTCTTCTTGTTTAGCCAATGACGCAGATAAGTTGCGCATTTAATGCAACAATAATGAGGGGCCCAACTCTTGTCCTGATCCTCTATGTTGCATCTAAATTATAGGTGGTATGCCTTTTTACCACTGCCATCATATTGTACTTTTGAGATGCAAATATAACCTTGCTTCAAATGTAGCAGAAGTTATCTGCATTGTTTACACAGTTTTCAAGACATCTTGGCTCTGAGGGAAAATATCATGCAACTGCTCCTTGGAAAAGGCAATGACACTTTCACAGGCCACCAGATGTAACTGTATGATGTGTAGATATGACCAAGACAAATGTACCTTGCAATAAAAGAACAATAAATTACATGTAGGTAATAATCTTTTGTCTCAAAGTGAAGCTAAATGTATACACTTCCATGTGGTACCATGTTACGAGGCATCATGATCATCAGACTAGCAAATATACTCACCTGTGTATAAATCCTTATTGTGAAATATCTTGAAAACTTTAGCCACCCGGCACCTTTATTACCTGTTTTCTAATTCATCTAATCAAAATATGTAAGAATGTAGCACATTTTATCTCGGAGGTCGATAATTTCCCACAAGTTTGTAGACCAGTAATAGTGGAAGAGCACTACTCAAAATTTAGAACAGAGGTACTCCCTTCTGTGTACCACATCACTCGCAGCATAGAGCACTGTTCACATGAGCACATCTCACCTTTTTTCCTGTCTTTTCTGCAGAAAAATCTTAAACTGCTACCATTCCAGTTAAGAAGTACTACATGGATTCTCTACGTTCAAGTCTGTTCCACTACCTGTCCTCAATGACTTTGTCATCTCTGGCCACCTATACCCCATGCCACCATATTATTTTTATGTAATGGAAAAATAAAATAACAAACACTTTCTTTTTTTATTGCTGCCATTATCCCTGTTGGAGAATTTGGTTCAATTTCTGTCCCGGAGGCACCATTGACACCAGGACAGGATGTGAAGGTAGATATGCTGAACAAGATCTTAGACAGATTTTGAACACTAGGTTGCCTGTAAACCCACAGATAGCTCAGCCTCTCACTTCCTTACTGTCTAGGAACTACCTGGGAAGTGAGGAAAATCTGTTTTATGAGTGAATTATGGATCTCCCAAGAATTCTTCACATTTTCCCCCTTAAAATCACTCATAAATCAGATGTAATCTTAGAGACTGGATTTCACAATGACACTAATAAAAGTAAAGTAAGGATTTTTTTCATAACTGTAAATGTGTAGGGTTCATGGAAACCAGTGAAATAAGAGAATTGTTTATTTTTCTATTTTTATAAATGGTTTCGAAGGCACACAAACATATGGCTGCATTTATTGAAAGCTATAAAAGTTTAAAGTATTTTTCCAAGTTGCTTGTAAATGCTTTCCAAATTTTCAGCATTTACAAGGGCTCTGTTTAGGTTAATGGTGCCTTAGGTAATGATAAATTACAACTTATATGTGTAAAAACCTTACCCATTTATGTAAGCATCCATGCAAAACAATGGTCTTAGTTATAAAAAAAAAATCAAGCTGTGCCCCTATGCTGGACATAGATGACCTTTTTTTTTTTTTATTAGCCAGTAAGCTGATCAATAAAACAAAAAAAACAAGCGCATTCCTTATGCACACAAGTCAGGTGGATGGAGAAGTCCTCCCTGTATTCTGACAACATGACTCCTCCACTGTCAGAATACATTGATCAGTGGCTGCAGTTGATGATTGACAAAAGTTTTCCAACATTCCTGTTCAACAGAAGTCTATTGTTAGAGTTACAGCAGGAATGGCCATAATGATCAAACTTTGAACAGCTATGGTCAGCTTTAGAAAAAGCATGCTGTCTGGTTTGAAGGCAATTTAACCATAAATAGTCTACAGGCTACATGTTCTTTGTGCTTCAGAGTGTGGTTTCCCTCAGTAACCCCTGATATCCTACAATTTCAGGCAAAACAGAACTTACATACTGTAAAATAAATAAGGCAAGTGTAGTAATAGTTTTACTAATCTACTCCCTCCTACTGAGCACTTGTCTTACAGAAGTGGCATTTTTTTCAAACTAAATAATGCAGTGATAAAAAAAAAAAAACATTATTAGTTTTCAAAAATGTAATAAACTTTTGTATCACTTGTCTTACATTTTACTTTAGTAATAGATAACATTTGTTTCTTGAGTAGCTTGTCTCATACATTTTAATGAACGTTACTAGTCCTGCGGTTTCACTGGTTTAAATTATACAGTTATTATGCCCTTTCTGAATCAAACATAATTTTTTAAGTGCTAAACATATTTTTCCGTTTTGAAAATTGGATCAACAATTGTTGCTTCCCTGTGCAACCCTCCACTGGGTTTGCCAATGGTGATTACTAATATTGCTTCCAGGAAGTTGAAATACTGTAGTAACATGCCATTGATTAATTACCCATTGAAATGTATAGGATTACTTTATAGTTGTCTTTGCAAACAAGCAAAAGCATCACATTGAAAGAGCAAACATAAATGTTTTGACAGTCATAAAGAGACATATACCATTTTCTCATAGACTTCAAACAATGAGCCTTCTTTACAGAGGATCACAGTGAAAGGTGCAAATATTGTGGATACATTTTATTGACTATTATTTGGTGACTTTAACCCAAAAAAGTGGGCATGTGCCACTGGTCATGTTCTATGCATTACTTCTGATTTCTGCTTTCATTTAGCAGTAGTTAGAAGGTCAAGAGAAGTAACAAATGGTACAGGCCTTATGATTTGTCCTTAAATGAAAAAAAATGTTTGTCTGTCTTAAATAGAATTCCTCTAATCTGTTATAAAGCAGAAACGTTTACCCTTGATAAACTATATGAATGTTCCCCATGTCCTTTGCTTATATCTCCAGTAAAATATAGTCTACCTACCTACTTAAATGCAGGTTTATAATGGGCCACTTTTACACTTTAGGTGAATCTAGAGGAACTGCTCCACCTGTTCACATTAAACCATTGGCATCACTGCTTAACAGTAGGGATGAGGTTCAGGTTCACCGATACCATGGGATTACAGTGAATTGCTACGATTTACAAAGTTTGTGAATTGCACTCTTTTGATTGAAAAGTTCACAGGTTCCCTAGCATAATTAAGGAACAACCTAAAATGCTACCTATAATCTTGGGAGAGCTGACCATTTTGTGTATCAAGAAATACGATTTTGTTTTTCTTATTGAGTTTTGGCATTAGTTCATGTCCCCAGTGGCAGTGCTAGCTTGATTATTAGCCCTACAAATTGCTAAAACCAAATAATAAGACTCTCCCAGACTTCAATGTGGTGCACTACAAAGTTTGTCAACTTTAAACAAGACTCACAGAACTGTTTGCAAACCAAACCAAGGTGGATTTGCTATCACTATTTAACATTACAATGAAATCATTTTTTTTTATAACTTACTGTACTTTACACTTCCTCTTTGTATATCTGCATTTACAGTATATATACAGTATATATATATGCAATATTCTATATTCACTGATTGATATGTGTGGTTTATGGTATGAAAAATGTTTCTCTGTAGTGGTTATTTCAGTTGTGCATTTAAAGACATGCAGTAGGTAGCATACAACTGTGAAGGATTGAATCTCTCAGTGCAAAGGCTATTTTGTAATTACCACTGCTGGAGGAATTTGTGCAATCAGTATTTTGGAAGCTATCAGTGTTCACCTAACAACTGTCATTTTGCTAGAAGGAATTGAGACGAATTACATATTGATTGTCAACAATTCTTCTAAATTGTATTGGTATCCTTGATTCTTGTTTATCTGGTCAAATATTGTGTAAATGTTTTTTTAGAATTATTCAGAATGCTAAAATTAATTTTCTTTGCAAATACAGTAGGGTGTTGTTATTTTCAATTATCTATTCTATGCAGAGCCCCAGGAAGTCTAGCATCTTCTCTTATTACACTTATAATGTAAGAACTTCTCTGTAAGAAGGAAGATATAGAATTATCATGGTGAAAACAAAAGCTAAGACATTACCATGAATATCATCACATTGGTAATAGGTCATTACTATATTACATAGTTACATAAATAGTCAGGTTGAAAAAAAAATCTATCTAGTTCAACCAGTAAAAAAAAAAAATAGAAAACCTCCATGTACACAACCCTATACCCACAGTTTAATCAGAAAAAAATAAAGCATGATTCAATTTGCTACAGCAGGGGAAAAAAGTTTTTGATTCCCAAGGAGGCGATTGGATATTGCCAGGATCAATTACCCCTGGTGTTATTACTGTAGCGCCATCCCTGAAGGAGCCGCTTGGTAAGTTTGGGTTCTCTGATCTCCACCTCAACCCCAAGAATGACCTAAGCCCCTCAGCACCTCTGGCACACCTGGTTAAATTAAATTACTGCAAACACATTGTCACGTTACGGGTATGGCGGGGAACAGGAGGTGGATCCCCTATGCCAATGAGGCGATAGCACGGGTTGTATTGGAGGACCGGTTCTAATGTTGCTACTGGTTTTCACCAGAACCCGCCGCAAGGCGGGATGGACTTGCAGCGGCGGTAGCAACCAGGTCGTGTCTTCCAATAGCAACTCGACCCCACTGACAGCTGAGACAGGCGCGGTACACAAGGATTAGGCAGAGGCGAGGTCAAACGTAGCAAAAGGTCAGGGCAGGTGGCAAAGGTTCGTAGTCAGGGGCAACGGCAGAGATCTGGATACACAGTAGGAGCAAACACAAAAACGCTTTCACTGGGCACTATAGGCAACACAAGATCCGGCCAGGATAGGAAGGGGAAGTGGGAATAAGAAGGATCTGGGAAAATGCTAATTGGGCCAGGCACTAATTGACTGTGCGCTGGCCCTTTAATTGAAGGCAAGGTCGCGCGCGCGCGCGCGCCTGGGGAGCGGGGGCGCGCGCGTGCCGGAAGAAGCCGACGGAGAAGGTAAGGGGATCGGGATGCGATCCCCGGGTGGGCCGAGGATCGCATCCCGGAGACAGGGCAGCGCCTGCGGTCGGGGGAGCCGACCGAGGCGCTGCAGGGCAGAGGACGCCGTGAGCGCTCGGGGGTGGATGGGACACCCGGAGCGCTCGGCATTACACACATTTAAAGACAAATGTGGAAAATACTGTTATCCTAGCTGTGGATTATCACCAAAAAGAGACACACACCTGGTACTGATAAACAAATTAAATATATTATCATAGCTTAAAGCATATGGACACTTACAACACTGTTAAACCTTTCTGCAAAGAACTTATACATTAGAAAAGACAACCTTCAATACTTAGCCAATGTAAATTTAGAAAAGGGCAGTAATCTATATGCCCATAATACAGATGCTGAGAGGGAGGAGAGAAGATTTATCAACTTCTCCGCTCCTTCTGGGCCACAAATATCATTTAAAGTAACAATAAAAAAAAAGAAGAAATGGGTTAACAGGTACAGTAAGCACAGTTCTCTAATGTTACAGGTCCTGAGTTGAAGGGTACTAGTGTATTCTGCTAGCAAATGTTGGGGCCCTTTGTAAAGAGAGTAGGTTTAATCAATCAAAAGTGAGACAGTAATCCTCTAGGAAATTCCGTTAGGTAGTGGTTAGTAAGAGCAGAATGGCTAAAAGTGGCAGCTCCAAACAGGCATCATCTGACAGTAGAAAGGGGAATAGGTGTTTGCATGCAGTGTCTGTACTGTGCTAAGAAAGATGTTGTGTTACATCCTCTGGGTGATGACACAACAGAAGTCCCAAATGGTGGTTCAGGCTCCTGGCAATGTTGTAAGGCCCTGGATCTCTTGCTGATGGCCGATCAAGATGACTGGTAGCGAAACTCGCAAGGTGAAAAGGCAGCGGCCGACCCGATATCCAGATGGGTATCTCGATCCCTGAAAGGCATGGGTCGTCTCTGCTGAGCTGAGTGGTGCTGAGTAGGGTCCCTGGACTAAATAGTAGTGGACCACATGACTGTCTCTGCTCCTGGCTCCCCTCAGGCATCCTTACTCCTCTGTCTCCAGGCAACACTCTCCTGGCAGTCTCTGGAAAAGCTTGGCTTTCTCCCCCTCTGATGCTGCCAGAGTCTCTCTCTGTCTCCTCAGTCTCAGCAGTATTCCTCACACCTGTTACTCTCTCTCTTTTCTTCTCTCTCTTCAGACCGCTCCCCTTTTTTCTCCTCACAGACTCTTTTTTCCGGGCTTCAGAATATCCCTCCTCCTCTGTTGGGGCACACAGTCCCTGCTGTCAGCGTGTGTCTCTCTCCTCACTCTCTTCCCCTCACACACTCCTCTCCTCACTGTTAAGTGTCACTGTGTTCCAGCAAAAGACTTTTTGAGCCTTGGTATCTCCCTCTCTTTTAAGCAATCTCCTCAGTCTCCTGTAACTCCCTTTTTCCCAGTGTTCTCGCTCTCTCTCAGTTTTCTGGAAGGACCAGTCAGCATCTCTCTGTCTCCATCTTGTGCCCAAAAGAAGAAATTGCATTACAACATGCCTGCTACCTATGAATGTTAGTACTTTTTTTTAAACAATCTTCTGAGGTGGCCATAACTAGTTCTTATGTATTTATACATGGTGATCATAGCCCCCTTGATCACCTCTTCTCAAGATAGAATACATTCAATTCAGCTAATCTTTCCTCATAGCTGAGCTCCTCCATGCCTCTTATCAGTTTGATTGCCCTATACATTTAAAATAAAATACATTTAACTAAAGCTGAGCTGTCAAGAAAAATCCATGGAAAACCACTAGGCTATCATTTTTTTCCCCATGTTGACTCTATACCTGGCTTCAATATCTGTTCAAGCCATAAATTGACTTGTGTCAGCTGTTTGGCTGCAGTGTAATAATACATGCAATGGTCCGGGGGGGTCAGGAAATCAAGCTCCACCCACTCAGTCAGTAGTGCTGTCTCTATAAATGTAATGAGAAGTGGATTTGTGCCTGTGGATCTCTTGTTCCACCTCACAAGATCACATACATTCTGCAGTTTCTCCTCCTGGGCTGTCAATAGGGAAAACTAAAAGTGATCTAAAACACAAAGCCTAGGAATTTGCAGGTAACACATACTTTTCACAACATAATTGGACACCAGAACCTCATAGGTGTAGCTTTAGAGCTGCTGTAATCATTATTATATGTATCATCAACATGTACATATTCATCATGAAATAAATGTAATTGTTTTTCTCTGTTACCATGCTGCAATGTATCCTATTTATTACAAATCCAAAACTCTCTGTAAAGTCATCACCACCTTTATTCCTTATCATTAATATTATTGCCATCATCTTTATCCATTAATTACATGGCATTTATGGTACAGGCCTTGCTGGGGCAGCAATCTAAGCAGGGTGTCCCACCCTAGGTTAACCAAAAGACAATATCATCAGGATCTTCTTGACTATTCTCTAAACCCACACATTTCTATGTGCATGTGCATGAAACAGCATACATTTTAGTGAGAATCCATATAAGATGTATTTCCTTACATGATATATAATTTAAAATCACTAAGATTAGATTTAATAAATCTAAATGTTTCCAGAACAGGGTATCATACTTCGTAAACCTATAAAATAATAATTTAACAATTGGTTTACTTGAAGATGACAACAATTGTGTCTTAGTACAATATACATTTATTTGGTGTATAGTGTATCAATAGAATGAGTTAAAAAAAAAAAATATATAAAAAAAAAAAAAAAATATATAAATATATATATATATATATATATATATATATATATATATATATATATATATATATATATATATATATATATATATATATATACACAAAGTGAGTACACCCCTTACATTTTTGTAAGTATTTTATATGTTATAACTTTTCATGTGACAACACTAAAGAAATTACACTTTGCTACAATGTAAAGTAGTGGGTGTACAGCTTGTATAACAGTGTAAATTTGCTGTCCCCTCAAAATAACTCAACACACAGCCATTAAGTTCTAAACCGCCGGCTACAAAAGTGAGTACACCCCTAAGTAAAAATGTGCAAATTGGGCCCAATTAGACATTTTCCCTCCCCGGTGTCATGTGACTCGTTAATGTTACAAGGTCTCAGGTGTGAATGGGGAGCAGGTGTGTTAAATTTGCTGTTATCGCTCTCACTCTCTCATACTGGTCACTGGAAGTTCAACATGGCACCTCATGGCAAAGAACTCTCTGAGGAGCTGAAAAAATAATTGTTGCGCTACATAAAGAAGGCTATAAGAAGATTGCCAAGACCCTAAAACTGAGCTGCAGCACAGTGGCCAAGACCATGCAGTGGTTTAACAGGACAGGTTCCACTCAGAACAGGCCTCGTCATGGTCGACCAATGAAGTTAAGTGCACATGCTCAGCGTCATATCCAGAGACTGTCTTTGGGAAATAGATGTATGAGTGCTGCCAGCATTTATGCAGAGGTTGAAGGGTGGGGGGGTCAGCCTGTCAGTGCTCAGACCATACGGTGCACACTGCATCAAATTGGTCTCCATGGCTGTTGTCCCAGAAGGAAGCCTCTTCTAAAGATGATGCACAAGAAAGCCTGCAAACAGTTTGCTGAAGACAAGAAGACTAAGGACATGGATTACTGGAACCATGTCCTGTGGTCTGATGAGACCAAGATAAACGTATTTGGTTCAGATGGTGTCAAGCATGTGTGGCAGCAAGCAGGTGAGGAGTACAAAGACAATAGTGTCTTGCCTACAGTCAAGCTTGGTGGTGGGATTGTCATGGTCTAGAGCTGCATGAGTGCTGCCGGCACTGGGGAGCTACAGTTCATTGAGGGAACCATGAATGCCAACATGTACTGTGACATACTGAAGCAGAGCATGGTCCCCTCCCTTCAGAGACTAGGCTGCATGGCAGTATTCCAACAAGATAACGACCCCAAACACACCACCAAGACAACCACTGCCTTGCTAAAGAAGCTGAGGGTAAAGGTGATGGACTGGCCAAGCATGTTCACAGACCTAAACCCTATTGAGCATCTGTGGGGCATCCTCAAACAGAAGGTGGGGCAGCGCAAGGTCTCCAACATCTACCAGCTCTGTGATGTCATCATGGAGGAGTGGAAGAGGACTCCAGTGGCAACCTGTGAAGTAGGGATGAGCCGAACACCCCCGGGTTCGGTTCGAACCAGAACCTTCGAACGGACCGAAAGTTCGCGCAAATTTTTGAACCCTATACGTTATAATGGACGCGAACGTTCGAAATCAAAAGTGCTAATTACAACGGCCAATATGCATGTTAATGTCATAAAACAGGTTTGGGGACCCGGGTCCTGCCCCAGGGGACATATATCAATGCAAAAAGAACTTTTAAAAACTAACGTTTTTTCGGGAGCAGTCATTTTAACGATGCATAAAGTGAAAAAAAAAAAGTGAAATTTTCCTTTAAATATGGTACCTGGGGGGTGTCTAAAGTATGCCTGTGAAGTGGCATGTGTTTCCCGTGTTTAGAACTGTCCTTGCACAAAATTACATTTGTAAAGGAAAAAAAGAAGCCATTTAAAACCACTTGCGGCTTTAATGTCATGTCTTGTCCTGGCCGCCATATGGCTGAAAATCCTTGAGAAAAATGGCATGGCTACCCCATCGCCCCCCCCCCCCCCCCCACCCCAGCCCCTTTGGGTCTTGTATGGATATTAAGGGGGACCCCACACCCAAAATAAAACCCTATACCTACAACCCTATATACTCTGAACAGCAGTATATAGGTGGTGCAAACAAGACACGGACTGTAGGTTTGTTCTTAAGTAGAATCTGAACAGGTACATTATGAAGTGTAGCTCCATCCCAAAAAAATCTATTTTTAAGCTTTTTGGAGAACATAGGGAGGGGTTATCACCCCTGTAACATTTGCTGTCTTTGCACATCTGTTCAGAACATGTCACCTCACTTTCCGTCCCAATGACAAATGTTTTTGGAAAAGTGGGGTTTTAATTGAAACAAGGATTGGTGATAAAGTATCAGTAGAGAGGAGATACCTTTTTCCCAAATTAAATCTAACAGGATAGAATTTCCCTTCCTAGGGGTAGATTTCCTCTCACTTCCTGTTTTCTCTTTCCGTTTGCAAGTAGGAGTCGTTTGTAAGTTGGATGTTTGAAAGTAGGGGCCTGGCGTATATACTCTGCAGAAATTTGCCCTATTAGATGTTGGTGTAGCCACAAGACTGGTGGGCACAGGAATGGGCCCTGCTGTGAGTTAATAGATCAAGATTTGTACTTGCATGCACCTGTTGAACCGGGCAGAAAAATTGGGCCTTTGGTGGTGGTGGTGGTGGTGGTGGACGACGGCGTTGCCACAAGACTGTAAGCTCTCACAGTTACTCTTGGTGGGCGCAGGAATGGGCCCTGCTGTGAGTTATTAGATCAAGATTTGTAATTGCATGCACCTGTTGAACAGGGCAGAAAAATTGGGCCTTTGGTGGTGGTGGACGGTGTTGCCACAAGACTGTAAGCTCTCACAGTTACTCTTGGTGGGCGCAGGAATGGGCCCTGTTGTGAGTTATTAGATCAAGATTTGTAATTGCAAGCACCTGATGAACAGGGCAGAAAAATTGGGCCTTTGGCGGTGGTGGTGGACGGTGTTGCCACAAGACTGTAGGCCCTCATAGTTACTCTTGGTGGGCGCAGGAATGGGCCCTGCTGTGAACTATTAGATCAAGATTTGTAATTACACGCCCCTGTTAAACAGGGGCTGAAAAATTGTGCCTTAGACATTGGTGCTGGTGCCACAACACTGCAACCCCTCACAGATACTGTACTCCTAGCACAGCAATGAGACCTGTTGCAAAGCATTGCCTAAAAATTGTAATTACACGCCCCAACAGGGGCTGAAAAATTGTGCCTTAGGCACTGGTGCTGGTGCCACAACACTGCAACCCCTCACAGATACTGTACTTGGAGCACAGCAGTCACACGTGTTGCGAAGCATTTTTTAAAAAAATTGTAATTACACACCCCTGTTAAACAGGGGCTGAAAAATTGTGCCTTAGGCACTGGTGCTGGTGCCACAACACTGCAACCCCTCATAGATACTGTACTTGGGGCACAGCAGTCACACGTGTTGCAAAGCATTTTTTTAAAAAATTGTAATTACACGCCCCTGTTAAACAGGGGCTGAAAAATTGTGCCTTAGGCACTGGTGTGGTGGCATGGATCATTGAGGAGGAGGAAGAGGATAGTCAGTGAACATAACAGGACAGTCACTCAGCATCAGCATAGGCAGTCTTGAAGGGATGTGACATTATAAATTATTCCGTTATATCCGCTTCAGGTGCCTGGTAGCTGGTGGTGATCCAAGACTGATTCATTTTGATGAAGGTCAGTCGATCAACCGAGTCGGTGGACAGGCGCACCCTATGATCGGTGACAAATCCTCCAGCAGCACTGAATGTGCGTTCGGAAAGAACGCTGGAGGCAGGACAGGCCAGTAGCTCAATTGCATACTGTGCAAGCTCTGGCCAGTGATCCATCCTCAGGACCCAGTAAGCCAGAGGATTTTCGGTGAGAAAGGTGTCCAAGTCTGACCTTGCCCCAAGGTATTCCTGCACCATGTATATCAGACGCTGGCGATGGTTGCTGGAACCGATCATACCTTGGGGCTGCGGACTAAAAAATTGTCTGAACGCATCGGTCAGACGTCCACCTTCCCCACCGCTCCTTCTGCTACTGACCGAAGCCTCAGCAACTCGTCGCCCAGGACCAGGAGTTTGTAACCTCCCAGTTTCTGGGAACGCGTTGCACAGACCTTTCTGCAAGGCCTCCCTGAGATGTCTCATCCTCTGCTCCCTCTGCGACGGCAAGATAAGGTCCGCAACCTTACCCTTGTACCGTGGATCAAGGAGAGTGGCCAGCCAGTAATGGTCCCTCTCCTTGATCCGAAGAACACGAGGATCCTTCCGCAGGCTTTGCAGGATCAGGGAGGCCATGCAGCGTAGGTTAGCTGAGGCATTCGGTCCGGAGTCTTCTGGGTCACTGAGGATGACATGATCGCCAGCCACCTCCTCCCAGCCACGTACAAGTCCACTGGTTTGTTGGGACTGTACATCATCCCTAAAAGACTGCTGCTGCTGCTGATGCTGAGTGCCAGGCTCCACCTCCATGCTCACACAATCCTCCTCCTCCTCCTCCTCATCCTCATCCTCATCCTGTGTGATGGGTGGGACAGAAGGAACACTGTCCGGATAAAGGGGGCCTTGAGAGGCAAGGAAGTCCTCCTCTTCCTGCCTCTGTTCTGCCTCAAGTGCCCTGTCCATTATCCCACGCAGCGTATGCTCCAACAGGTGGACAAGAGGTACAGTGTCACTGATGCATGCACTGTCACTGTTCACCATCCTCGTGGCCTCCTCAAATGGTGAGAGGACAGTGCATGCATCCCTGATCATGCTCCACTGACGTGGGGAAAAAAAACCAAGCTCCCCTGACCCTGTCCTGGTGCCATAGTCGCAAAGGTACTCATTGATGGCCCTCTGCTGAGTGTGCAGTCGCTGCAGCATGCCAACGTTGAGTTCCACCTGGTGGGCATGTCACATATTAGGCGGTTCTTGGGCAGGTTCAGCTCCTTTTGCAGCTCAGTCAGCCGAGCACTGGCATTATAAGATCGGCGGAAATGCACACAGACTTTCCTGGCCTGCCTCAGGACATCCTGTAAGCCTGGGAACCTGCCCAAGAACCACTGCACCACCAGGTTGAGGACGTGAGCCATACAGGGCACATGGGTGAGCTGCCCCTGTCGCAGGGCGGAGAGGAGGTTGGTGCCATTGTCAGAAACGACCATTCCTGGCTTAAGCTGACGTGGCGTCAACCACCTCTCGGCCTGCCCCTGCAGAGCTGCCAGAACCTCTGGCCCAGTGTGGCTCCTGTCCCCCAAACACACCAGCGCAAGCACGGCATGGCATCTTTTTGCCTGCGTACTTGCGTAGCCCCTTGTACGCCTACGGAGCACCGCTGGTTCCGAGGACAGAGCACTGGAGGAAGAAGAAGAGGAGGGGGTGGAGGAGAGAGGTGTGTCACAACCAGTAGCAGTAGTAGCGTTTTGGAGGCGTGGTGGCGGAACAACCTCCAACACTACTGCACCTTGTCCTGCATCCCTCCCAGCTGCCAATAGAGTGACCCAATGGGCCGTGAAAAAAAGGTAACGTCCCTGTCCATGCCTGCTGGACCATGAGTCAGCGGTAATATGCACCTTACCGCTGACCGCCCTGTCCAGCGAGGCATGGACATTGCCTTCCACATGCCGGTAGAGAGACGGAATCGCCTTCTGTGAGAAAAAGTGGCGTTTGGGAACCTGCCACTGAGGAACCGCACATTGAACAAACTCACGGAAGGGGGCCGAGTCTACCAACTGAAAAGGCAGCAGTTGAAGTGCTAGCAATTTAGCCAAGCTAGCATTCAACCGCTGGGCATGTGGATGGCTGGGAGTGTACTTCTTTCGACGGTCCAGCAGCTGGGGCAGGGAAATTTGCCTGCTACAATCGGACGTCGGTGTACTGCAAGTACTTGGTTGTGACACACCTAATTCTACACCTTCAGTCCTCTCACAGCAGCTTTCAGAGAGGACTGAAGATGTAGTGGGGATGGAAATCCCAGCTGATGAGGAGCAAGGAGAGGTCCGCTTAGTTCTTTGGTGTGGGTCTTTTATGTGTGCCTGCCAACGAGCTGCATGGCAGGTCGACATATGTCTGGTCATGCTTGTGGTGCCCAAGCGGCTGATGTTTTGGCCACGCGAGATTCGCTTGAGACAAATATTGCAAATAGCAGTGGTGCGATCTGATGCACTCGTCTCAAAAAAGGCCCACACCAAAGAACTTTTCTGATAACGTGCAGAGGCAGCGCCCTGCACAGGCGGAGCTCTGCGGTGTTGTACAGTTGCTGTGCTGGCCTCTAGCTGGCCTCCAGGGGGCATCCTGCCTCGTTGGACATGTGACGCCGCATCCTCCTCCTCCTCGTCCTCCTCCTCATCCTCTCTCCCTCCAGGCACCCACGTGGCGTCAGTGACCTCATCATCCCCTCCCTCTTCACCACTAGAGCAAACCTGGCAGTAAGCTGCAGCTGGTGGAACAGTACTGCCAGATTGCTGTCCTTCAGCATCCCCTCTCTCTGCGCGCACACTACTAACTTCCTCAAGCTGGGTATCATCATCCGAGCCTTCGAATCGTTGGGCATCCTCCTGGAGCATGTACCCAACACTGTGCTCAAAGAGTTCGGGGGACTCCTCAGGAGGACATGGTGGGTCTAGGGAAGGGGTGGCTGATGATGCCATTGAGTACGCGTTGGCAGCTGCTCTGCCAGTACCCTGAGCCTGGGTGAGAGAGGATGAGGAGTGCTTTGTCATCCATTCTACCAAGCCTTCAGCATGATGCGGCTCCACATGTCCAGCTGCCGAAAACAAAGACGCGCGTGTCCCATGGCCACATGCTGATGACGATGCACGACCACGGCCACGTCCACTAGAAACAGAGCCTGCCTGCCCTGTGTTCTTGCCTCTGCACGCTCTGCCTCCCCTTGGCGGTCTTCCAGCCATTGTAGTCGGTAGTCCTGTGGGTGCTGCTGAGAAGAAAATATAGGAGCTCTGTGTGATGCCACTAACACACTAGAAGTCCTATAGGTGCTTCTGCAAAGAAAATATAGGAGCTCTGTGTGATGCCACTAACACACTAGAAGTCCTGTGGGTGCTGCTGAGAAGAAAATATAGGAGCTCTGTGTGATGCCACTATCACACTAGAAGTCCTATGGGTGCTTCTGCAAAGAAAATATAGGAGCTCTGTGTGATGCCACTAACACACTAGAAGTCCTGTGGGTGCTGCTGAGAAGAAAATATAGGAGCTCTGTGTGATGCCACTAACACACTAGAAGTCCTGTGGGTGCTGCTGAGAAGAAAATATAGGAGCTCTGAGTGATGCCACTAACACACTAGAAGTCCTATGGGTGCTTCTGCAAAGAAAATATAGGAACTCTGTGTGATGGGACTAACACACTACAAGTCCTATGGGTGCTTCTGGGAAGAAAATATAGCTCTGTGTGATAGGACTAACACACTACAAGTCCTATAGGTGCTTCTGGGAAGAAAATATAGCTCTGTGTGATGCCACTAACACAGTACAAGTCCTATGGGTGCTTCTGGGAAGAAAATATAGGAGCTCTGTGTGATGGGACTAACACACTACAAGTCCTATAGGTGCTTCTGGGAAGAAAATATAGCTCTGTGTGATGGGACTAACACACTACAAGTCCTATGGGTGCTTCTGGGAAGAAAATATAGGAGCTCTGTGTGATGGGACTAACACACTACAAGTCCTATAGGTGCTTCTGGGAAGAAAATATAGCTCTGTGTGATGGGACTAACACACTACAAGTCCTATAGGTGCTTCTGGGAAGAAAATATAGCTCTGTGTGATGGGACTAACACACTACAAGTCCTATAGGTGCTTCTGGGAAGAAAATATAGCTCTGTGTGATGGGACTAACACACTACAAGTCCTATAGGTGCTTCTGGGAAGAAAATATAGCTCTGTGTGATGGGACTAACACACTACAAGTCCTATAGGTGCTTCTGGGAAGAAAATATAGGAGCTCTGTGTGATGGGACTAACACACTACAAGTCCTATGGGTGCTTCTGGGAAGAAAATATAGGAGCTCTGTGTGATGGGACTAACACACTACAAGTCCTATAGGTGCTTCTGGGAAGAAAATATAGGAACTCTGTGTGATGGGACTAACACACTACAAGTCCTATAGGTGCTTCTGGGAAGAAAATATAGCTCTGTGTGATGGGACTAACACACTACAAGTCCTATGGGTGCTTCTGGGAAGAAAATATAGGAGCTCTGTGTGATGGGACTAACACACTACAAGTCCTATAGGTGCTTCTGGGAAGTAAATATAGCTCTGTGTGATGCCACTAACACAGTACAAGTCCTATGGGTGCTTCTGGGAAGAAAATATAGGAACTCTGTGTGATGGGACTAACACACTACAAGTCCTATGGGTGCTTCTCGGAAGAAAATATAGGAGCTCTGTGTGATGGGACTAACACACTACAAGTCCTATAGGTGCTTCTGGGAAGAAAATATAGCTCTGTGTGATGGGACTAACACACTACAAGTCCTATAGGTGCTTCTGGGAAGAAAATATAGGAGCTCTGTGTGATGGGACTAACACACTACAAGTCCTATAGGTGCTTCTGGGGAGAAAATATAGCTCTGTGTGATGGGACTAACACACTACAAGTCCTATAGGTGCTTCTGGGAAGAAAATATAGGAGCTCTGTGTGATGGGACTAACACACTACAAGTCCTATGGGTGCTTCTGGGAAGAAAATATAGGAGCTCTGTGTGATGGGACTAACACACTACAAGTCCTATAGGTGCTTCTGGGAAGAAAATATAGCTCTGTGTGATGGGACTAACACACTACAAGTCCTATAGGTGCTTCTGGGAAGAAAATATAGCTCTGTGTGATGCCACTAACACAGTACAAGTCCTATGGGTGCTTCTGGGAAGAAAATATAGGAACTCTGTGTGATGGGACTAACACACTACAAGTCCTATGGGTGCTTCTGGGAAGAAAATATAGGAGCTCTGTTTGCTGCCACTAACACACTACAAGTCCTGTGGGTGCTTTTGGGGTGCAGTGCTGTACTAACAGCACTGCGGTTGGTACTACTGAAATACTGTACTAACAGTAAGACACGCACCAGACTAACCCCCAGCAGCAGCTAAAAACACACTAACCAGCAGCAGCAATGGACGATCAATGACAGGTAGCAATGGTTTAGCAAATAAATAGCCAATGGTTTAGCAAAGTAGAGCAAATCTTTCTATAGGAATCTAGCAAAGAGTGACACAGAATCAGCCTGCTCTCTCCTAAAGCCGGAACTCATGTGACCGGCGCCGACGGCGTGGCAGCCTTTTAAATGAGGGGGCATGTACTAAAGCCCCTGAGCTGTAATTGGCTACAGGCGTCCTGCCTGTAGCCAATTATGGCTCTCCGATTTTCCGGCGCTGTGATTGGCCAAGCATGCGGGGTCACAGTGCATGCTTGGCCAATCATCAGCCAGCAATGCACTGCGCCGGCCGCGCCGGCCGCAATGCATTGCGGGGCCGCTCGCATCACACGAATGTGATGCGAGCGGCCAAAATAGTTCTGGGCTCGCCGAGCGAGCGAACACCCGGTGCTCGATGCGAACATGGGTTTGCATCGAGCACCGGGCCCATCCCTACTGTGAAGCTCTGGTGAACTACATGACCAAGTGGGTTAAGGCAGTGCTGGAAAATAATGGTGGCCACACAAAATATTGACACTTTGGGCCCAATTTGTACATTTTCACTTAGAGGTGTACTCACTTTTGTTGCCAGCAGTTTAGACATTAACCACATGCTGACCGCGCTATAGTGAAAAGACGGCTACAGCGCGGTCGGCTTATCCTGGGAGGACGTCCGTAGGACATCCTCCCAGAAACTTTCTCCCGCGCGCCCCCTGGGGCACGCACTCGGGAACATCCGTGACCGCCGGGTCCCGAGGACCCGGCGCATCACGGATCACGGTAAACGGCCGCTGATAGCAGCCGTTTACCACGTAATCGCTCCGTCAAATGACGGAGCGATCACATGTACACAAACCGGCGTCACGTCATGATGCCGGTTCCTCCCTCCCCTCTCTGTACCGATTGGTACAGAGAGGAGAGAAGCGGAGAGGGGGAGAGACGGGACCAGCGCTGTGGGCTGGATGTGTAGTGCCCACAGCGCTGGTCAATACACTGCCACCACTGTGCAATACTGTGCCACCACTGTGCAATGCTCTGCCACCACTGTGCAATGCTCTGCCACCAACCACTGTGCAATACTCTGCCACCACTGTGCAATGCTCTGCCACCAACCACTGTGCAATGCTCTGCCACCAACCACTGTGCAATGCTCTGCCACCACTGTGCAATACTCTGCAACCACTGTGCAATGCTCTGCAACCACTGTGCAATACTCTGCCCCCACTGTGCAACGCTCTGCAACCACTGTGCAACGCTCTGCCCCCACTGTGCAACGCTCTGCCCCCACTGTGCAACGCTCTGCAACCACTGTGCAACGCTCTGCAACCACTGTGCAACGCTCTGCCACCACTGCAATGCTCTGCAACCACTGTGCAATGCTCTGCCACCACTGTGCAACACTGCAACACTGCAATACTCTGCCAATACTCGCCAATACTCGCCAATACTCTGCCAATACTCTGCCAATACTCGCCAATACTCTGCCAATACTCGCCAATACTCTGCCAATACTCGCCAATACTCTGCAATAAATTTTAATAGAAACAAAGAATTTTTATTTATTTTTTTTACCGAAAAAATGCATTGCGGGGCCGCTCGCATCACACGAATGTGATGCGAGCGGCCAAAATAGTTCTGGGCTCGCCGAGCGAGCGAACACCCGGTGCTCGATGCGAACATGGGTTTGCATCGAGCACCGGGCCCATCCCTACTGTGAAGCTCTGGTGAACTACATGACCAAGTGGGTTAAGGCAGTGCTGGAAAATAATGGTGGCCACACAAAATATTGACACTTTGGGCCCAATTTGTCCATTTTCACTTAGAGGTGTACTCACTTTTGTTGCCAGCAGTTTAGACATTAACCACATGCTGACCGCGCTATAGTGAAAAGACGGCTACAGCGCGGTCGGCTTATCCTGGGAGGACGTCCGTAGGACATCCTCCCAGAAACTTTCTCCCGCGCGCCCCCTGGGGCGCGCACTCGGGAACATCAGTGACCGCCGGGTCCCGAGGACCCGGCGCATCACGGATCACGGTAAACGGCCGCTGATAGCAGCCGTTTACCACGTAATCGCTCCGTCAAATGAAAATTTTTATTAATTTTTTTACCGAATTTTCAGTATATTTTGATTTATAGCTCAAAAATTAAAAAAACCCAGCGGTGATTAAATACCACCAAAAGAAAGCTCTATTTGTGTGAAAAAAAGGACACAAAATTCATTTGGGTTCAGTGTTGCATGAGTGAGTAATTGTCATTCAAAGTGTGAGAGCACCGAAAGCTGAAAATTGGTCTGGTTAGGAAGGGGGGTAAGTGCCCAGTGGGTAAGTGGTTAATGGCTGTGTGTTAAGTTATTTTGAGGGGACAGCAAATTTACACTGTTATACAAGCCGTACACTCACTACGCAGCTACACACTCACACTACACACATGTCTTCCTCTGCAGCCTCAGATGCACGGAACCGTGAATGAATGGGAAGTGCTCTGTGCTGAGCGGCTTCTTGATCATTCACAAACGGAAGCATAGTAAACATTGCTTACTATGCTTCAGTTATGAATGAACACAGTGAGTGAGTGTGTTCACTGCGTTCATTTAGAAAAGGAAGATACTGGTAAATTACATATATACCCATATTCTCCCACTCTCCATCCTGAAACATCCCCCACAGCAGCTGGAGGAAGAGGACAGGAGGGAAGCCAGCAGCACTGTGGGGCAGGGAAGTCTGGGCAAATCAGCACTGCCCATAGTGATTAGGGTGTGCTCAGGCACACTGGCACACCCCCTGTGCACGCCTATATATATATAGCCTAGCTATATTGTTGTTTCTCATGTCTGGTTGTCTGTCATTTCTAGTTTGTGTTCCCAGGTTGGGGCCGTCTTGGCATCCATACCTCCTTCCTCGGTTCAGGATTCAGACTCGGTAGTTGGGTCTCTGGCAGAAGAACGTCCCGATCTTATTGGGTAGGACCAGTGTCCTGTGTCTGGCACGGTTCTCCATGTTGATGATGCTTATGGCCATGGCGCATGGGCCTTATCTACTTCATCACTTTCATCAGGTATCCAGCATTTGGCACTTCTACCAGTGGTCCTTTTTTTGCCCTCACCCTCTCACTTCCCCATAGGATTTTGATCGTCCCGGCTCATTCGCAGGGGTTCCTCGGGCCAGGCCTTGCTCCCTTCCCCCACGTATCCTCTCATTCGCAAGCAGTTATTCTCATGTCTAAGTTGTCTCGGGCATCAGGCCCAATCCAATCTTGCACGGGACGTTCTGTTGGTTCTGGGTAGCTTGCAGGTTCCATAGGGGGTTCCTTTCTCATCACCAAGTCAGGTGTCGGTGGGTTTCTCCTGTCACCGCGGATACTTACTGTTGCCTTGGATCATTACCTTCCCTTCTTCACCTAAACTTACATATTTTTGCCCTCTTCTCAGGCATACCGACCAGCTAGGCCAAGGCACACCTCAGGCCTTGGTTCTTAGGAATATCGCATTTCCCGCTTGAAGACTCTGACTACAAGTATGAAGGCTGGCCGGAGGAGGAGGATTTGTAGGAGGAGCCTGAGAGGGCTATTTAAGCCTCCTTCTCTGTCAGGGCCAGGGTCGTCGGCTTTCTCACGACCCTGGCCCTGGCCCTGACGGAGGAGGAGGCTTAAATAGCCCTCTCAGGCTCTTCCTACAAGCCTTCATACATATCTTACATTGCAGTCAAAGTATATGCATCAATACAGTTATGGTGGAGCTTCAGCTTGATATACAGTAAATATGTGTTCTGGTGCTTGGGTGGGATTTTCTAGTCTAACCAGCATACAATGAGAAGCACAATTTTTACAAATTAGCATTAACCGCTTCCCGACCGCCTCACGCAGATATACTGCGGCAAAATGGCACGGGCAGGCATAATTACGTACCTGTACGTGGCCCTTTAAATGCCTGCCCGTGGGTCGCGCGCGCGCCGCCAGCGGCACGCTCGCGACCCGGTCGGGAGCTCCGTGACCCCGGCCGCGGGACCAGTGGACCCGATCATCGCTGGTGTCCCGCGATCGGGTTACGGAGCTGAAGAACGGGGAGAGGTATGTGTAAACAAACCTCTCCCCGCGCTTCCTACTCTGCCTGTCATTGATTGGCTGTTCCCGGTCATCGGGAAAGCCAATCAATGACGTCAGACGTCAGCCCCGCCCCTAATGTAAAAAAACACACACGTCAGAGCCCATAACCCCTCCCCCTAGTGGTTAACTCTTTCACTACAACTGTCATTTATACAGGAATCAATGCATTTAAATAGCATTGATTGCTGTATAAATGACAATGGTCCCAAAAATGTGTCAAAAATGTCCGATGTGTCCGCCATAATGTCGCAGTCACAATAAAAATCGCTGATCGCCGCCATTACTAGTAAAAAAAAAAATATTAATAAAAATGCTATAAAACTCCCCTATTTTGTAAACGCTATAACTTTTGTGCAAACCAATCAATAATCGCTAATTGCGATTTTTTTTACCAAAAATATGTAGAAGAATACGTATTGGCCTAAACTGAGGAAAAAAAATGTTTTTTTATATATTTTTTGGGGATATTTATTATAGCAAAAAAGCAAAAAATATTGCATTGTTTTCAAAATTGTCGCTCTATTTTTGTTTATAGCGCAAAAAATAAAAACCGCAGGGGCGATCAAATACCACCAAAATAAAGCTCTATTTGTGGTAAAAAAAGGACGTCAATTTTGTTTTGGAGCCACGTCGTACGACCGCGCAATTGTCAGTTAAAGCGACGCAGTGCCGAATCGCAAAAAGGGGCCTGGTCCTTTGGCTGCCAATTGGTCCGGGGCTGAAGTGGTTAAACATACAAGCGCAAAACTGGGGGTCTTTCAAGTGCCGTTGCCAACGGACTGCATGGCAGGTCGTCATATGTCTGGTTAAGCATGTGGTGCCCAAGCGGCTGCTGTTCTGGTCACACTTGATTCGCTTCAGACATAGGTTGCAAACAGCAACAGTGCCATCTACTGCACACGTGTCGAAAAAGGCCCACACCAAGGAACTTTTAAAAGTCAGCGGGGTGTCAGAAGCGCCCTGCACCTGCGGAGCTTTGCGGTGTGATGCAATAGGGTGGCTGACCTTGAGCTCCCCCCTAGAGGACATCCTGCCTTGTTGGAGTTGTGCCTCCTCCTCACTTTTCTCCTCTCTTCTCTCAGGCACCCACTTACAGTCAGTGACCTCATCATCCCCTCCCTCCTCATTACTGGAGCAAACTTGGCAGTATGCTGCAGCTGGGGGAACATGACTGCCAGTTTCTTATCCCTCTGTGGCATCCCCTCTCTCTAGGCTCACATTACTCACTTCCTCAACCTGGGAACCAACATCGGAGCCCTCAAATTGCTGCATATCCTCCAACAGCAAGTACCCGACACTGTGGTCGAATAATTCTGGGGACTTCTCCGTGCACGATGGTGGGGCTAAGGAAGGAGTGCCTGTAGACAAGTATTGGGTGGAATAGGCCACTTTGGCAGCTGCGTTGGAGGGCAAACTACTATGAGCCTGCATGACAGAGGAGGAGGAGGATGAGGACAGCTTCGTTATCCACTCCACCAACTCTTCTGCATGTTGTGGCTCAATAACACAGCCAGCAGCAGCAGAAAAAAAGGACAATCGTGCCCCACGGCCACCTGCAGAGAATGCACCATGTCCATGACCACCACGGTTGAGTGTAGACACAGAGGCTGCTTGCCCTCTTTAAGTGGCCTACGAGCATCTGTCTTTCCTTGGTGGCCTTCCAGACATGATGTATTTTCTGTTTTGCAACACCACACTACACTATATTATATACGGTGTACACCGCCTGAAGTGTATGATAAACTACACACCACCAAATATACTGTATATATGGGCTACACTGAATGCAGCAGAGTATATATATATATTAATACTCCATCTGAAGTGTATTAGAAACTGTACACACTGTATTAGATACTGCGTACACCTCCTGAAGTGTATTAGAAACTGTACACACTGTATTAGATACTGTGTACACCACCTGCACTGTATTAGAAACTGTACACACTGTACTAGACACTGTGTACGCCACCAGAAAAATAGTAGACTGCACACACTGTATTAGATAATGTGTACAACGCCTGCACTGTATTAGAAACTGTACTACGGCTGCACTGTATTGTGTACTGTGTACACCACCAGAACTGTAGTAGAAACTGTACACACTGTATTAGATATTGTGTACACCACCAGAAAAGTAGTAAATACGGCTGCACTGTATTTTATACTGTGTGCACCAGCAGAAGTGTAGTAAAAACTGTACACTGCATTAGATACTGTGTACACCACCAGAAAAATAGTAGAAACTGTACACACTGTATTAGATACTGTGTATACCGCCTGCACTGTATTAGAAACTGTACAATGGCTGAACTGTATTTTATACTGTGTACACCACCAGAAGTGTAGTAGAAACTGTACATACTGTATTAGATACTGTGTACACCACCAGAAAAGTAGTAGAAACTGTACACACTGTATTAGATATGGCGAACACCACCAGAAGTGTATTATAAACTGTACACACTGTATTAGATACTGTGTACAACACCAGAAAAGTAGTAGAAACTGAACACACTGTATTAGATATTGTGTACACCACATGCACTGTATTACAAACTGTACACACTGTATAAGATACCGTGTACACTACCAGAAGTGTAGTAGAAACTGTACACAATGTATTAGATACTATGTGCACCACCTGCACTGTATTAGAAACTGTACTATGACTGCACTGTATTGTGTACTATGTACACCACCAGAAGTGTAGTAGAAACTGTATACACTGTATTAGATACTGTATACACCACCAGAAATGTAGTATAAACTGTACACACTGTATTAGATACTGTGTACACCGCCTGCACTGTATTATAAACTGTACTATGACTGCACTGTATTGTGTACTGTGTAAACCACCAGAAGTGTAGTAGAAACTGTACACACTGTATTAGATACTGTATACACCACCATAAAAGTAGTATTGATGACGACAACTGTGTCGAAACTGGTCTGGGAAGGCGTGCAGTGACGTCACCACGCTTCGGAGGACGGGCTCCAGTATCCGACCGGCCGGCGGATTTGTTTTTTGCTCCACAGCAATTTTAACTGTAAGTCTTACTATTCGTTTTTAATAAATAATTTGTACGGAATTTCACTATGGGTAAAGTAGTATTGATGACGACAACTGTGTCGAAACTGGTCTGGGAAGGCGTGCAGTGACGTCACCACGCTTCGGAGGACGGGCTCCAGTATCCGACCGGCCGGCGGATTTGTTTTTTGCTCCACAGCAATTTTAACTGTAAGTCTTACTATTCGTTTTTAATAAATAATTTGTACGGAATTTCACTATGGGTAAAGTAGTATTGATGACGACAACTGTGTCGAAACTGGTCTGGGAAGGCCCGCAGTGACGTCACCACGCTTCGGAGGACGGGCTCCAGTATCCGACCGGCCGGCGGATTTGTTTTTTGCTCCACAGCAATTTTAACTGTAAGTCTTACTATTCGTTTTTAATAAATAATTTGTACGAAATTTCACTATGGGTTCCTTCCTTGAATGTGATTTAAACTGAGCCTGCATCGGCCACCTTTACTGGGAAGTGTTCAAAGTGGGATATCCCGAGCATCCTGTCTTCTAACAGGAGAACATCCATCCCAACAGTGCTGGCGATCCTTCAACAGGGCTACCAATGGCTGTCTGCTGATTGTCTTCAACTAAGAGCCTCATATGCTCTGCCTTCTGGTAAGGGCACACTATATACGTGGTGGAGGGTCTGTTTTGTTCACAGATTGCAAAGTGACCATCACGGTGTATCCCTCTAAAGTTTTTCTGGATAAAGACTATTCCATATGTCATTGTATTTATATTACCTATCTGGAGATCTCAATGAACTTTCCATATGGGGTCGTAATCCTATTATGAACTATTATCCCCAATTTGGTGTTTCACATGGTTTTAGTGTATATGGTGTTATCAGAATGTCATATACAGCTATCTAAGTAGGGGTTAAGCTATCTTTGTTCTTTGGCTTATTTTGATTTATTTGGCGCTGTTCCCTTCTTTCCATTATTGCCATAGTGTGTGTATCCCACCTTGAGCAGCAGCCTGTATGTTTATATATTGTTTATTTTTTTTATTTTGGAAGCGCGGTTTTATTTTTCCAAGAAAAGTAGTAGAAACTGTACACACTGTATTAGATACTGTGTACACTGCCTGCACTCTATTAGAAACTGTACAATGGCTGCACTGTATTTTATACTGTGTACACCACCAGAAGTGTAGTAGAAACTGTACACACTGTATTAGATACTGTGTATACCACCAGAAAAGTAGTAGAAACTGTACACACTGTATTCGATACTGTGTACAACACCAGAAAAGTAGTAGAAACTGTACACACTGTATTAGATAATGTGTACAACTCCAGAAAAGTAGCAAAAACTGTACACACTTTATTAGATACTGTATACACCGCCTGAAGTGTATTAAAAACTGTACACACTGTATTAGATACTGTGTACATCACCAGAAAAGTAGTAGAAACTGTACACACTGTATTAGATACTGTGTAAAATGCCTGCACTGTATTCTAAACTTATTATGGCTGCACTGTATTGTGTACTGTGTACACCACCAGAACTGTAGTAGAAACTGTACACACTGTATTAGATACTGTGTACACCACCTGCACTGTATTGGAAACTGTACTACAGCTGCACTGTATTGTATACTGTCAACACCATCAGAAGTGTAGTAGAAACTTTACACACTGTATTAGATACTGTGTACACCGTCTGAAGTTTATTAGAAACTGTACATAATGTTCGCTGTTTTGCGAGTGGGCGAACACCCGATATTCAAGTCGAACTTATGTTTGACCCGAACATCGAGCACACCACCTGAAGTGTATTAGAAACTGTACACACTGCATTAGATACTGTGTACAAGACCAGAAAAGTAGTATAAACTGTACACACTGTATTAGATAATGTGTACACCCCCAGAAAAGTAGTAAAAACTGTACACACTGTATTAGATACTCTGTAAAATACCTGCACTGTATTAGAAACTGTACACACTGTATTAGATACTGTGTACATCACCAGAAAAGTAGTAGAAACTGTACACACTGTATTAGATACTGTGTAAAATGCCTGCACTGTATTAGAAACTGTACAATGCCTGCACTGTATTGTATACTGTGTACACCACCATAAGTGTAGTAGAAACTCTACACACTGTATTGGATACTGTGTACACTGCCTGCACTGTATTAGAAACTTACTATGGCTGCACTGTATTGTGTACTGTGTACACCACCAGAACTGTAGTAGAAACTGTACACACTGTATTAGATACAGTGTACACCACCTGCACTGTATTAGAAAATGAACTACGGCTGCACTGTATTGTTTACTGTGTACACCACCAGAAGTGTAGTAGAAACTGTACACACTGTATTAGATACTGTATACACCACCAGAGAAGTAGTAGAAACTGTACACACTGTATTAGATACTGTGTACAACACCTGCACTGTATTAGAAACTGTACAACGACTGCACTGTATAGTATACTGTGTACACCACCAGAATTGTAGTAGAAACTGTACACACTGTTTTAGATAATGTGTACACCACCTGCACTGTATTGGAAACTGTACTACGGCTGCACTGTATTGTATACTGTGTACACCATCAGAAGTGTAGTAGAAACTTTACACACTGTATTAGATACTGTGTACACCGTCTGAAGTGTATTAGAAACTTTATATAATGTTTGTTGTTTTGCGAACGGGCGAACACCCGATGTTCAAGTCAAACTTATGTTTGACCCGAACATCGAGCTCATCCCTACCCATGACCCCAGCTGCTTTGTTTACACTCTAGCAAGAAGGTAATATTAGAAAATCATAGTGGCTACAGACTACAATTAAAAGCTCATTGTAATACCATTTTGTAGCAAAGTGCTTGTAAAGCACTTATATTTTCTGTATCTTTTTTTTTTTTACAAAAGAAGATATTTCTCTTCTCAGCTTACTCTGTAATTTCTGTTGTATCTAGGGAGTGGGGAACTTTTATTGAACGCATTTGTAGAACAACGGGAAGTACAGAAGATTAATATTTTTTTTCCAAGGAAAGTGTGGCACTTTGGGACACAGTAGAACTCACATAAATATATATAAGATATAAAGTCAACAAAGTAACAAAAACACAATTTATTTACTAAATCTGGAGAGTGCAAAATCTGTCTCACTTCTGCATAGAAACCAATCAGTGTCCAGGTTTTATTGACAAACCTTAACTGAACAAACTGAGGTTGGAAGCTGATTGGTTTCTCTGCAGAAGTGAGACTGATTTAGGACTCATAGTTGCATAGTTAGTCAGGTTGAAAAAAAAACAAGTCCATCCAGTTCAACCAATAAAAGAGAAAAATAAAAAAAAATCCCATATACACAATTCTATACTCACAGTTGATGCAGAGGAAGGTGAAAAACCCAGCAAAGCATGACCAAATTTGCTACGGCAAGGGAAAAAAATCCTTCCTGATCCCCTGAGAAGCAATTCGATATTCTCTGGATCAAATTTACCTATACATGTTAGTACCCAGTTATGTACATTTAGGAAAGAATCCAGGCCTTTTTTAAAGCAATCTACTGAGCTGGCCAGAACCAGCACTTGAGGGAGTCTATTCCTCATTTTCACAGCTCTTACTGTGAAGAAACATTTACGTATTTGAAGATTAAATCTCTTTTCCTTTAGACATAAAGTGTGCCCTCTTGTCCTCTGTGATGGGGCATCTGACATTTTTTTTAACTGCCTCTAAACGCCTCACCATGTTAGCCTATGTGTCCATGCACATAAAATGTCAGAGGCGTTTGGAAGCATAAGCGTTTAGGGGCAGTAGAAAAAAACTACAGCCTGTGTGTCCAGGAGCAGAGGCTGTTGAGCTCTAAAAATTAAAAATGCCCAAAAACGCCCTTAAATTCCCCTAAACGCTGCTAAATGCTGTAAAAAGCTGTTAGCCTCGTTTAGCCGCATTTGACGTTATAAGGTATTTTTACATTATAGGGAGTGTTTTTACTGAAAAAAAGCCAAAAACCGCTTATGCCAAAGAAATGCTATTTAAAAACATGCATAATGCCGCGTACACACGGTCAGAAATTTGGCCAGCAAAAGGCCGATGAAAGCTTTTGGTCCGAAAATGTGTCCGTGTGTATGCTCCATCGGACTTTTGCTGGCCAAATTCCCGCCAGCAAAATATTGAGAGCAGGTTGTCAATTTTTCAGTCAGAAAAAGATCCGATCGGAAATTCCGATCATCTGTACCAATTTCAACGTGCAAAATTCCTATGCATGCTCGGAAACAATTAGACGCATGCTCGGAAGCATTGAACTTAAAGCCGTTCTGCACTGACTTAACTCCTTTTTTTTTTTGGTGTATGATTCTAAATGATGTCTATGTTAGAATCTACTTACTTGTTTTGAAGCTGCCCGTTCTCTCCGTCCTTTTTAGAAGCAATGTAGTGTTTTAAAAAAATTCTTGCCAGATGTCATCTTGCTTGTGGGCATTTGAAGCCCACAAACAATCACTTCCTCTTTCCCTTTCGTTATGGGAACCAGCATGCCTCGCTGGTTCCCGCGCATGCACATGGGTAACAGCGCCGAGCTGTGTAAACACCTCACGTCCTTAAAATCTTGTGAGATTTCAGATCGGATGTCTGCAAATCTCACAAGATTTTGGGTCGGATGTCCGCAAATCTTGCGAGATTTCGGGTCGGATGTCCGCAAATCTCGCGAGATTTCGGGTCGGATGTCCGCACTGACTCCTGGGATAAATGACACCAGATCCCAGGAGAAAGTGCGGCACTCAAAGGAAATGGCGAGGATCCCCGCACAAACCCCGCCCACACCCGCAGAGACAGAGGAATGGGTGCATAGACCGGCAACAATTACAAGGTAAAAAAAAAAAAAAAATGGCAATTTAGCACTCTTTGCCAGATTTGTAAGGCAATGAGATTTAGGAAAAAAAGTGTGTGCAGAACTGCTTTAATTTTCTCGGCTCATCGTAGCTTTGCACGTCACCGTGTTCTTGGCGGTAGAAAGTTCAGCGAACTTTTGTGTGACGGTGTGAGCGGAATTCCATTGAAAAAAACATCCAAGATTTTTCCGACGGAAAATCCACTCGTGTGTATGCAGCATAACAGCATGTTTTTAATGCTGCTTTTTCCTGGCAGCAGCGCTGGCGGAAAATCCGCTCGTATGTATGGGGCATAAGTTCTGTTCCTGTGTGCTATGTGAACGGGGTGGTTCCCTTCCCTTCGATCAGCTGTCAGAGCTCTCTTAACTGAGCTCTGCAGAGTGTAACTTCAGCTCTCTGCCCCCTTTTTTTCTTACCTCTCAGACAAGCTTTAAAATTGAGCACTTTGAATGGATGTAGAAAAGAAAGGGCTGCAGATAGACAGGTACAACTTATGTAGGAGTATCTTACACAGATATGAAGTATTGCTTCATATCTGTGTATCACCTGAGGTCTGTCACTTAACAGTTAACTCACTTAACAGGGTATACGTAAGGGTTTAAAAGCACTTTAAGTATATTCAGTTTTCTTTTTTTTGTAAAAAATAAAATGCAAACCTTACAACCACTTTAAAGAAGCTTTGTCTTAAACCAATAATTTCAACAACAATATTCCCTTTAATGATTATATGTGCATTTACAATATTTTATGCATGCTCTTTACCTATAACAGTGATGGCGAACCTTGGCACCCCAGATGTTTTGGAACTACATTTCCCATGATGCTCCACTACACTGCAGAGTGCATGAGCAACATAGGAAATGTAGTTCCTAAACATCTGGGGTGCCAACGTTCGCCATCACTGACCTATAAAATCTTCTTTTACAAAATAAAAGTACAGTGTTTGCTCTCATGCAACCATACCACAGTATTCTACTGACAGAACACATCTGGAATCTCAATTTTCTGCCCCTTTTGAGGGCTTACTGATTTATGCAAAAAAAACAGCACAATGGTTCAGTTACTGTACATTTCAAGAATCCCTATTATTTTCAATAGATTTTCTGAAGTAAGTCTTTCATTTTTGAGCATGTAATGTGAGTATATCTACACATGTGTGGTGGGTGCAATATTTCACTTATTACAAGAAAGATTGTGACATTATAAAAGCAAATCTTTTCATTTTGCACTAAATATGAATAAATGGTTGTGATGCCCTTTCTCAGTATCTACAGAATAAAGGCAGATAACCATACGTCTCCATAATGCTTGCAAAAATCATTGCAAGGGATATAACTGAGCGGATATACAGATATAACTGAGCTGTAAAGGTTTCCTTTTTTCTCATCAAAGGTATGCTCCACTTTAAGTAACATTATTCAAAGAATGTATTCCTAATTTATTCCTAAGTTTTTCTTTAGTATACTGTAGTTAAGAAAAGGAAACCAAACAACTAGGAGACCAAAGGATATTTCTATAGCAATTCAAGATGGCACCTGCCTTGAGATATGATTTACTGCCCTAGATTGTAGCTACTGTTTGATCTAAGATATCAAATATCACAAGAGGACAGCATACTCATACCAAAGAATAGAAGAAATCCATAACGTTCAGCCTCCCTTTTAACACTCACAGCACTGAGTCATCAATAGATAATTAAATGGGCTGTAGTCAGTCAAGATAAAGTATTATATCACAATTGGAATGCAATCGCTTTGACCATAAAGAAAAGGTGAGCTGGAAGGTCTGCATTGCTGAGTTGAATAAATTACAAAATGACCGACTCTAAAACTGCTTGCAAATACAACTGTAGCCACTTTTATTGTTTTATTTTGATAGACCTCTCTTGAATTCTCTACTATCTGTAATACAGTTTATGAAATGTTATCTACTTTATTAACAGAAAGTATGGAAAATCATTGCAATATGATTCTAACCCTAAAAATCTGTATTCTGTCTAAAGAAAAAACAAAAAAAAACTGCTATATTTTGTGATGAGTTGAAGAGTAATTTTGCATGTACACTATATTACCAAAAGGAACTTGACTGGCCTGCACACAGTCCTGACCTCAACCCGACAGAACACCTATTGGATGAATTAGAGTGCAGACTGCGAGCCAGGCCTTGTCCACATCAGTGTCTGACCTCACAAATGCGCTTCTAGAACAATAGTCAAACATTCCCACAGACACATTCCTAAACCTTGTGGATAGCTTCCCAGAAAAGTTGAAGCTGTTATAGCTGCAAAGGGTGGGCCAACTCAATACTGAACCCTACAGACTAAGACTGGAATGCCATTAAAGTTCCTGTGTAAAGGCAGGCATCCCAATACTTTTTTTTGGTTTCACAAAGCAAATAGAAAATATTTAAATTAAAATGTTTTTTAACCACCGCAATACCGGACATTTTCAACCCCTTCCTGCCCAGGCCAATCTTCAGCTGTCAGCACTGTCACATTTTGAATGACAATTACTCAGTCATATACTCAGTCATATAACACTGTACCCAAATTAAATTTTTATCTTTTTTGATTGTGATTGTAAAGTCAAATTTTCTTTTTTTTTCTTCAATAAAAATAACAAACATGTTATACTTACCTGCTCTGTTGCAGTGAATTTTGCACAGAGCAGCCTGGATCCTCCTCTTCTCTGGTCCCTCTTCAGTGCTCCTGGCCCCTATCTCCAAACAGCTTGCTATGGGGGTACCAGAGCCAAGTCACAGCTCCCTGTGTCCATTCAGACATGGAAGTTACGGCCTGGGCCCGCCCCCTCTTTCTCCTGATTGGCTGACTGACTTTGATTGACAGCAGTGGGAGCCAATGGCACAACTGCTGTGTCTCAGCCAATCAGGAGGGAGAGTCTCGGATGGCCGAGACACTCGTGGACATCGCTGGACAGAGATGGGGCTCAGGTAAGTATTAGGGGGAGCTGGGGCAGCTGCTGCACACAGAAGGCTTTTTATCTTAATTCATAGAATGCATTAAGATAAAAAACCTTCTGACTTTACAACTCCTATAATCACCCCTGTTTTTTTTATCCTGCTAATTACGGATGAGCCAAACACCCCCCGGTCGGTTCGCAGCAGAACATGCAAACAGGCAAAAAATTTGTGCGAACACATGAACACCGTTAAAGTTTATTGGAGGCGAATGTGCAAAAAAATCAGGGGCAGAAAAATTGGGCCTTGGGTGGTGGCCCTCACAGTTACTCTTGTTAGGGCGCAGGAACGGGCCCTGCATTGAAATATTGTATCACAAATTGTAATTACATGCCCTTGTTAAACTCCAGGACTCCAATTATATATTTTTTGCTGAAGGTCCATAAGGATGTTTTACATCCGCTGGGGAAACCTATAGATTTTTACATGTTGGAGCGAAGTGTCAGAATTGGCCCAAATACAAAGTGGTTAAATAGTGGTTAAATATGCATGCATTCTGCATTCACCTTTGCGTGTGAGCGGGGGGGGGGGGGTGCTTAAAATTTTTTTTTTAGCTGGCTTTACAAACAAAACCCCTTGTGATAGCATGGGCCGTGACAGGTCCTCTTTGGAGAGATTGGGGGTCTATTAGACACCATATTTCTCTTCTGGCCTCCAAAGCATTTTATTAAGCTGAAATCGGTTTGATCCGATGCTGTACAAGCCAGTAACAGCTTGTAAATAAACAACCAGAAGTGACATATTATTCATCGCTTCTTCATTCTGGTTTCTGACATCTCACAGTGGGAGGAACAATGTCAGTTCCTTTCACTGTGTGCAGGGAAGCTGATGTCACCAGTTGGATCTGTCCCAGGCTCCCTAGAGGGATGGGAGAGCCTGGGAAAGGCAGAGGCAGTGGGAGAGGGGGACCTCCTTCTGCCACCTGTAAAAGTGATTGAGGAGCTGTATAGTTGCCTGGATCACTTTTACATTGTCGGGAATCACCACTTGAGAAAAAACAGTACCAGGATCATGGTTGTAGCCTCAACCATGATCCCGGTATAACCACCTTAATATGAGACAGTGTATTTAAACCCATGGTGGTATTGAGGTGGTTAAGTTAACAACACCCCTAACATAGGTCACAAATGCAGTGTGTTTGCCTGCACTGAATTGCGTTGTACCAAAGAACCATGTGATCCGGTTGCAGTATGTTTCCAAAAGTAGTGCATGCACTACTTTTAATGCAATGCAGTGCAATTTAGGCCTATTCAAAATAAATGGGCTCACATCACACCACACTAAACTGCATGAGAATCACACAGGAACACTCTGCACACTCTTGTACGATTCCTAATGCGAACTGGCCTTAATTGCATAATGCAGTGCACTGAAATGGACAAATAGGAATTAATTGCTAGTGGTTTCCAAATCACTATAAGCAGTTGCTGTCAAGCACAAGCTTTTACATTTAAATGCATAGCAGATCAAATACATGCATTTAAATGAAAAAAAGGCTTTGTTTGACCTTCCTTTTCTGTACCACAATTTAATCTCCAATATGACCATTTGATGTTTGAATATGGTAGCTCTGTGATCTTTTGATTGCACTGTTAATTTGGTACGGTTGGAATTTTTTTACTAAGTGTGTAAATGGCGGTTGAATATGAATATACAATATAACAACTTAAGTTGGCTGCTCCATTCCCCATGCCATTAATAATGGTTAAAATTGTTTTGACTCTTGAAGACTAGGGTAATAATGAGATTATAACCATGGGTATTATATTATGTAATGACTTGGTAATAGGTAGTTTGTTTTTTCTATTTTGTTAAATAGTTTCCCGTTTGAGATTCTAATGAATCATAAGCCTCATACACACGATCGAACCGTGGAACAACTTTCCCATGGATTTTTGTCCAAAGGGCGTTGGCCCCAAGTTGGTATTGCATACACACGGCAGGACTTTTTCAGCCAACTTTCACCAAATCACTTGGTTTTTCTGCTCTTTACCGCCACCTTTGGTCAACTTCTGTATTGTTGTCTGATCTTTTGCATTGGTTCTGCATTGGTTTGTACAAAAGTCCGTTGGTTTTGTGTACATACGGTCGGACTTTGGTCCATCAGACTTTTGTTGGCAGAAAGTTGGTCCGTTCCCACAGCCAACAAAAGTCCGATAAAACCTGGAAAAAGTTGGTCCGATGGAGCGTACACACGGTCGGATGTTGGTCCAAACCAGCTAATTTGCATGTTGGTTGTCAAAAAGTCCGATCGTGTGTACGGGCCTATATTGCGATGTGCACATAGGTATGGCTGGTGCCAGTAAAAACATTCCCATTGAGCCTCCATGCTTGGACAGATTCAATTTCAGGTAGATGCATTATCCATCAGATCAGTTGCTCTCCTTTTTTTCCTACCAATCAACAACAACCTTAAAGTGGTACTATAGTTGAAAAATAACAAATTGCGAACAGGCAGGCTCTTTATTGCAGAAGAGACATCCCAGCACACAGGCTCTTTATTGCACTTCATATGTGCTGGGATGACTGCACTCCTACATTTGCAGGACCTCGTGAATGTCAGACCATTGGGACTAAGGTAAGTCATTTTTAGAAGGAGATTTTATCTTTGTACTGTCCCTTTGTTTGTGAAAGAAAATATTTTTTTTAATAATTATTATTATTATACAAGACTTATATAGAGCCAACAGTTTACACAGCACTTCACAAAATGAAGGCAGACATTACAGTTACAATTCAATTTGGTACAAGAGGAATCAGAGGGCCCTGCTCGTTAGAGCTTACAATCTAAGAGGGAGGGTCAATTGATACAAAAGGTAATAGCTGTGGCGGATGAGCTGATAGAGAAAGTAAAAAACAGTGGATTAGAAGCAGGGCAGGCTTCTTTAAAGAGAAGTTTTTTTTTAGGGATTGTCTAAAGATGGATAGATTAGGTGACAGTCAGACAGATTGTGGTAGGGAGTTCCAAAGGATGGGAGAAGCTTGAGAGAAATCCTGTGGGAGAGTATGGGAGGGGGTGACAAGAGAGCTAGAGAGCAAGAATGGCAATGGTTTATACGGGTAATTGTTTGGTAGTTGGAAGGCAGGGAGGAGGAAGACAAGGAGAGTGTGAAACAAATAATGCGGTGATCAGAGAGAGGAAAAAGAATGTTGGAGAGGTTTTAAGGAGTGCATAGATAGGAGAATACGAGGTCAAGTCAGTTGCCATCAGAGTGAGTAGAAGCGTGTGTCCATTGTTTTAGGTCAAAAGGGAAGGTTGGGCTCAGAAGTTTAGAAGTAGCAGGAGTTTTAAGATTAACAGAGATGTTGAAGTCACCGAGAATGATTGTGAGAATTTCAGAAGAGAGAAAAAAGGGTAGCCAGGCAGAGAACTCGTCAAGGAAGCTTGATACCAGTCCAGGAGGCCGATAGATCACAGCAATTCTCAACGAAACTGGAGAGAATAGACAAATACAGTAAGCTTCACATAAAGAGAGGGACAGAGAGGGAGGTGGATTAAGAACCTGAAAAGTGTTTTGATGGGATAGAAGAATTCCAACTCCACCTCCTTTCTGTCCACTAGGCCTGGGAGAGTGAGTCAACACGAGGCCATCGTGGAAGAGGTCAGCAGGAGAGGGAAAGTCGGATTCTTGAAGCCAGGTCTCAGTAATTGCAAGTAGGTTAAAAGAGTTTGTGATAAAAAGCTCATGGACAGAGGTTATTTAAAGATCTATGTGCAGATTACTTTTGTTGAATATTCGCAGATCTCCAGTAGGACATCCTATAATCAGAGAAACACAAATCATGCCAAATGAAGGCTCAGAACTGTCATCCACACTGTACCCTTATGGTAAATGGGAATCTGCTGACCTGCATTTGCAGTGTGTTTGAACGTGTGTGTACACAAAATGTAAAAAGTCCTAGCAACTTTCACTGCTCAAGTAGACCTTGAGCTGCTTTTGAAGATACCCTGTATATTTATTGCGGCCTCCAGTGGAGATATACATGGGGGGGGGGGGTTCAGATTAGTTTGGGTACATGAAAAAACCTTAAGTGAACCAGGAAAAAGTGCACACATAATCTAATAAATGAAATGAAAAAAACTAAATACTGAGGACAACTTCTAAAGATTTTTCAATGTCAAACAACAGAACAGACACATGTGTGTTTCAAGCATTTTATTTAGTACTATGCATTTGCCCACAATTACCTACTTGTTTGAATAATCTTTATGCTATATCAACAACTATGTGATGTATCGCCCTGTTTAAACCATTCATATAAGGCTCTTACACTACATAGTTGTTAGTAAATTCAAATAAGATTGTAGAATTACATTAGGTGTGTGGGCAGCTTTAAGAAAGTTTCTATTTATGTTCAATGTTTTTTATTGGATTGTGCTACTTTAGATGTTTATGTTATAAATGTATGTGAAAAGAATACTGTTCCATCTTCTGACAAGTATCCATAACAGTATAGGGCATTAAAATCCCATGGCATATGTAAAAGCTGAAGTAAAGGAAAGCTATTGGCTTTATGCCAGGGACTCATCCTAATCCAAGTATACAGAGAAGCAAAATAATAATTACCAGGGGCTAATTAGTTTACTCTCTGGCTCCAACTACTAAGGTGACTTAGGCCTGCCAACAAAAGTAACATACTAGTAAAATTTTCTTTCATATTCTTAACATTAAAGGGATTTTAATTGTTATAAAAAAAGAAAGAAAACAGTTATAGTTACCTGCTCTGTGCAAAGGTGTTGCACAGAGAGGCCTCCTCTCTGGTCCCCCGCTGGCACTCCTGAATCCTCTTCTTCTTGATGTGCCACCATAGGAAACCACTTCCTATGGTGGCACACCTGAGCTGCCCTGTCTGCATCCATTGACACAAACAGTGCTGCCTCCCTCTACCTATTCACAGGATGATTCATGCTGCTATCAATCTGCCTTGTGAGGAGAAAGAGTGCAGAGAGAACCACTGCTCTTGGGCACAGCGCTGGGTCAAGAATGGGCTCAGGTAAGTATAAGGGAGGGCTGGGGAGGCCTACACACAAAGGATTTTTTTATACCCTAATGAATAGATTGCAATAAAGGGGTTGTAAACACTTGTTTTTATTTTTTTTTAAAATAACAAACATATCATACTTACCTCCACTGTGCAGTTTTGCACAGAGTGGCCCCGATCCTCGTCTTCTGGGGTCCCCCAATGGCGCTCGCGGCTCCTCCCCACATCGGGAAACCACCTAGGAGAAGCGCTCTCCCTGGGGGGTTACCATGCCCCCCAGCGCCCGCGTCATTGGATTTGATTGACAGCAGCAGGAGCCAATGGCTGTGCTGCTATCAATCTATCCAATCAAGAGCCGAGACAATAGGCAGAGAGGGTGAGCGCATCTCTGGCATGGAAATTACAGGGCTCAGGTGAGTAAAACGGGGGGGGGGGGGCTGGGGGGCTGGTGAGTTTTTTCATATTCATGCGTAGGATGCATTAAGGTGAAAAAACACGAGGGTTTATAACCCCTTTAAGGTATAAAAGAAACCTTTTCCCTTTACAACCACTTTAAGGCCTTGTCCACGCTGGGTGTTTAGCCCTGGTGCATTAGACTCTGTTGCTTAGGTGCAGGTGGAAGCTATAGGTGCACTGCCAGCAGCCTGGTCGGCCCACTCTTGGCTGAAAATGGGTCACAGAAGTGCAGATTGAGGTTCAGCCCTGTAATCCATAGGAGTTGTTACAGTTTTCACCTGGTGATCTGGCCAGTAACAAACCTCCTGTATTAGAGTGCCCCCACTCTGGATGAATGAGCACAGGGGCACCTTTGGACAGCAGCATTATTGGTCTGGGGGAAGGGGAGTGTTTGATGTACTAGCAGATTTAGATACACTATAAATTAAAACCAAACTGCAGCTCAGACTGTAGTTACTAAGCAGATACAGCAACAATTTTCTATTTTCTATTTCTATTTTTTCCTTCTAAATGCTTTTCAGGAGAGCATATTCTGATGAAAAAAAAAAAAGAAAAACAGACTTATTGGTCAGAATGCCAGGTGAAAATAAAAGGAATAAAGCCTGAAAATGAAAACTGATGCTGTCACCGCATCTAAGAATTGGTAAGCTGAAATATAATAGGTTCTGTCTGAACGCAAGTTGGGACTGAACCCTGGCTGTTTAAACATTTACCTATTTGGCAGGAACTGAAAATCATGTATAATTGTGTTATTATTATTAGTGGTGGAGTTCTGCGGGTGGGGTTGTCCTAAATTGCACATCCACAATCAATTGTGCCATCCAGTGAAGTAGATTCACATCATTCATGATGCCGGCCAACTTGTCGAAAGAAACAAAATGCCACCCGCCATCATAAATCTGGTCCCATTGCTTCATTCACACTGAATGACAGGTTCAGCTAATATATATATATAAAGGTTCTGAGCTCTATGGGGATCCAATTGAACTCAATGGCCATATATGGTTAATTACCTAATTTAAGTTCTTATTTAACAGGTTTGCTTCCAAAAAAAAAAAAAAAAAAGAAATTGCATTTTATTTTTCCTTCGTATTCTTTTTCTTTGACAATTTTTTTATCTCCCATTGTTTAAACTTTTTTTTTTTTTAACAAGGCATTGCAATTTTTTGGCAACTTTATGGCACTCTGTCACATTACATTGTAGCATTTAAAGTTGTCATGTAGTACAGGACATTTTATACAGTATTTTATTTTCAACACCGTTGCTCAGTAACCTATCACTTGCTTTCCATTGCAAAGTCCAGTCATGTGTGATAGCAGTTTTTACTGCTCTGAGTGAGGAAACTTTCCTATTCTTTTCTGTTTTTTTTCTCAGTTGTTCTATGTACTTTTTCTGAGCAATGATTTTTTTTCACTGCTTCTGCAAATCATCATCTTGTCAGAAACACAAGAACTTTTAGACAAACAATAACCAGAGGACCCTGCAACATGTGTTAAATAATTCAGTGTGACTTTGGCAGTTAGAATACTTCTTAATAACACAAATTCTATTGATATTTAGTCAAGCTGAAAATATGCCCACCAGCAAATTATACTTTTTTGCCTTATTAAAACACCCTAGTTATACCACTGTTTCTATAACAGATGAAGATTCAGAAATTTTAATGAATAGCTCCCATCACAGGTAAAGAAAACATTTCGATATGGAAAATGTTAATAATTAAAATGGTTCTAAAGTCTAAAGATTTTTTTACATGCATTTTGCATCAAAAACACATGGACAGTTTTTAACATGGATTCCAAAGGCCCTAGTTCACATCAATGCAGTGTGCTCTAGTTCAACAGGTCAACTAGGTCAACAAAATTAGAACACGTTGCACTTTTTCTGTATGGAATGCATCTGGAACTTGGCAAAACACATCAAAATTGCACTGAAAAGGTTCTCAATTTGCCCAGGACAAGGTAACCCATCCTATTCCCATCCTAATCAATGTTACTCAGCATGGTGACATTTTGAAAAAGATTCCTGCACTAGTTTGATGCGACTCCAGTGCAAAAAGTTAATTCACAGAAGTCACAGTATTACATAAGAAGTGATTGCTATGTTACTTTGATGAGATAAGTTTTTTTTTTAACCCTCACCTCTCCTCCCAGGTCATCTTTGCTGCCTAAAAACTCCCCTCCCAAGCACATTATGTTCATACCTGAGCATAGCGGAAACATGCCCTCCCGTTTTTTGCATATTTTTTATGCGAAACGTGCGTCACCTATAGAACAGCCCATTCACTTGAGTGAGTTGCCCTACGTCTGCCAAATGGCCAAATGTAGCTCAAGAACCTTTTCGGTCATGGAGCATCTCATTTTTTTTAGTGCGCGTTTCAGTGCGTTTGTAGCGCATTTTGTCACGTGACAAATGGGTGGCAGAGCATGCATCTGCTAAACGCATTTGGGGTGTCATTACCAATTAGGCTGCATTCACATTTGAGTGTAGCAGTAGGGACAGCTGATGAACTTGGATCCCCCACTCCAGCACAGCCAGCCTTCTCAACACTGTATCTCCATCTTCCACCTGACTGCCCCTGCTGGCATGGCCCATGACTTTTTATGGATTGGTCTCAGCCCCCTTCCAGCCTACCCATGAGGATTGGCTGAGGCTCCATAAATATTCAAGGCAGCTCCTCCTAACCTCCATCCTCTAATTCTAGAAGATTCTCCAACTGTCTAGACCAGGGGGAGGCACCAGAGAGCTGCCAGGATGAGTCACCCAGCCCTAAACCTTAGTAAACCCTGACTCAGATTCCATAGCTCAGGCTTAGCCCTGAGCTAAACTTTAATTTTCTTACTCTCACTTTCAGCACACATTAGAAGGTACTACATGAGCTTTTAAAAATGCATAGCAAACCGTAGCGAAAACATGTGCTTTGCTGTGTGTCTCAGAATCACACTTGTGTTACCATTATGGCTACATGAGCGTGATGTGCATTTGCAGTGTGTTTACAAAACTCACTTCAAACCACAAATTTCTGTGTGGGTTGATTGCAGTGCATTTTCAAAATGCACGAGCATCCTTTTTTTTGTGTGGGTTGCCACACATTCGTAAATGTGCAGATGTGAATATAGTCTAATTGTTAATGAAACCCCAATCACAATAAGCACGTCATTGTGGTGATACAAGCAAGATGTGATTTACAGTGAATTTCCACAATGCACGATTTCTGTGCATATTGCAGTCCGCTCGGAAGTGTATCGGTGTATGCTAAACTGCACTTTACAAAGTAGCCCTGAAAATTTAGCAACCGTAACACAAAACAAAAAACAGTGACATTAACCATATAGTCCATATATAAGTGGTCAAACCTTGGCAACAGGCTGTATGTTTGACAACAAATTTGTATGCATAATCATTTAACCACTTGTACAGAGGTTCCTGGGTGCTCGAGCCACTGGAGGGTAGAAGAGGGGAGAGAGGGGGAGGAAAAAAAGTTTGGGAAATGGATTTAGTCTCTAGAACATCCTTCAATTAGAATACCAGTTATTCCAGATGTATTCCAAGTCTATTGAACTGCTTAATTCAAAAGGTAGATAATGTCACATTGCCACAGTGATGACTAATTTATGGATAAGCACGATAGACCAGCATAAGTTCCTATAGTTTGATGCTCTAATAAGATGGAAAAACATGTGGAGAATCTTCAGGATCCCTATTATCTTCAATGTACATAGGAACAGTCAATTGCTGATTAGAGTAAGTACCACTGTCAAAAACAGATACTACACAAAAGTCTGCTGTGTTTGTAATCATCACTTGTCGGCTATACTGCCATGCATATGAGGTAAATAAGCCATTAGCAGATCAGTTTGTAGCGCTTGAATAGTGAACAACCACTGTAACCATACATGCCATAAACCATCTGGAACCATGTTACTGATCAAGCAACAAGGTAGTTGGAATTTCTATGTTACCCTTGTTGAATCGTGTGCTTGGACAGTTCACTTCTCTGTGCACTTAACCCTGCAGGTGGATCAACACCTACTGGTTATAATGGTTCCACCATAAGAATCCTCATTAGGTTTGTCTGAACATTTCCCTGCCTACACAACCACTTCACCATCCCTGGCTGACACTGGTTCCCTTACGGGACATGTATGACCTGGAGGATGGGATAAACAGTTCAATCTCTGTATTTGCGGATGATACTAAGCTAAGCAGGGCAATAACTTCTCCGCAGGATGTGGAAACCTTGCAAGAAGATCTGAACAAATGAATGGGGTGGGCAACTACTTGACAAATGATGTTTAATGAGGAAAAATTTAAAATAATGCATCTGGGTGGCAAAAATATGAAAGCAATCTATATACTAGGGGGAGAACCTCTGGGGGAATCTAGGATGGAAAAGGACCTGGGGGTCCTAGTAGGTGATAGGCTCAGCAATGGCATGCAATGCCAAGCTGCTGCTAACAAAGCAAACAGAATATTGGCATGCATTTAAAAGGGGGTTGAGTGGGCACAGTGACCCCACATGGCAACACATAGAGCTCCTCACATGTCCCCTATGTGAATGTCTGTGATAGTGTGTGGGCACCCATGGCACTTGACTGTCTTTGATTGGCCTTGACAAGGTTGTGTCGGGAGAGCTTTTGAAAATCTGTGACTATCCTGGCCAAATCAGGACAGTTGGCAGCTATGTAAGAGGCAACTTTGTGCAATACCTTTGCACAGAGCAAGTAAGTATAAACCTGTTTATTATTTTAATGAAAAAATTTTACTTTACAATCACTTTAACTTTGAACCATGACATTTCAATTGCTGAATGATACTCAACACAACTTTTGTAAATAATGTATTTGGTTTTAAATGTGAAAATGTGTACAATATTATACATTCTAGGCAATGCTTCATTATCCTATAATAACTAATATAACTAATACTTTTAATATATAAATACTATTTTTAAAAATGTATTTCTTAAAATTATTTTTAATAACCACAACCACAGTCTGTTGATTCAACATTCACAAGCACCGTTCCCCTTGCAGAGAGAATGTTAGTGATCTGTTTTAAAACATTTCAGTTCTAGGACCATAAATTTCATTGTCACTGACAGCCCTGGTTTCTCACTAATGATCAGGAATCAGTTAGTTTGGTTTCCCATTGATGCGATCACCATCATATTTACCAACAAACCAGATGACTTAATGTGTTGCTGTGCCTCAGACAAAAAGGCGTTATACATTGGTCACAGTGCATGGCAGTATGCATTATAAGTAAATTAATAAAATCTTTGTTGAAAATGGTTAGAAACTGGTAAAGTGCGTAGATTCATTTTTTTTTCAATATTTTTGGATTTAGTAATGTAAGGGTTTTTGTTTTTGTTATGCCCTGTACACACGGTCAGACATTCCGACCACAAAATCTGTCAGATTTTTTCCAACGGATTTTGGCCGAAACTTGTGTTGCCTTCACATGGTCGGACAAAGTTGTCGGAAAATCCGATCGTTCCAAACGAGGTGATGTACAAAACGTATGACGTGACTACGTAGAGGCCAGTAGCTAATAGCTTTCGTCCCCAATTTATTCTGAGCATGCGTGGCACTTTGTGCATTGGAATTCTATACACACGATCGGAAAAAGTCTGATCGGATTTTGTTGTCGGAAAATTTAAGGTCCTGCGATCAAATTTTTTCCGACGGAAAAAGTCCGCTAGAGCCCACACACGATCGGATTTTCTGACAACATAATCCGATCAGACTTTTCCCTTTGGAATTTCAGATTGTGTGTTTGGGCAATAGTGTTTAAGCCAATGCACTGTGCGGAGGAGACCAGTTACAGGCTCAGAAAATCTTCACAAATGTCAGAAAAAATCCTCAAATACACTTGATTGGTTTTTAATTCAATTGCGTTTCTAGGCATTTCTGCTGGAAAGTAGCTTGTGTTGCTTTTGGAGTTTTAGGCATTGTGAACAGTTCCTATTGAAGTGCATGTGATTTTGAGCATTTTGGAGCTTCTCGATAAGGGAAAATCCAAAATTACAGTAATAGAGGGGGAATCTTCAACTGGGACACTTGTTCTGTTGACATCTAATGCCGCGTACACACAAGCAGATTTAGCAAACTTTTGTGTGACTGTGTGAATTCAAGTCAAACCTGAGCGGAATTCCGTCGGAAAAACCATCCAAGATTTTTCAGACGGAATTCCGCTCAAGTTTGACTTGAATTCACACGGTCACACAAAAGTTTGCTAAACTTTTGACCGTCAAGAACGCAGTGATGTACAACACTACGACGAGCTGAGAAAAAATGAAGTTCAATGCTTCCGAGCATGCGTCGAATTGTTTCCGAGCATGCGTAGGAATTTTGCGCGTCGGAATTGGTACAGACGATCAGAATTTCCGATCGATATTTTTTCCGACCGAAAAATTGAGAACCTGCTCTCAATCTTTTGCTGGTTGGAATTCCGCCAGAAAAAGTCCGATGGAGCATACACACGGTCCCATTTTCCGACCAAAAGCTCTCATCAGACTTTTGCTGGCGGAATTTCCGATCGCGTGTATGCGGCATTAGAGGTGATCCACCTCACTTTGGAAAACATTTTTCTCACACTTCCTGTTGTGTATACATGACAGGAAGTGAAGTTTTTTTTTTAAATGGGACACAGGTAGCAATAAATAAATTGCAGGGTAAAATAATCAGGAATAATATATCAGCTATACAATGGGGAAAATAGGGAGTGAATGAAAATGCATACCTTTACATCAAACATGTATTATTTCAAAAATGAGTAGACTGAACACAAAAATACATACTGTAACTCGCATCATTGGGACCTGGATCTTACCTTCAGTTTACAGGAAAACTCTTTATTCCCCCTCATTTTTGAGTATGGGAACAATAGCTGCACTCCCCCTGTCACCTGACATGACAGAGTTGGTTCTTAAAGTTAAACTCTGGTCAAAAGAAATTAAAGTGGTTCTAAAGGCTGAAGGTTTGTCTACCTTCGTACATTCTAAACCTTCATTGTGCAGATCCCTCCTCAGCCCCCCTTGTACTCACCTGAGCCCAATCCCGATCCAGCAACTTGCACAAGCGCAGAAGCTCTCCCGTGTCTCTCCCTCATTGGCTGATACACAGCAGCGGGATCTATTGGCTCCCACTGCTGTCAATCACAGAAACTGAGGAAGGAGCATGGGAGAGGGGAAGTCGAGCTTCGCTCATAGACACACAGAGGTGGCTTGGGATTGAGCATGCATGTGTGCCCCCAGAGAAAGCAGCTTGCTCTTGGGGCACTCAGCAAGGGGGGAGGGACCAAGAACCACAGGGGTGGACCTGAGAAGAGGAGTATCGGGGTAAGTAGGACATGTTTGTTAATTGTATTTATTTATTTTAATGGTAACCTTTACAAACACTTTTAACACTAATTATGAAGTAATGTCCTTAATTTCCCCAACCCTGTGTTATATTTCAGCAGCAATTTCCCTGTCAAAGTGCTACAAGTCAGCAGTGTTCAGGAATGAAGATCAGTCACAACTGTCTTTTCTCCATGAGCAGGGTGACCTATCTTGTAACTGCCATCTTATGCAAATGAGAGATACAACGATTTGGCACCTCTGTACTTCAGAACCACAAAAAGCATTGTAGTCTAGTCCTATGAGGCCACCCTACATCTGTGGGATTTGATGTAAGGCACTGAACAGATCCCTCCTGAGGGCCAGTGGAGATGATCGGTCTGTAATAAGATATTCAGTGATGTCATTGAAATTAAAACTCTTTTTTCTTCAGATGAGAAGATGGAGGTTGGAGTGAAAAAAAAAAAATGACTGATCTCAGAGTTCTGCTTTAAGCATTTAAATGCCATGGACAGCATACATAGGCAAATGCTACATCTTCATTTCAAAAACAGTGTAGGATTTTTAAATACTATTCTAAAAAAAAGAAAAATATTTCCTAAAATTATTTTTACAGTAATCCCAAACACAATCTGTAGATTTACATTCTCAAGCACAGTGCCCCATGCTAAGAGATGGTCATTTATGTTCTATTTTAAGAACCATGTCAGTGAGAGCCAATCAGTGCGGTTTCCCATTAATCATCGTAGTTGGTTGTTTACAAACAAGCCTGTGTAGGATCTCCCAAAGCAACCAATGTGCTTTGAGATAATTCTTATTAAGCTAAATTTAAGATCTGATATATTATTGTGTGGCCTATTGAGCTAAGGCTCTAGTTTAAAAACTTTTTGTTTAGATAATGTTTGTTATAAATTAAAAATGTCCTGACAAGGAACATGCTTACCAGCAAGAAGAAATGAAAGATGACCTCATACATCTGCTGCTGTCCTTTTTAAAAAAAAGAATTTGAAACAAAAATGTTAAAAAACGTGGCATGGGGTTCCCCTTAATATCCATACCAGACCCAAAGGAGACCCCCACACCAAAAGTAAAAAATAAAACAGCATGCCCCCCCAGAACTCCATACCAGACCCTTATCCTAATATGCAACCTGGCAGGTCAGGAAAGTGTGGGGGGGGGGGGGTTCAGCGAGTGCCCACCCTCCTGAACCCTACCAGGCCACATGCCCTCAACATGGGGGGGGGTGATTTGGGGTGGGGGGCTCTGCTATTGATGGGGACAAGGGCCTCTTCCAGGACACCATATATGTGTGACTTCCAGGGTTCACCCTTTCCTTCCTTGACTCCTTACCTATTTAAGAACTGTCAAACGGCAGTTCTTACAGTTGGTGGTTAGCCTGCGTCACAGGTGGAGCTTTTTTTTTTTATCGGATCCGGTGGTGTGGCGGCCATTGTGATTGATAATTTTTTTGTTTTTTAATAATGGAATTGTCAAAAACTGTGTGTGTGTTTTATTTCTTTTTGACACTTTTTTTGGGGAATGAGTAGGGGTACAATGCACACCATTCTCATTCACATAGGAGGGGGGCCAGGATCTGGGAGCCCCCTTGCCAAAGGGAGCTTTCAGATTCCGATAAGCCCACTGCCCGCAGACCCCCACAACCACAGCACAGAGTTGTGGGGAAGAGGCCCTTGTCCCCATCAACATAGGGACATGGTGCTTTGGGGTTGGGGGACAGAGCCCCACCGCCCCAAAGCAACACACATGTTGAGGGCATGTGGCCTGGTATGGGGGAGGGGCTTGCCCTTTCCTGGTCTGCCAGGCTGTGTGCTCAGATAAGGGCCTGGTATGGATTTGGGGGGACCATTACGCATTTTTTTTTTTAGATTTTTTTATTGCCGGCCAATTCAACAAAGTTATTTTTTTCATTTAGCTTTCAGCTGTCTGCGTGGAAGCCCACTGACAAGCCCACTGACAACTGATGACTCGTGCTTTGGTAAGGACATGGTGGCCAGCTTCCAAGCCCCGCTCCTAAGGCACAGAAAATTTGGGTGTTCAGCGATTTTCAGGCCCAACCGCTTGCCCATCTCTATCAATAAGGCTATTACAGTAATTAAGGAGTAAATTGTGAGGACAGAGACTGTGGCATGTGTGTGCAGTGTATACAGTAAATTAAGTACAGTATAATCATTCCCCTTTTAAGCCACCAACACTGTTAGGCACAATCTTCCAATGCCTGCCTTTCACCAAAATTGTTTTCCAGTGTGCTCTGTGTCTTTCACAATCCTAGCAAAGCCCCCCGACAGTAATTGCCTATATTTTATGGCCACAGTGCAATACCAAATTCAACCAGCAAGTGAAAACACCACGTGCAACTGTGCACTTTGTCTGTTCTTGTCAGCCCCTTTAATTGAGAAGTGTAGAAAATATTAGAAAGTTACTTGGTAAACAGGGAAACAGATGATTACTTTTATGTGAAATATTATCTAAAAAATGTTTTTCTGTAGTTTTGACTTTCTGTGTAATCTGCCATTATGTACTCTTTGCTTTTATCCTCACCCCAATATAATCAGCAGCCAATATGCCTTTTAAAACACAGACTCCTTATAGCTATTTTATTCCAAAGCCTAAAATGTACTTCAATAATCTTTTCAAGCCATGTACTTCCTTCTGTACATTAGAAAAAAGCATAGATAACAAAAAGAATAACAAAAACAAGCTTAAGAAGGATTAGGAGAATTCCATGTCACAATGAACAAAGGAAACCCTGCATTATGTTATATAAATCATAGATTTTCTTTTGCTTGGACCAGTAAAATATATTTTCCATCACATAATAAATGTATTACCCTTTTCTGACCCCATTTTTCCCATCCAAAATTTTTTGATATACGTAACATCAAACACAGCAGCATCTGTCTAACAACACTAGTCTTACATTTTATTCAGTAAAAGAACAATTTTCAGACTGAAAAAAAATGTCAAAACCACTACAAGAGCACCATCTGGTGGATAAATGACAAAATTATACTTAACTAAATCAAAACTATTCAAACAATTGCACGTTTATATTATGAATTTACTACATGCAAGGGGAATATTTATAAAGCTGCTGGCTAATCCAGGCATACTCACCAGCCATTCACAGGAAGCATTTTTCACACTATCCATGTGTTGTCTGTCGTAAACACCAGGGTTATTTTAACTGCTTTTCTTTCCCTTCCTTTTGAAAGATGGTGATGGGTTTTAAATCCGACAATACATTTTTAATCACAAAAGCAACCTCTCTAGCTGCTCATGAGCCCAGTAAATGTGGTCTTGCTATTTTCCATTTTTTTTATACATGAAAACAAATTATTGTTCCCTTATTGTCAAGCTTCATGTTCAACTTACCCAATCTCCCTATTCCCCCTACTTCCCTTAAAGCAGAGCTCCACCTAAAAAGGGAAGTTCCGCTTATTTGCCTTCTCCCCCCCCCTCTGCTGCTGCCACATTTGGAACTTTTCAGGGGGAAGGGTGGAGTGGGTATCTGTTTTTGACAGGTACCCGCTCCCGCTTATGGCTGAATTTGCATCGACAAACTCATCCGGAAGTTTGCCCCCCTCCTCCTTCCCCTGCTGCCAGGCCATTCGCTTTGCACATGTGCAGTAGGGAATTGTCTGTAAAGCCGCAAGGATTCACTGCCGGTTTCCCTTACCTAAGATTGAAAAATAGTCTCAGGATGGATTCATGGACAGGAAAGTGTCCTAATATTAAAAAGTCAGCAGCTACAGTATTTGTAGCTGCTGACTTTAATTTTTTACTGAAGTAGCCTGGAACTCCACTTTGAAGAAGTATCGCCACAAATATAATATGCTTGCCAAATCCTCTAGGGGCCCCAGTGCACATCACATGTGTCCATGTTCAAGTATGGGCAGTGGTTACATTTTTATTACTGTCAAAGCTGGCTATGTCTTCTCTTCAGGCTGAAGCCCAAATTATGGGTGTTACTATGGGACACAGCCTTGTTTCTGCTTCCTCTGCTACCTTGGTTGTACATAAAACACTAACTTGACTGAGCCCAGAACCACCCACCAGGCACCTACTATTTCGGAAGAGATAAACTATCAATCAGCTTGCTTTCCTCTGCAGCTGCTGTCAATCACAAGAAAACCAATAGTTTGATAGTCTATATCACCTAAAAAAATAACTGGACGATCTGGGCTCAGTCAAGTTCGTGTTTTATGTAAATGTAAGGTAGCAGAGGAGACACAGACAGGCCTGCATTTATTTTTACGTAATTTTTTCCCACAAATAGAGCTTTCTTTTGGTGGTATTTGATCACCACTGCATTTTTTTTTTTTTTTTTTTTGCGCTATCAACAGAAAAAGACCAACAATTTTGAAAAAAAAATATATATATTTTTGACCTTTTGCTATAAAACATATCCAATGAATGTAAAAATCACATGTCTTTATAAATTTAGTCCAATATGTATTCTGCTACATTTTTTTGGTAAAAAAAATCAGAATAAGCGTATATTGATTGGTTTACATGAACGTTATAGCTCCTACAAATTATGGTATTGTACAGTATATACAGTATTTGTGTAATTTTTATTTACTTATTTATTTATATACTAATAATGTTGGCAATCAGCGACTTATAGCGGGACTGCAATATTGCAGACACTGACACTTTTGACACTTTGTGGAAACCAGTGACACTAATACAGTGCTGAGTGCTAAAAATATGCACCGTCACTGTACAAATTACACTGGCTGGGAAGGGATTAAACATCTAGGGCAATCAAAAGGTTACTGTAACTGTGTGCCTAACCAGAGTTTTTGTATACTGTTAAGTGCTTTTACTAAGGCAAGAAATGGATTTTGTTTGCCCTCTCAGAATGGAGATTTGCCTTGTTTACATAGGCAGATCCTGTTCTGTGTATTTTATAGATGATTGGCAGGTGCTGGCAGACATCCAGTGCCCAGCACCCGCAGATCATCTTCTGCTGTAAATAATCACAGCAGAAGCGGCCTGCTGGCAGTGCACGTATGGCCCCAGGCAGAAGTGCACAATCACGTATATATATATATATATATATATATTAGGACTGTTACTGATTAACATTTTCGTGTTCGATTTATTTTTAATCAATTAATCTACTAATTTTGATACTTACAGATCCAAATATTTTTAGCTGTTCTCCTTGCATTGCAACTCTGCATTAGTCAGTGGTAAATGTGGTATACACTATATACAATCACCCAACACTAGTTAGTTTCCACAATCCATGACTTAACTTCACAGTTCACACAAATACGTTTTAAATTCAAACTGTAGCACTGACGTAAGTAATTTGCTTTTCCACAGTAGCGTGACAATCCCTCCACCTCCGGTCTAACTAATCTCTCTCACCTTATGGCGTGGACCCCTGTGCAAACAGGTGGTCATGTAAGCGGGTATCAAAAGGGTTAACACGGACCATAAACTTCTCTCACGTCTCCTTAGATCTCAGCAAGGACGCTAGGTCATGGGTAGAAAGAAAAGATCTAAGTATAAGATTACATTTTTGTGTTCAAACACAAACTACTCACATAAAGATGATAAAAACACAGCATGTAAAGCCGACAATTGTGTTAGTTCCATAGGGCAGCAGCGGGTGATGTCATGTGTAGCACCTCCCCCCGCACGCGTTACGTTCAATCAGAACTTCAACGTGACCGGACTCCTCCCCCTTCCCTTCGTTAGCAGACAGAGGCACTTAGGGAAGGGGAGAGGAGTCCAGTGACGTTGATGTTCATGACGTCACCGAATCACCGACGGAACTCCCTGAAGACACGAAAGCCGGCGGAGAGGTGAGTACCGATCAAAAGAATTTTGAACGATCAAAAAAATTTATCGATTAATCTAGGAATTAATCTTTAATTTCCACAGCCCTAATATATATTATATATATATATATATATGCAATTCTGCATAGGAGAGCCACCCTGTTGTAGTAAAACTGTTATGGGGCAGATGGCAAGTGGTTAACCGCTTCCTGACCGCCTAACGCAGATATACTGCGGCAGAATGTCACGGGCAGGCAAAATCACGTGCCTGTACGTGATCCTATAGATGCCTGCCCGTGGGTCGCGCGCTCGCGACCCGGTCAGGAGCTCCGTGACCCCGGCCGCGGGACCTGCGGACCCGATCGCCGCTGGTGTCCCGCGATCGGGTTACGGAGCTGAAGAACGGAGAGAGGTTTGTGTAAACAAATCTCTGCCCGCGCTTCCTACACTGCCTGTCATTGATTGGCTGTTCCCGGTCATCGGGAAAGCCTATCAATGACGTCAGATGTCAGCCCCGCCCCCTAATGTAAAAAAAAACACACACGTCAGAGCCCGTAACCTCTCCCCTCCCCCTAGGGGTTAACCCATTCACTACAACTGTCATTTATACATGAATCAATGCATTTAAATAGCATTGATTGCTGTATAAATGACAATGGTCCCAAAAATGTGTCAAAAATGTCCGATGTGTCCGTTATAATTTCGCAGTCACAATAAAAATCGCTGATCGCCGGCATTACTAGTAAAAAAAAAAAATATTAATAAAAATGCTAAAAAACTATCCCCTATTTTGTAAACGCTATAACTTTTGCGCAAACGGATCAATAATCGCTAATTGCGATTTTTTTACCAAAAATATGTAGAAGAATACGTATCGTCCGAAACTGAGGAAAAAAAATGTTTTTTTATATATTTTTTGGGGATATTTATTAGAGCAAAAAGCAAAAAATATTGAATTTTTTTCAAAATTGTCGCTCTATTTTTGTTTATAGCGCAAAAAATAAAAACCGCAGGGGCGATCAAATACCACCAAAAGAAAGCTCTATTTGTGGGAAAAAAAGGACGCCAATTTTGTTTTGGAGCCACGTCGCACGACCGCGCAATTGTCAGTTAAAGCAATGCAGTGCCGAATCGCAAAAAGGGGCCTGGTCCTTTGGCTGCCAATTGGTCCGGGGCTGAAGTGGTTAAAGTACTGGATGGACAGAAAAACAAACCTTTTGGCTGCTAAAGCAGCTTTTACCTTTATTTTAACTGCGTATTTAGTTGTTTGAACTGAATTTGTATTGAGTGTTAGTGGTTTAATTAAGTGTTCATTTTCAGAATTCATTTAAGGCTTACATTTATGTGTTAAGAAGGGAGCATTAAAGGGTTGCATTAAAGGGTTACATTTTACAGCTATGTTAACTATTAGGGTGCACATCAGTGTAGAGTTAATTGGCATCATGTAAGTGGTTAGAGGGCCTGAAACAAACCCTTTATGTCAATATTTGTTTTTGGAACTAAAGGTCCCACACCAAAACCACAAAACCCCCAAAATGTAAAATACCAAATCTGTTGGATTTTGCTCCTTCTGAAACACACCCATCCTCTACAGTACCTCAAGAAAACTTTGTTATAAATCAGCTAGAATGATTTTATTAGCATATTTATGAACAAAATATGTAAGAATGTGTGTGCATGTATACTTGTGTATGTGTGTATATACACTGAGCAAAATTATAAATGCAACACTTTTGTGTTTGCCCCTATTTATCATGAGCTGAACTTAAAGATCTACAACTTTTTCTATGTACACAAAAGGCTTATTTCTCTCAAATATTGTTCACAAATCTGTTTAAATCTGTGTTAGTGAGCACTTCTCCTTTGTCGATTGCGTAACTCGGGAGGCTCCGCCCCTATGACGCCCCGGGAAAGCCATGGGGAAGTCCCCGTGCATCAGAGAGGGGCGGGGTAACCCAGGAACGTCACCATGTGGCCCCACCCTCAGTTATATAACTACTGTCAAAGCGAAGACGCGTCATATGGCGGGTGCCTCCTATCGCTTTGGTTTTTTTTTTCTTTTTCAGTCCGTCGACGGAGCGAGAGAAGATGAATGGACTTCATGGGAAATTTTTATTTTTTTATTTTTTAATAAAGGTCTTGTCTTTTGTACCATTTTGACACTTTTTTTGTGAAATGGTAGGGGTACATTTGTACCCCTTTACTATTTCACACGGGGGGAGGCCGGGATCTGGGGGTCCTCATGTTAAAGGGGGCTTCCAGATTCCGATAAGCCCCCCCGCCCACAGACCCCCTTAACCACCGGGCAAGGGTTGTGGAGATCTTTAAGTTCAGCTCATTATAAATAGGGGCAAACACAAAAGTGTTGCATTTATAATTTTGCTCAGTATATATATATATATATATATAAATATATATATATATATATATATATATATATATACCGTATTTATCGGCGTATAACACGCACCCCAAGTTTAGGAGGGAATTCTAAGGAAAAAAGTTTTAGGGTAGGTAAGTTTAGGGGAAAAAAAAACTTACATTTAAGCGTCATTTGCAGCCTGCCCAGCGTCATTTGCAGCTTGCCCAGCGTCATTTGCAGCTTGCCCAGCCTCATTTGCAGCTTGCCCAGCGTCTTTTGCAGCCTTGCCCAGCGTCTTTTGCAGCCTTGCCCAGCATCTTTTGCAGCCTTACCCAGCGTCTTTTGCAGCCTTGCCCAGTGTCATTTGCAGCCTTGCCCAGCGTCATTTGCAGCCTTGCCCAGCGTCATTTGCAGCCTTGCCCAGCGTCATTTGCAGCCTTGCCCAGTGTCATTTGAAGCTTGCCCAGTGTAATTTGTAGCTTGCCCAGTGTCATTTGCAGCTTGCCAGCATCATTTGTAGTTTGCCCAGTGTGATTTGCAGCATTGCCAGCGTCATGTGCCTTGCCCACGCATGCGCCACCGAAAAAGACCGAACCGCGGCCGAAAAAGGCCGAACCGCTGCCGAAAAAGACCGAGCCGACTGTTCGGCTCCGCTCGCAGTCCTGCCTCCCTGCTGTTTCGGGAGAGAGCGCAGGGAGGTGGGACTACGAGCGGACCTGAACAGTCGGCTTCGGCCTTTTTCGGCTGCGGTTCGGTCTTTTTCGGCGGCGGGCGCCATTTTTCGGCGCTGCTCGCTTTTTTTTTGTCATTTTTTTTGGGGGGTATCGGCGTATAACATGCTCCCACAACTTTCCCCCGATTTTAAGGGGGAAAAAGTGAGTGTTATACGCCGATAAATACAGTATATATACACACACTGCTCAAAAAAATTAACGGAACACTTTGAAAACACAACATATCACCCCAAAAATCAAAGTGAAGAAATGATGCAGCAGGCTAGTCCATTTTGCTGAAATGTCATTGCAGCAACTCAAAATGGTACTAGTTTGTATGACCCCACGTGCTTGTATGCATGCCTGACAATGTCGGGGCATGCGCCTAATGAGACAATGGATGGTGTTCTGGAGTATTTCCTCCTTGATCTGGACCGGGCATCACTGAGCTCCTGAACAGACTGAGGTGCAACCTGGCGGCGACGGATGGACCGAAACATATTGTCCCAGAGGTGTTCTATTGGATTTAGGTCAGGCGAGCATGAGGGCCATTCAATGGTATACATTTTTTCATCCTCCAGGAACTGGCTGCATACTCTCGTCACATGAGGCCGAGCATTGTCGTGAACCAGGAGGAACCCAGAATCCACTGCACCCACATTTCATCCCGATAACTAACGGCAGTCATGGTGCCATTGTCTAGCCTGCAGAGGTCTGTGCATTCCTCCATGGAAATGCCTCCCCAAACCATCACTGACCCACCACCAAACAGATCATGCTGAATGATGTTACAAGCAGCATAACATTCTTCACGGTTTCTCCAGACCTCTTCACGTCTGTCACATGTGCTCAGGGTGAACCTGCTCTCATCTGTGAAAAGCACAGGGTGCAAGTTACATAGTTACATAGTTAGTAAGGTTGAAAAAAGACACCAGTCCATCCAGTTCAACCTTAGTGAGTGTGGGTGCATGTCCACAACCCCTATACATTGTGTTCCATCAAGATGCCCATCTATTATTATTATTATTTATTTAAGGTACCCATATAGCACTGTAAATTTTTACACACACATCAGTCCCCACCCCCAAGGAGCCCACAATCCAACATCCCCAACCCACACCCATACACTAGGACCAATTTATTTTGGACAGAAGCTAATTAACCTACCAGCATGTCTTTGGAGTGTGGCAGGAAACCCAGAGTACCCAGAGGAAACCCATGCAGGCACAGGGAGAACAGGCAAACTCCAGACAGGTAGTGTCATGGTTGGGATTTGAACCAGCGACCCTTTTTACTGCTATGCAAGAGTGCTACCCACTACACTATTGTGCCGCCAGTGGCAGACCTGCCAATTATGGTGTTCAATGGCAAATGCCAATCGAGCCCCAATGGTGCCAGGCAGTGAGCACTAAAGGAAGTTGGGTCCTCAGACCACCCTCATGAAGTCTGATTCTGATTGTTTGGTCAGGAACATTCACACCAGTGGCCTGCTGTCATTCATTTTGTAGGGCTCTGGCAGTGCTCATTCTGTACCGCCTTGCACAAAGGAGCAGATACCGAACCTGCTGATGGGTTAAGGACCTTTACAGACCTCCTACAGTGACTGCCTGTCTCCTGGAATCTCCTCCATGCTCTTGAGACTGTGCTAGGAGACACAGCAAACCTTCTGGCAATGGCAAGTATTGTTGTGCCGTCCTGGAGGAGTTGGACTGCCAGTGCAAACTCTATAGGCTAAATGTAAAACTAGTGACCAAAGACCCTAGCCAAATGCAAAACTAGTGAAAAACAATCAGAAAAGATGAGTAGTGAAAAGAAAATGTCAGTGGCCTCCACCTGTAAAACCATTCCTGTTTTGGAGGTTGTCTCATTGCTGCCAATCTAGTTTACCTGTTGTTTATTTCATTAACACCAAAGCAGCTGAAACTGATTAACAACCCCCCCTGCTACTTAACTGACCAAATCAATATCCCAGGAGTATAATTGACTTGATGCTATACTCTGATTCAAAAATGTTTCGTTTATGTATTTATTTTGAGCAGTGTATATACAGTATATATATATATATATATATATATATATATATATATATATATATATATATATATTTATATATATATACATATAAAATAATTTATGCAATCATCTCTTCAATAAGAAATGAGGTGACATATTATTTGTTTGAGTTATAATATATTGTAAATACGTACGTGCGTGTTAAGAGCAAATACAATTCCATTCATCAACGAGAACATCGATGTTCTAGTGCAGATCTAATAATTATTACACTTTTAATAGCAATGAGAATTTTATAATGATACACATAAACAATCCTCTCTGAAAATCCAGAGGAAGCAGCAATTTATTATACTTATTATTAATGATAATAATAATAATTGTAAAGTATCACAGTTAAAGCTCCAGGCAGTTCAAAAATACACAGTTCAGTGTAGCTCTGCATTTACTAATACATTGTTAAAGGTATTTTAATGCACGGATTGTAGGTACTTGAATTTGATTTATGTGGGGTACACACTATAAAAAAATCGGGCAAACGATCGTCCAATTTTCCTTGTGTTTTCACAGCAAGTTGGAACCGAGGAAGGAAATAATGTCCAAAAATGCTCGTACTAAAAAAACTTTTTTCTTCAGTTGTTTATTGTTTCTGATCATGCACAGTCTTTTGTTTGTGATTTTTCTCGTATGGAATTTGCATGAAAATGGTACACATTAGACAAAAATTGTTTGTTCTGTTCCCATACGAGAACATTTTTGGAGTTTGTCCCTTTGAAAACGTTTCATTCGGAAGGTCGGAATCGGCTGTCGAAAGTCAGAAAATTAGAAAATTGTACAATCATTCCTCAGACTAAAATGTTTTTGCAATTTTCTTATAGTGTGTACCCCACATTAGCCTCTTGTAATCCACTGTACAGCAGAGCTCAGACTTGGAGAGTAAAAACCAGCAGCAACCAAGAAAACTTACAGGAGACCTATGTGTAATACTAAACTGCAGTAGGGAAAAAAAATAGAGACTCTTGTCCTGCCAGACTTGGCTATGCTGCATGCCAGAACTATGTAAATTCCAGAACTGGATGGACAGAAATATAATTGTGTTGGTAGGTGAACAAATGCCTTATACTGTATCTTATATGTATTCCATCTGTGTATTTAGCCATTTGACTGCAATTTAATGCATTTCGAATTCTGTAATGCATTTCGAATTCAACATTATTACAAAAAGTTGTACATACAATAGAATGTGTTGCTTGCACTTTAGAGTTTCCACCTTGATTTTGGACTATGATCTTCCATTTCTAAAAAGTAGAGCATACATGAAAGCAGCCCCTAAATGAATTAGCCCGTGGACTTTATTACATAAATATATCTTGATGCTAGATTACCTTCCAAACTCCTTAATCAAATTGAATGTGGTAATTGGTTGATTTACTAAAACTGGGGAGTGCAAAATCTGGTGCAGCTGTGCATGGTAGCCAATCAGCTTCTAACTTCAGCTTGTTCAATTAAGCTTTGACAATAAAACCTGGAAGCTGACTGGTTTCTCTGCAGAGCTGAACTGAATTTTGCACTCTCCAGTTTTAGTAAATCAACCCCTAAGTCTTTGAAAAGTTTAACAAATAATAATAATTACCACTGTAACACTTTTAACTTCTAATGCCCTGTACACACGGTCGCACAAAGTTGTCGGAAAATCTGATTGTTCAGAACGAGGTGACGTACAACACGTACGACGAGACTATAAAGAGGCCAGTAGCCAATAGCTTTCGTCTCGTAATTTATTCTGAGCATGCGTGGCACTTTGTGCGTTGGAATTGTCCACACTCGATCGGAATTTAAACGATCAGATTTTGTTGTCAGAAAATTTTAGATCCAGATCGGAAATGTCGGAAATTCCTACGGAAAAAGTCTGATGGAGCCCACACATGATCGGAATTTCCGACAACACAATCCGATCGCACATTTTCTGTCGGAAAGTCTGACCGTGTGTACAGGGCATTAGTGTGCTTTAAATTGCATTTGATATTAATTCATATTGGAGAATAAAGTGATATTTAAACCTCAATTATTTTAATCACTTCATGAGTATGTAACTTCTTTATCTTTTAATCCTTGCCTATGTTCAAGTGTGGGCTAGTGCTATGACCACTGCCCCAGGTTTCCTGTTTCAGGGTGGCTTCTTTGGATTGCAGCATATTTTGGAGTCACCCTTGCATGCATTGACAAGAGTTGTGTCCTCCTATATTGTATGCATCAATGAGAACACACAACCCCATAGCCTAGGATGGTAAGGCACTTCCCTGCCCCTCCCTCCTCCTCCCCCTTCCCTTCTCCAAGCAAACAGACTGGTTCGAGACTGAACTGGCCACTGTTAGGCTTCATGTATACTTAATCTAATTTGAAGGAAAATGCAGCAAAATAGATTTTACCACAATGATTTTGCTGCATTTTGTGGCAGTGAAAACATTCCTATCCTGAACGTGATTCTTCTGTGTTCAGGAGAGAGAGGTTAAGGGAGGTTGAACCTCACCTAACCACAGCAGCTCCTGAACGATCCCAAAAACCTATGTGTACATGGACACATAGGCTTTTATGAAGTTGAATTCAGGCGTTTTGGCAAAAAGGTCTCAAGTTTAGGAGCTGTAATGTCTCAATTATCTCTTGTGAAGACCAGAATTTTAATGAAGAAGCACTGAGAGAGGAGGAGTCAGCAGCATTGCAAGTTGTAAACTGCAAATGCTGGGATAAGAATTTCAACAAATAGTTTACTGGGGTACAGAATGGGGAATAAAAATGAGCAAGCCACCCTTTTTAAGCCCCATACACACGCGCGGACAATCCGTGGACCAGGTCCGTCGGACCATGTCCGTCATACTTTGTCTGATGTTGGTTTTGCGTACACACGATCGGACAAAGTTGTTGGAAAATCCGATCATTCTGAACGTGGTGACGTTTGTTGCCTACGACGGGACTACGTAGAGGCTAGTAGCCAATAGCTTTGGTCTTGTAATGTGATCTGAGCATGCGTAGCACTTTGTCCGGTCGGACAAGCGTACACACGCTCGGATTTGGTGTGATCGGACCGTGTTGACGGGAAATCTTTCCAGCAGGAGATAAGACTTTGTCCGACGGACAAACCGACGAACACTGTCCGATGGTGCATACACACGGTCTGATTTTTCAACAACCTTGTCCGATCGGACCAAATTGATGAAAAAGTCCGACCGTGTGTATGGGGCTTTAGACTTTTTTTCTCTTCTACCAATAGGACAGATGATATACTTTTGAAAATGCTTTTGATAGCTGCTGTAGGATTATCCTTTGGACCTCCCTTAGGCCCCTTTCACACTGATGTGGTGCAGTTTGACCACACCATGGGTGTAGCCCAGTGTACCCACAGGTCTGGGGCAGGTTAGCTGTGCTTTCCCATAGAGTTCTATTAGGCCCCATGGTTCTGGTGCGCTTGTTGCACCAAAACTCTTTTGGGGCTCTTATAGAAAGCGCACCAAAACTGTGGGGTGATAATAGAAGTCAATAAGAAAGTGCAGCAAACCTGCACCAAACCCACAGTTACACTGCACTGCACCCATGGTGTGGTCAAATTGCTCTGCATCAGTGTGAAATGGGCCTTAGCTAGGAACTTAATGTGTCCAGAGGAAATATATCATTATGTATTTTATTCAGGAATTTTCACATAATTCTTAAAGCCCAACTCCAGTAAAATGAAAAAATCCACCCTTGCAGTGTCTCCTGCACTCAAAGGGTTAAATGCCCATTTAGCCTAGGGACAGAGTATTAAGAAGTAAATGCTTTCCCTATTCCTCGCCCCAGTAGGGTGCTTCACACCTGTCTCTGTGTGACTCCAGTCATACTCAAGTCTCCTCAGGATACCATAAAGGGTTATTGTCCCTGTATTGTACATAATGCCACCAAGGCTCCACCCACAGACCAGAGCTTTGTGCAGAGGAAGAGAGCACTGGAGCCAACTGGAGCAAGGGTGTAAGGTAAGCAAAGGTGCTTCTACAAAAACCCGTAGGCATAATGAGCATTTAACCCTTGCAGAAAGAGTGGATTTTTTTTCTGGAGTTAAGCTTCAAAGTGACTGTAAACCCCTGTCATCAAATCTGAACTAAGCACATATATCTGTAGTGTTTACTCGTCTCTTTCCAAAGCTCTAAGTGGCATTTCTCTCTGGTGCTTCGTTCCTCTGTTATGAGTGACTTCTGAGGAATTTTCCCGAAACATGAGATAACAGGAGCTAAAATTTGTGTTGGGGAGGGAGATAAGCACACAGCTTGTCTATTCAGAATACAGCTCTGTTGGGGGGAGGTGTCCCTTACCTCCAATCAGCTCCCACACAGTGTAACGGCAACCTTTACACTCTCTTCTCTGCTGCTGACAGAGGAAGAAAGATTTTTAACATGATCTGCACTTTTGGAAGGGTGTGAAGAGGGGAAGACTGTAGTTAAAAGTTATGTAGGATGACTTGTTTAATCTCTTTGTATCATCTCAGGCTATTTACTGGGTATATGTGAGGGTTTACAACCACTTTAAGATTTAAACTACTCAGAAATAATGATCTGTAATTTGCACAGCTTAGGTGATATTTTCTTTGTCTTTGAAATAATGTTTTAAGTGCTGTCTTCATGCAATCATCAAAGTGTGACTCAATAGTACTTGTATTTGTTAATGCTAAATAAGGTATAGCCAGATATAGAAAAGGGTTAAACTATTTTGTTTATTATTTTGCAAAAATGTGTTTGGTGTTGCTGTTTGTTACAAACATTTTTTTTTCTCTAAAGATATTACTGATGTTTCAATTGGATTAACCAGTTGCCAACCAACTCCTGTAGATTTACTGCTACAGGGTGTACACTGTGTGCAGAATCATGTGTATATATACAAAACACAGGCACAGGAAATTATGTGATCTACACTCTTGGAGCCCTTTTCAGTTCCAGTGAGATGTGAGAGAAGAGAGCACATCTACTGTGAGTAAAAGCACCACACTTACACAGAAACACAGTTAGTTAGTTACATTTAACCTCATGATTGCCCCCCAGTTAACATCTTCACTGCCTTGTCACCAGTGTCATTAGTACATTGTACAGATTTTTTTACTGATCACTGTATTAGTTTCACGGGCAAATTCAGATAGCTTTAGGTCAGTTAGCATCCCTCCCGGATAGGGTCAGATCTCCACACTATCACCATCACATTTAGCCCTTTGATTGCCAGCAACTCTATCACAGATACACTATAAATATCCATTACTAGTACAGTGTCTGAACACATCAGTATCTTTGATCAGAACTATACTAGCTTTCCCAATGGTACAGTGTCACAAAAAATGCAGCGTTAGCAGAATCAGCCCGATACCTGCCAGAACCTGCGTTTAGTACCCCCCAACAAGTACAGTATCAGAAGATCACTGTCACTTCTGTTAGGCCCCTTTCACACTGGGGTGGGGAGCCGCAGTGACGGTAAAGCAGCGCTATATTTAGCGCTGCTTTACCGTCGTTTTAACCGCGGTTTTCGGCCGCTCGTGGTGCGGTTTTACCCCCCGCGAGCGGCCGAAAAAGGGTTAAAACACCCCCGCAGAGCGCCGCCGTAGCGGCGCTTTGCGGCGGTATTGCCGCGGTTTCACCGCGGTGTCCCATTCTAATCAATGGGAAGGAGCGGTATAGGAGCGGTGAACACACCGCTCCTATACCGCTCCAAAGATGCTGCTAGGAGGACTTTTTTGCCGTCCTGCTAGCGCACCGCTCCAGTGTGAAAGCCCGCCGGCTTTCACACTGGAGTTAAAGGGGCCGGATTTTTTCATGCGGTGAACAGGCGCTATTTTTAGCGCTGCACCGCATGAAAAAGCCCGGTGTGAAAGGGGCCTTACTGATACATTGCACACAAAACCGCAGCATTAGCAAGATAAGGCCTAATCTCTGCTAGCACTAGCAGGTAAATTGTATTTGTAGTGGTTCAAGCAAACCCTGACAGCCAGGAGCCCTGTGGGTCACACTAGATACCTGTAAATCGTGCGGCCAAAATGTCCAAACAAAGGCATTCTAGTGAAGAGGCCTACAGGATTCTGAGTATGTCAGATGAGAGTGAAGGGGAGTCCTCACTGACATAATCAGGCTCATAATACAAACCTGTAGAGAGCAACAGCACCCTGACAGTTAGCTCAGACTATGGAGAAGAGGTCCCTGTTAAGTTCTGTCATGCCAAGATTGCTGAGGTGCTAGAAACACTCAATAATTCTCATATGCAGCAGAGTGTTGGTACTAGTCATGCACTGCCTTTCAGTGAGGTGGCGAGCACCAGTGGCCTAGTACATCCTGGCCTTTTACACCCCAGCACTGCAGCATCACTTGGTGACTTGGCAAGTCCCAAAAGTGCAGTCCAAACTGGTGCGGTGGCTAGCACTAGTGGCATCCCACAGCCACCAAGAATTTGAACACAGGCCAGAGAGCCCATAGTGTCCTTTCGGATGTGCTTTAAACTCCTAAGTGGCAGCCCACTGGTTGTACAGCACCCATACTTCCCCCATTCACTGCCAAACCCTGAATTAGGGTGTAAACAGCAAATTTAACAACTCTGCTTGATTTTTTTAGCTGTTTTTCACAGAATATTGTATCAATTGATTGTGGACCAAAGCAATTTTTATGCCAAGCAGCACATCGCACCAACCCCAATTCAAACCTTGCCAGACTATTCGAATGAAATCTTATCACGGTTTCTGAGCTAAAACATTTTTTTGGGCCTAACCTTCAACATGGGCATAAGTAAAATGAATGATAGTCGATTCAATATATGTTCTCTGCTGCCATGACCAGGCATAGATATGAGAGTCCAATTTATGCATTTCAACGACAATATACTCTGTCATCCTTGGGGTGACCCTGAATATCATTGGCTGCAAAAAATCCTGCCCCTTGTAAATCACCTTTCCCAGAAATTTGCAGATGTTTATATGCCTCAAAAAGACATCTGCGTAGATGAGTCCCTCATTAATTTTCATTGCCGCCTTGCATTCAAGCAGTATCTCCCCCGCAAGCGTGTCAGATCCGGGGTCAAAATATATAAGCTCTGTGAGAGGGCAACAGACTATACAAGTAATTTTCGGATTTAACAAGGAAAAATATAGTGTGGAGCCCCCCCGACTTGCCAGACTACATGGGGAACAGTGGCAAGATAGCAAGGAATTTGGTGTCACCCTTGTTCCATAAGGGGTAATACTTGTACGTGGACAAGTATTCTGCAATTGTGCCACTTTTTAGACACGTATTCAATCTTGGAGTTGGCTCTTGTGGTACCATGCGACCCAATTGCCGGGGGTTGCCCAAATGGCTTGTAAACATCAGAACAATGAATTGCTCACAGTGCTGTGGAAGGACAAATGGGATGTTTTCATCCTGTCTTACATTCACGCAGACACACCAATCCAAATTTTCACAGCATCTGGTGTTGTTGAGAAGCCTCTCTGTCCACCACTATAACCTGAACATGGGAGGGGAGGACTTCAATAACCAGATAATGAAGACATACTTAGTTTCCCATAAAGAAAGACATTGGTATAAAAAAGTGTTTGTACATTTTTTTCATTGGCTCTGTACAACATTTTTGTGTTTTGTATCCAGAAGATGCTGTGGCCCCAACCCCCAATCTATATGCAGTAAGCCAGCTGCATGAAAGGCATGGTCAACCTGGTTTCTGCTTCAAGGATACTGACTTCTGTCACTATCACATGCTAGTGAAGTATTAGTATATGGTACAGCATGGCACAGTCTAGGGCACACATGATAGGTAGTCAGAAATCGCATTTTGAGAGACCCTAAAATCACAGCCTGCAAAGTTTATGGTTATAGTTAAAGGAGTTGTAAAAGCATAAGGTTTTTTTATCTTATTGCATTCTATGCTAGGCTAGGAGCAGCAAAGAGGGACCCAAGAAGAGGAGGATCCAGGCTGCTCTGTGCAAAACCAACCGCACAGAGGAGGTAAGTATAACATGTTTGTTATTTATTTGTATTTATTTAAACAAGCCTTTACAATCACTTTAAGTTACAAAAAAGTAAAAAAAGTTGAAAAATGAAAAAAGTAAAAAAAAAATTAAGAAGTCAAAAAAGTTGTTTCATTGAGTTAATGTTCTATTGTTACTTTGCCTTTTTGTTAACCGTCATTTGCTTTGCAGGAATGCCATTCAGCTGCAGCACTGATTTGTTTATTCTGACAGCAGCAGGGTGTGCTTTCAGGATACATACGTCAGTGTTTGTAGTGCTGCAGGAGAAGATTTCTCTTCCGCAGTTAAAAAAAGAATGTACAGTATATGCCCAAGCATGGAGGCCTAGGGTGGTTAGTGATTGCTCCAATGCCTCTGCATATATATTTTTCATTTTTTTGGCACAGATTTCATTATTTTTTAAAAGTTGTCATTTTATTGAGTTAATGGTCTATTGTTACTGTGTTTTACTGTTAGCTGTTGTTGTTTGCTTTGCAGGAACAAGAAGTGTTGCACTAACAAAAATGCATAAAATCAGTGTGTAATAATCATAAATAATCCAACATGAAGAAAAAGTCCCACAAAGAAAAAAGTGAAATATGTGTGGTTCCAACAGCCAAAAGATCAAAGATGGATGTTATCTCCTTCCCTTCACCAAAGAACTTGAGCTGAACAGCACAGCCTCAGGGATGATGTCTCTGGGTATATATTCAGAAAGATATCACCAGCTCCCAATACTTGTATAATCTAATGCCCCGTACACACGTTCCAAATATCGTACGACAGATCGTTCGCATTTTGTTGCATACAACTAAGATCGAATACAACAGTGCAAAATGTGTATAAGATTTTTGTCATACGATTCTGGAAAAATCTTCCGCTGTGCGTAGCTACGTATATGTGTCCTTCTGGTTTATTTTCGCGTTTCCGAACATGCGTGGTGTTTGTTGAACAACTTTTATCGTATGCATACTGTACTGATTACACTATTGTCATACGATGAGCTGTTGTCCGACCAAAGTTTTCCTGTTTGTCCCTTCGGAATTGGTTGGACGGACTATCGCTGTCGAAAGCTGCGTACTAATGATCAGATTATCGAACGATCTGTCCGAAAGTGACTTTTGTCGTCCGATAATCGGAACGTGTGTACGGGGCATTAGGATAGCAATATTTATAAAGAGAATTTAAAACAGCTGATCAAAACAAGCACAGCCATAAATACTGCTGTCCTTAGATTATACAAGTATTGGGAGCTGGTGATATCTTTCTGAGCCTGGGTTCACACTTATGCAAATTCGCAGCGGTGGAAAACACTGCGAATTCGCAGGATATTTCAAAATACATTTTTTGTTTTCAATGAGGCATGTTCACATATCTCCGGTGCATGCGCACTGCGCATTGCAGAAAAACTGCAACCGACTTTGGTGCGGTGCGGTGCGGATCAGGTGCGAATTCAGGCCCATTATCTTCTATGAGCACGCATCTGATTCGCATCTGGCTTGCGTTGTGAACAGAAATTCGCGCCACTCCAACACCTCCCCCTCTTCCTGTTCCTCCCCTGTGTGTTTTGAATTCCTTACTGGAACCAGCATGGAGAAAAGAAGACGAAAAGCGTCATCAAAGGCGAAAGAATCTGTGGATTGTGAGGAGTTGATCAGACTTGTGAGGGAGAAACCGATGATTTATGACACCCGGCATCCTAAATATAAGGACAACGTTGTAAAAAAATGTGCATGGCAGGACATTGCCAGAGACCTCTTGCCAGAGTGGAGCAGGTGTTCTTCCCAAGTTCAGGCTGACAAATGTAAGTATTTTTATTACCTTTTACTACCTGTAGATGCTGTCCTGTATTTTTTATATGGTGTACATTAATTTAATTTATTAGATTTGACCAAACAGCATATGGTCACCCCCAAATCTGTACCAGGCCACATGCTGTAAACATTGTGCACATACCAGCTTTATCTAGCGACGGAGGAGTCCCTAAATAAATGCATATTCTTAGAATTTGTAAGGTTAGTAATATGACATACACCACAAATGTGAGATAAAAAAGTTTTATTTGTCATTGCCAAAATTACATCCAACATTTTTTATACAGCACACTTAGCATTATATTATCATGCCTTTACATAAAGAAAACAAACACATCATTTTTTTAGTCAATAGAATTCATCTGCCAAGGCACCTCCCCAGCTGGTGACAAAAAAAAATTCTTAAATTCTTCTCGAATAAGTGTACCAGTAGTGCTGCCCCTAGGAATATTGAAATGTGCTGCCTCCATGTTATGGGTCAGGGAATCTTCAAAAAGAAAGCCATCTCATTCACGCACATAGTTGTGCAGTGCAAAGGCTGCTTTAATCGCACTGATCGCATGATCAATACTGAGGTTAATAGAAGTATGCATGAATCTCCACTTATTGCAAAGAATTCCAAATGCACATTCTACTACTCGTCGTGCCCTAGTCAGCCTATAATTGAACACTCTTTTTTCAGTTGTCAGAGAGCGACTTGAAAAAGGCCTGAGCATGTTCTGGGAAAGTGCAAAAGCTTTATCTCCGACAAATACATGTGGGAGGAGAGGCTCTGTAGTCCCTGGCAGGGGAGAATTATTGGGCAAGTCTAGTGTATTGTCACGCAGCATGCGGCCAAATGAGGAATGTGAAAATACACTAGAATCTGAGCTGCTGCCATAAGAACCTACATCAATATAAATAAATTTATAATTTGCGTCTGCCACTGCCATTAATACCAACGAAAAATATTTTTCATAATTAAAATATTGGCTCCCACTAGCTGGAGGCTTGAGGATGCTTACATGTTTGCCATTAATGGCTCCAAGACAGTTGGGGAAGTTGCATCGCTCCCAGAATAGGTCCGCTACCATCAGCCATTCTTGTTTTTTGGGCTTCTTCATAACAATATCCTTCAGTTCTTCCCATATGACTAGGCAGGTAGTATGAACAATGCCACTAATCGTTGATTTTCCAACCTTGAATTCATAGTGCAAACTTCCAAAGGAATTTCCTGTTGCTAAGTACCTAGAAAAAAATAAATAAAATTATGTTGTTATATATTTTTTCAGTGCACTACCTACAGACAAGATGGCGTAGCATGCGTGATGCTTACAGAAAATATATGCGGCACCTCAAAGAAACAAGGAGTGGCTCGGGGGCAGCGCCTAGGGTACCCTATATGTTTGCCAGGGACTTGGATTTTCTCCAACCCATTGTGGAGATGCGGGAGTAAATTTTCATGTACATCATCTATGTATCGCACAATCTGTTAATAATTATTATGCCTAGTTAATTTTTTACATTTTTACAATATAAAACAGGACAGAATCTAGTTGGGAGGAGCAAGATGTTTTGGATGAAGAACCAGAACAACAAACAGAGGAGGAAGCACCCATTGATATTCCAGAAGACACAGAGGATTTATCACTAACCCAAACATCTTCCAGTCTCTGGGAAACTAATCCAGATGAACAATGTTCAGGGGCAGAGGAGGCTGTCCCTGGGACATCCTCTGCTCCTGCACACATTGGTCAGCCCGGCAAAGTGCCACGGAGGCGCCCAGCACTATCCCAACCTGACCAGTGAGCGCTTATTAGACATGTGAAAAAACATGACCGCAAAGGTGGATGCATTTTTATGTCCCGATACAATCCTGGCGCTCAGTTTTGTACCACTAATTAAAAAGGTACCCCCAGAGCGTTACTATGAAATGCGAAAAAATATAGAAAAAATGATGCACTCCTTCTCCCAGCCACAGCAGGAAGCTGCATTTAACTACCCAAATGTGCCCCAACCAAGACCTCCAATAACTACCCAGGATACCCGCACTACCCTGAGCAGCAACACCATCCTTACCCCTATAATCCACCATCATATCCCTCAAGTTATGACAAGCCAATCTCCAGATATGAAGTGCCACACAGTAACCTTCCCTATCCCATCCCATCCCCACTTCCTTCAATTAGGGCCCCCCCAAACTCAGGGTATGTATGTGCCAAGTCAACATGGGGAGGCTAGGCCTGCTCCCCACACTGCCAGTGATGACCCAGCTTCCGCAGCTCAATACTCCTATGAGGCCCCTTTCCCAAAAACATATCAGAATCTGTGATGAGGTCTGTTCAAGGTTAAGGACCAACATGACACATTTTGATAAAACAACAGGGAAGAGGCCTACTTGACAGGCAAGTTTATTTTTTAAGTTATTTCAGAGTTGATTTATGTTTTATACATGGGTAAAGTTTATATTTTTATCATATTTTATGATACGTGAATAAATAATTATTCCACCATTTTTTTGTGCCGTCATATTTTTACAAATACCCAGGTAAAAAAACATAAAAAAAAAAAAACATGGTCAATAAATCGCAGGTATATGAGATGTTTAATAAATGCCGCCCTCCTACGTAAACACCGCTCTGCGCTGTAGGATAGTGATCTATACGTTAAAAAACGGTGACTAAAAACTCAATGTGATTAGTGAATATATAAATAAACTAATAGAAGAATATTATATGTGCAAGAGATTTTATGTGGTGAATAAAATCTCACAAAATGTGAATGTATATTGAATGCTATACACACATTATAAAGTGAAATGTTTTTAAATACAATAAAAAGAAAAAAAATGGTGCAAAAAAGCGTATTTTTCTAAAAATTGTAGGAGCACTCTTATTTGAACATATATGTCCAACGTGAATTAAATAAATAAATAATTAATCCCTTCCAAAATTTGTGAGTAAAAATATATATATATATATATAAAAAAAATTATAAAAATATATATATAGAAAATAAATAAATATTTATATTTATTTCTTTCACCTGCACAGAATTATTTGCTTCATTTCTTTCACCTTCACTGTTGGAAAATCTACCTTTATTTATTAATACTATTTATGTTTTACATCAAGTCACATATTTATGGACACTGAATATTTATTGATTTTTTATTCACATAAATTATGGACGTGGACTACTAAAATATTTATTTATTTTCTATATATATATATTTTTATAATTTTTATATATATATTTTTTTTTACTCACGAATTTTGGAAGGGATTAATTATTTATTTATTTAATTTACGTTGGACATATATGTTCAAATAAGAGCGCTGCTACAATTTTTAGAAAAATATGCCTTTTTGCACCATTTTTTCTTTTTATTGTATTTAAAAATAAATCGCATGTGATAAATAATCTTTCAGCAGGCTGGATACTTGTTCTGAAGCTCGTGTTCTGACGCTCCAAGCGAGGGGAGATTAAGCCAAGCAATTTGTCAAAACTGAGAAAAAAAAAATAATAAATTCATAAAAACATGTGGGAAAAACATTTGGGCCTACTGTATAAAAACGAGTAACGTAAGTGGTTAAGGACATTATTTATGGTAACAAGGCATGCAGTCTTAGTTCCAATATAATTATGGCTAAAAAAAATGCATATGGGTCCTCATTTCAACAGAGAAGAAGCCACTGGCCTTTTAATTTAACAGTAACAATTGTCTGATCCAAAAATGCTAAACAAAGCTGCGTGGCAACACCACCACCCACAAAGCACCTTGTCACCAGCAAATTTGGGCCAAGGTATTGGGGGGTAAAATATCCAAAAAAATAACATTTTAAGGGCATATGACCTGGTTTACACCAGGAGGGGGGTGCTAGCTGACACTCATTTTGTGCCCTTTAGGCTGCATGCTCAAATAATGTACAGTTTGTATTTGGGGGGGGGGGGGGGGCAACGCTTATTAGTTACAATAATCTTAGAATGACATAATCACACATAGGTTAGACTGTATGGACTTGTGTCTTGAAAATATAAAAACACACTATACATCAATGGCTACAAATAAAGTATGGTTTGGATGAAAAATTACTCACCTACTTATTGACATGCGTGTGAAATTGAAAAATTTTTCTTCATGCCCACGGAGGTGCCCATACAAGATCCTGAACTGGCCTCTTTCTTCACAATTTGCAATGTTGGGATGAACCCAGTATCTTCTTCTTCTTCTCCTCATCCTTCTCCTATTCTCTTCTTCAAGCAAGATTGCTGCTATTGCAGCAACAACTGTTGGCATTATCATAGGCAGAGCAGCACATATTTTGCAAAGAAACACACAAAACACACTACAGACTGCTGGACAACCTGGAAGTGTACACAAACCTCGAAGGTTTTATAAGCAGCCAGACAATCAGCAAAAGTGCTTGGTAAGCTCAAAATTAGCAACTCAAATTAGACAGGAAGGGTTACTAATGAATTTGCAGCTGATTCGCACCTAAAACGCGGACAAACCGCAGAACAGCCGACGTTTCACTGCGCAGTCATGCAGGGCCTTCAATTCGCACCGCACTAGTCTGAACCCAGGCTGAATGTTTTTGTACATTAACCCCTTGGCATCGAGCATACACAAGTATGTGGCCCCACAGGACTGAGCTTTTTTCGTGGAGCTGCATATTTGCGTACTTGCTTTTATACTAGGCCAGGGCTCTTAAAAAGTCTCACACATGTTATCCCCATACTCAAGAGAAGTAGCAGAGTGTATTTTGGGGCATAATTCCACACATACCCATTGCATGTGTGAGCAATATTTCATTTAAAGTGGAAGTAAACTTCCACCACTAACTTTTACCTATAGGTAAACCTAAATGAATGTGAGAGTTGTGCTGTGCTTTCTGAATGGTCCCTGCTGTCTTCTGGCACCTATGTGTCTCCCAGAAGGTATTGGGGGGAGGAGGAGGGGTCGGACATTGGGTAGTTTGTGCAGCGGTCTTTCCCTGAAAGTGGGAGCAGATACCTGAATTTGACAGGTATCCGCTGCCCCTCCCCTGAAAGGTGCCAAATGTGGCACCGAAGGGGGGGAGTCCGATTTGTGGAAGTTCCATTTCTGGGTGTAACACTGCTTTAATAAGGAGATATTTTAACAAATAGACCCACATAAATATTCTCACATCAGAAATCTGTACTACAGTATCTCTGTTTACTGTTTAAGTAAATTCTTGCTGATATTTTAACTCATCAAAAGTTCATGCCATGTTTTAAAGAACTGGCTACTTCCTAACAGCAAATTCACTATTCTGTAGAATAGTTATCATAGGAATAATTTGCTTAACAAGTTGCTCTATACTAACCTCATCTCTATACTTACAAAAGCCAATGTTAAAATATTATACTTGGGGATTTCTGACCTGAAAATTTTTAATAACAATTGTCTATCTAACTAGAAGATAATACAATCCACTGGGATATAGCTGTCCTATTATGGCAACTTACACAGTGTGTGATTTTTAACCCTTAGGCAATACACCGCAGTGTTTATTATCTATCATAGAGATCTAATGGTTATTCGTGATAGCTAAATATTTATTCAGGCTGTCATGCAGTCAAAAAACCCAACCATAAGTCTGGTGCTATATCAGCCCTAAAGCAACAATGAGGATTCTTTCTGCAAGGGTAGTTGTTGAACCACAACCAGTGTGCAGATCAGAGTTCATAAAGTAGAATAGAAAAAGAGAGAGGGAATAAGAAAGGAACCTTATATTTTTAAATTACAAAATCACTTGATCCAGAGGAAGGCTAAAAGCCCCTGCAAAATATGATCCAGCTTTTCAAAATCAGCGGAAAATATACTGTAGATGTGCCCCCGAATAGCAATTTAAAGCTATTTAAGATATGACCTGTGAGTCTGTTTTAGTTATATTTAAACTTTGGTTATCTTTTTTTATCACTCTTAGATGAACTTTTATTTCTGATTTAGTTGCTTGACTTCTACTATTTAAAAAAATTACTGAAATGGAAAGTTGTGACACCACATTTAGCTGAAGCCTTTTCCCCTTTACCATTAAAAAAGTAAAATCTGTGATTATTTCTTAGGATTTGCCTTTTTATTACCATATTTATTAGAATATGCTAAAACATGTTCTTATTCTTTATTCTTTCCAGATGAATAACTATTTAGATATGGATGGGTAACGAAACATAAAAAAAGACTCTTCATTGTATTCAGGTCGTAGCAGCTGTTCACTTCAAAATCATACAGTGGAATTCATCAGCTTGTGCATACATTGCAAAATTAAACCTTTGACACAGAAAAAATAATAAAAGAAAAAAAATAATAATGTGATATTATGAAATCAACATATTTCTGTTAATTTTTAGATTAATAGCCTTAATTTTCTATTCATGTTACCCAGATGAAGAATGAGTACTTTGTTTTGCATAAAGTCTAAAAAGAAGAAACTGCATTTGAGAAGTCAATAGAAATGCTTTGAAGAATTATATCTACTGTGATTCACCAATATTGTAGTCTGACTCTCAATGATGCAGCTGCTTTCTATATAGCTATCAATAAGCCATGTATTGTGTTTGATATAAATACCAGGGCTTTATACACAATGTTACATTTTTTTTCTCCTTTCTCCCTTGCAAATTTGGTAACAACTTCCATATCCATCTTAGAAAATGCATACATATGTAGGCTGAAAACTAAACACTTTTATAACTGGTTCACTTCTTGCTGCTGAGTACTCATAAGGTCTAATCCCTGTGTGTGCTCTTTTAGGACAGTACTTATGTAAAGAACACATAATCCCTAACCTAAGGTAGTAGCAGACTGCCCCAGGTTTTAGCTATCTCAACACATTTCTTTCTCATATAATCTAGAAACAATAATAATAATAATAATAATAATAATAATAAAATACTTTTAATACAACATCACTGTTTTTTATAACTTATTTTCATGGCTTTCATTTTAGCTTTTAAAGCGGTTCTGCACCCATTTCATTTAGTAAATCTCTTTGCCTTCCAAATCAGGCAAAGAGTACTAAATGAAATGTTTTTTTTTTTTTTACTTACCTTGTAATTGATGACTTCCGGTCTTCTCTCTCTTCGGCGGCGGGCGGGGTCTCTGCGTCGATCGTCGTCACGCCGCACTGTCTCCTGGGATCTGGTGTCATTGATCCCAGGAGTCAGTGCGGGCATCTTCCGAAATCTCGCAAGATTTCGGCCACATCTTCCGAAATCTCGTGAGATGTCGGCAGATGTGCCGTTACTGCGCACGCGCGAGTAACGGCGGTGCATGCTGGGCCATCTAAAGTGCCTGTGGGGTTTCACATGCCCACAGGCAAGATGGACCCCAGCAGACAAGAAGAAGACAAGAAGAAGATGAAGATGAAAACCGGCGGCGATCGAGATGGAAGATGGAACAGGTAAGTCCCCCAATTGAGCTATATGCCCTTGGCAGAACCGCTTTAAATGAAGATCTGGCACACCATATATATCAGCTTAACCATTTCAAGTATTGGTATTAGAGATGGGGCGAACATCCCTCCCCCCGGTTTGTTTCGCACCAGAACTCCCAAAACACAAAAAAGTTTGGCCCCGAATCGCAAACTCCATTGAAGTCTATGGGACCTGAACATGAAAAATTAAAAATTAAAATTAAAAATTATTAAAGGCTTATATGCAAGTTATTGGCCATAGAAATGGAATGGGGGCCAGTTTACTGCCCTGGGGGACATGTCTCAATGCATACATTTAAAAAAAAAACTATGATTTTTTAAAGGAGCAGTGATTTTAATGAAGCTTAAAATGAAACAATAAAAATAAATTATTCCATTAAATATAGTGCCTGAGGGGCCCCCTACATCTGCCTTTAAAGTGGCACATCTGCAGCATGTATAAAACCTGTATAAAACCTGCTGCAGCAAAAATGAATTTCTAAAGAAAGAAAAAATAGTCAAATCACATTTAAATTGACTCGCTTTGCAATTGCTGCCCAGCAAAATTAAAAAAAAAGATGGATTGGGGTCCCCCCAAAATCCATACTTGACCCTTATCCGAGCACGCAGCCTGGCTTGTCAGGAAAAGAGGCGGGGGGCTCGCTCCTTTCCTGAACCATACCAGGCCACATGCCCTCAACATGAGGAAGTGTGTGCTTTGGGGAGGGGGGGGGGCTCTTTTTTTTTTAGTTCCTTTGTGTTTCAATACATTTTTATTGAGTTTTTACAGTTTTACAAAGAAAACAAGAAGTTTGAAATCGTATGAAGTATAGGGATATGTAGAATAAAATAGTAACAACAACAACGAGCAGTGCAAGCATTGGATCCATCCATAGTTTAACAGAAACATAGATGTTGATTATAAAGGAGACAAAAAAGTACAGTGTGCAGGCATGTTATTAGGGATGACAACATAGCTGGGAGAATTTGGCAAGGCCTAGAGAGTTTATTGCTAAAAGTTTTTCAAAGGTGTAGTTGGAGTTTACCATATTTAGTGCATCTGATATGTTTGGGGACAAGTTTGTTTTCCATTTTTTAAGAATGGTAAGCAGGGCTGCCACCAGGATGTGGGTTACCACTGGTCTGTAGGGGTTCAGGTATTGATCTATGTCAATGTTAAGCAGGGCCAAGGCGGGTTTTGGTTCACGTAGTATACCCGTGCAAGAGGCAAGGAGGTAAAATACTTGGGAAGAAAAGCTGGTGGTGCTAGGGCACAGCCATAGGATTAGCAGGAGATTGCCTATTTTGCTGCATTCACGCCAGCATAAGAGGGAGGTGTTAGGGGAGAATTTGGCCAGTCGGTAGGGTGTGTAATACCATCTATTGGTGATCTTGAATGTCATTTCCTGGTGGGTAGTACAATGAGAGGCTTTGGTTATAGAGCTGAGAGCCAAAGGCCATTGTGAAACAAACCATACTCAACCCGGAAACTAAGACTCAAGCTGACTCAGCATTTATCTTTAACCATTTTCTTACAGCTCCCCTTTGATTTACCACACCAAAGGGAGCCACCACATAAATCGGCTGCAACGGGGGGGATTGGGAAGGAAGCTCTTTGCGCTGTATCTTCTTTGGCGACTGGCAGAAACCCCTGGAAGACAGCTCTTTAAATAGACCTAAAAAGTCTTCCAGAAGGCTCTGAAAGGTCATCTAGCCCTGATTGACCAATCCCTACCTGACCTACTGGCCTTCCAGAACCTTATTTGTCACATGACCCTAACTGGCCAATTAGATTAAGCCCCATTCAAAACCTCTATAAAATCATTCAAAAATGCCAATGCTGGGGGCGTGGCCGAATGGAGAACTGAGCAGACGTGCCTGGGGTGAGCTCCGGCCGTTATATATCATACCTGCCGTTACACCAGCAGGCAGCAGCTTGTCTAGCCCCCTCCAAGGATACAGAGATCCCCCCGACTGCCAGGACCACCTAGGACCGTTTGAACAGGGATTGCGGAGCCCTGGCCGCCTGAGCGCAAGGCCGAGGCTTCGGCTTAATCCGGGAAGCGGCGGCCATATTGCTCCACCCGATCGCGGGGAAAGAGCTGTCTCTAGGCCATCCCACCTGCCCTGAGACCCGCTCTTGTACACAGAGGACAGCGGAGACATCCAGCCTGCCATCTGCGGCCCGCAACCCTCCCAGAGACATTCCGGTATGCCAGCCTGAGGGTCCTGGTAAGTGACGGCGGCCATCTTGCTACTCCCCGGCGGCCTCCCCGTCCCCTCTGGGCCCATTCCAAGCCCCATCCACCCTCCCAGGCGCCCCAGCCTAACAGATTGTGGCCCCCGATGGGGATAATAGCAGGCACCCACCCCCTCTGTGCATGGGTTGCAGCTACGGCCCTGGCCCCAGATAACACATGTGGCGCCATCTTGCTACACCCAGCTGTAGTACCCACATACGCTGCTGACCCAATTGACCCCTCTGAGCCTGATAACTTCTAGCAAAGCCACAGGAGCCGCCCAGCAGGCTTTACTGCTACTGATGGCCCTATACATAAAGCTCCACAGAGAAGCGTGGCTGCCCATAAATGAATAAAGACATGCGCTGCTGAGCTCTGTGTCCGCCCATAGCTGACAGGCTATTTTTCAGTCATCACACATCTTTAAAAAGCATGTCTGCACACAGTTCTCGCTCTGTTGAGTCCACAGATCTGCAACAGGGTACAATTCAGCGATATCTGCTCCGCACATCTCAGCCGGAAACCCGTACACCCAAAGACAAGATGGCGCCCACTAAGAACACAGGGAAGAGCAAGCCTCCTCCCCCCGCTCAGCCAGCGACAGATAGTAACGAGGAATCAGATGACCCCCCAGTGTCCCCTGCTGCCCCGATTCCGGACAAAGGCTGTGTGGGTATGACCCCTCAGAAATCGGGAGGTTCATCCAGATCCGAGACCTCGGCCCTACTGTCGGCCTTTGAGTCCTGGGCGGTTAAAATGGAGTCCTCACTTCACAAAGACCTCCAGGCCCTCCAACAGCAGGTCCCAACTAATAAAACTGCAGTGTCTAACCTATCTGCCATTCAAACTGACCATGCAGCTCGCATCACATCCCTTGAACAGGCATCAAGGGAGTACCTACATCGTTTACGGAGAGAGGAGAGATCATAGCGATCGCCCACGTGATGTCCTCTGCAGGGTACATTACTACACCCTTAAAGAAGAACTTATGCGCAAGGCATGGCGTTTGGGCCCCGTGGACTTTGACGGTTCAGCAATCCATCTCTACCCGGACCTCTCTCGCAACACTCTCTACATGCACCGAATGGTTTGCCCACTGCTAGACCTGATACGCCAGGCTGGAGCAACGTACACATGGGGTCATCCCTTCAGCATCAAGGTGACCAGAGCCGATCGGAAATTTGTCTGCAATCCCTATGTAAAGACAATCCTACCACGCCAGCATTCACGGATTACGAAATTTGGTGCGGTCAGGCCATGGACCAGAGGGGGGGGATCTCCACGGTCTACACATCACTTACGGCTCCTATCTCCAAGACGTCCTTTATGGTTGCTTGGGAAACTGACTTCAATTTTCTCTGGACCAAAGAGAAATGGCATTCTGCATGTGCTAAATCATTCCGGGGGATTCTTAATACCACACTGATGGAAGCTGGCCTAAAAGTGATGACCAGATGGTACTATACGCCTTTCAGAATAGCCTCAATGTTTCCGGCTACCAGCCCCCTATGCTTCAGAGGGTGCCAACTTTTAGGTACAATGTCACATATATGGTGGGAATGCCCGAAGATTCGATCATTCTGGAAAAAAATCTTCAATATGATTGACAAATTGGTTGGCTCTTCTGTCCCCAGGTCCCCCTTGATAGCCCTCCTACATGAATCCATCCCCCACATATCTAAGCCCTCTAATAGATTGGTACAGTTCGTGCTTTTAGGAGCTAAGCTCACGATTGCTAGGGCTTGGAAAAAACCGAGCATACCTCTCTCAATGGCTAAAAGGAAAATCTCATGGGTAATGTCTCAGGAAAAACTTACCAGTCTGTTACAGGACACATCTGAAAAATTTGAAGCCAACCTCCCCTTTCTTGTCATAAACAGGCTTCTTAATTTGGACGGGTAATGGTGCTCCTTCCCCTCTCTTTCTCTTCCCCCTTCTCTTTCCCACTCTATATCTTGCTCTACTTTTCTATTTCCTTTTTATATCTGCTATTCCATTACGGACAAAATTTAGGTCAGTTTATCTTAAGGCCGATGTCGAGGTACAAATGCTCCTGATTGGCTTGGTTTACAATAACAGACCCTCAGGCGGAGGATCAAGCAGAGTTAGGTCTGTTGCCTAACACACGAGCATAGTTATCTTGTCCTTTGTGATGCTCTGCATTGCTGGTGGGGTTTGGCACCAGCCCTCTCTGACACAGTGTGATTCCCTTGGGGGTGTCGGAGGGTGCTGGGGCTGAAACTAAACTGCTCATTCTCCTTTCCCAGCCTACTGGCTTCCAGTCAAGATTCAAACCTAGACCTTGATGCCTACTATAAGTACACAGCGTGATCACTCCTCCCAGGGACCAGTTTCTGTATCTTCTTTATTCTCACCTTATGTTTGTCAATTTGTTTGGGTTTCTGCACCTCTATATTTTTGATTATACCTCTGTTTACTCTAAAATAAAAACGTGGGGTAATTTAATTCAACTAATTATCAAATTCAGGAACCCGGTAATATAGCTACCCCATGTCGGGCAGGCATAGCCTCCGCCCACACACAGTCAGATCCCGACAGGGGTGTATGGGCGCTGAGGCTGAATACCCGATCTTACTGAGAAATTTTCGGGGTAAGCCACTATAAAACCCTCCATGAGACACTAACACGCCTGTTCAGGTCAAAGAAACCTCTAGCTGCCTTGCAGTTTTATAGGCTCTAGCAGTGTTTTAAGGTTATTTCCTGAATCTTTATAGTTCTTTTGCATTCTCTAGACATATTGCTGAATCTAGTACAGTGCAACAGTACATTTCAAGATTGTAATGGAATGTAATGATATTTTGATATGTATCTGATTATTTGTAATATGAAATTTCTTCAATAAAAATATTGAAAAGAAATATCTTATTACAATGATGTGCCTTAATTAAGCTATATATGCCTGTTTTGCTACTGGGCTCACGGCTCAGACTCTCTACCTTGACCTCCCACCCTCAATAGGCTTGGCACGAACTGTGCCTAATTACGTGATTTTTCACGTGGTGTCCCATTTTCGTGGACCCCTTAGAGTTTGATAGGCTCCTATATAGGTGCCCCCCTACCTACCTTTTTTTTCTACTATATCTCTTTCATCTTACAAGTTCCTCCGTCCCCATCCCTCCTCCTTTCTCAGCTGTCTATAGTCTGAATTTCTTTTTCTCATTCCACTATGGCCCACACAGTACTATCCCGTCCTCGCCTGAAATTGTGCTCCTATAATGTAAATGGCCTCAATATTGCATCCAAAAGAAGGCAAATCCTCTATCAAATGCATAAACAACAAGTAAATGTGTTGATGCTACAGGAAACACATTTCCACACGAATTCCACCCCTTCCTGCTCCAACAGATACTTTAACAGATGGTTCCACAGCACAAATCCCTCTCAGAAAACCAAAGGCGTTTCTATCGCCTTCCACAAAATGCTCCCGATTGAGCTGATAGACCAGGTCTCGGACCCCCAGGGAAGGTATGTGTTTGTGAAGTTCTCCTTATGGGGCACAAAGTTCACTATCGCCAACCTTTACAGAGGTCTCTTACAGAGGTCTCCACGGCTCGAACCCAACTCAAAGAATTATATGAGGCCTCAGCTCGTACCTTTGCAAACAGACTTGCCCTTCATCAGTACAATTTCCAGGATAAATGCGGTAGACCTCTGGCTCGCTCCCTCCACCGAAATACGTCTTCCACATTTATACCTCATATTCGGGCCCCATGCGGGGAAATGATCAGTGAGCCCTCCAAGATATCGCAAACATTCCGGGATTTTTACCAAACACTATATAATCTATCATCTGACGTCGCGTCTAGCCCCTCCCCTACCCTTGAGACTGATAAACAATCCTATGTTGAGGATACGGCACTCCCTACATTGGATGGCGACACTGTAGACGAGCTGGAACAAGTAATTACAGCAGAGGAGGTCGCAGGAGCAATAGCGGTCACCCCTCCCGGTAAAAGCCCGGGTCCCGATGGTTTCACTCCCAAATTCTACAAAGTATTTGCTCCTTTGCTGACTCCCTTCTTAGCTAGGGTGTTTAACTCCTTAGCGGAAGGCTCAGCATTTCCTACACAAACACTAGAAGCCCACATTGCCATTATTCCAAAACCAGATAAGGACCCAACTTTATGCGCAAATTATAGATCCATATCGCTCATTGGAGTAGATGTTAAAATATATGCCAAAATACTAGCCAACAGATTGAAGATTGAATTAAAAAATGCCAATGCTGCAGTCCCACGAGGTAAAAAGGGGCCTAAAAAGGCTTCACCCTTTTTTCCCACATTCTTCCCAGTCATCATCACGCTAATGTGTTATGAGTTGTAGATATAGTGATTTTTAGCAAGGGTTTCCTGAGACCAGAAAATTGTTTCAAGGGTGTTGAGAAAGGCTGCATTAAACTGTTTCATGATGCATGTTTATGCGTTATCAATAAGGGAAACATTATCATCATAAAAAAGTACATTTAATATATCAATAATTTAAAGGTTAGATCACTCTTACCAAAAAAAATGCCTATACAGGTAAAGGGCAACTGTATATAAAAAAAAACTATTAATCTATGACCAAAAGTACAAAGACAAGTTTGTCTTACCTACAGTCAAGCATGGTGGTGGGAGTGTCATGGTATGGGGCTGCATTAGTGCTGCCGGCACTGGGAAGCTATAGTTCATTGAGGGAACCACGGATACCAACATGTACTGTGACATACTGAAGCAGGGTATGATCCCCTCCCCTTGGAGTCTGGGCCGCAGGGCAGTATTCCAACATGATAACAACGCCAAACACACCTCCAAGATGACCACTCCCTTGCTAAAGAAGCTGAGGGTAAAGGTGATGGACTGGGCAAGCATTTCTCCAGATCTAACTCTATTGAGCATCTGTGGGGCATCCTCAAACGGAAGGGGGAGGAGCTCAAGGTCTCTAACCTCCACCAGCTCAGTGATGTCATCATGGAGGAGTGGAAGAGCATTCCAGTGGCAACCTGTGAAGCCCTGGTGAACTCCATGCCCAAGAGGGTTAAGGCAGTGCTGGAAAAAAAATGGTGGCCACACAAAATATTGACACTTTGGGCCCAATTTGGACATTTTCACTTAGAGATGCACTCACTTTTGTTGCCAGCAGTTTAGACATTAATAGCTGTGTGTTGAGTTATTTTGAGGGGACAGCAAATTTACACTGTTATACAAGCCGTACACTCACTAAGCAGCCTATTGCATTAGGGTGTGCACCCCAAAGCTCAAAAACACATGCCTGATACAATCCACATTTAAATAGGATTTCCAGCCATTTCTGTGTTTATTAAAAGTCAGCAGCTACAAAAAGTGTAGCTGCTGACTTTTACTTGTAGCTGAACACTCACCTGTCCCACGGTCCAGCGATGCGGCTGCCCGAAGCCTCGCTTCTCTCGCTCTTCTCTCTGCGGCGCCGGCATTGCAAGTGAGGGCACCCGGCTGTGACAACTTGCGGCTTCACAGCCACGGCGCACTACGCCTGTGCGAGTTGCGCTGCGTGTCCTGAATGGCTGGGCTATCTTCTGGGACCTATGACGTGTATGTTGGCCTTAAAAATTTGGAACAATGATTTGGCTATAACATGACTGCATTCTTTGTGAGCTCTCACGTGTTAGCCATCTGGTCCTGGTGATTTATTCACATTAAGTTTTTCTAGTCTTTTTTGAGCACCAGTTTCTGTCAGCCACAAGGATATATTCAATATAATGTTATTAGCATCACTGTGTTGTTTAGTATACCCCTACTTTTTATTTGTATAAATTGAGGAGAATAATGTATTTAATACAGATGCCATCTCCCTGTCACTTGTAACCAATGTCCCCTGTTTATCTTTTATAGAGCCAATATGCTTTGACCTGGATTTTTTACTGTTAATATATATTTTTTCTTATCTTGTAATCTTTTCTAGCTGTCCTGATCACATTCTTGTGTTTATTATTGCATTTTTTTAGTTTTAAAATGCTGATGGTGACCCTTCACCCTTATATTTTTAAAGGACATTTTTTTATCATTAAAAAATCTGTATTATCCAGAGCTTAGGTAGGAGCTTTTGAAATACAATTGGACTGCCCCTAGCTGCTGGACCCAACGTATCCCACTGGAAAATAAAATTAATTAAGCAAAATACCAGTGCTATGATCCTAAAAATTAAAAATGTGCAAATCATACATTTCCCAAAATATTTCATCATTCATTGTGTCTATATTTTCATCAACAATAAAGTAATCAATAGTCCCAATCTGATGTGACTGCTTCTTCCACCCACACTCTCTACCTTCAGTCTTATGACCCCAATACAAATGGACCCTCACCAAATGCTTAGACCTGTATAGATCACTGGATCAAATTGGCATTACAATTATGGTCATTTGGGGTTATATAAAATACTACACTACATTACACCCAGGTTTAACTTTTTGGCATAAACGTATGCCATTGTTAGTTATTTATGCCCCTTGACATTTTCCACATATTGTCATGTTACAACCAAAAAATTTATTGGGATTTTATGTGATAGATCAACAGAAAGTGACATATAATTGTGAAGTGGGATGAAAATGATAAATGGTTTACATTTTTTTTTTTTTACAAATAAATATGTGAAAAGTGTGGCATGCATTTGTATTATACTACTATTGTAATACTTTGTAGAACCACCTTTCGCTGCAATCACAGCTGCAAGTCTTTTTGGGGATGTCTCTATCAGCTTTGCACATCTAGAGAGTGAAATGTTTGCACATTCTTCTTTGCAAAATATCTCAAGGCTCTGTCAGATTGGATGGACAGTGTCTGTGAACAGCAATTTCCAAGTCATGCCACAGATTCTCAGTTGAATTTAGGTCTGGACTTTGACTGGGCCACATGAATATACTTTGATCTAAACCATTGTAGCTCTGGCTGTATGTTTAGGGAAGTTGTCCTGCTGGAAGGTGAACCTGCGCCCCAGTCTCAAGTCTTTTGCAGACTCTAACCAGTTTCCTTCTAAGATTACCCTGTATTTTGCTCCATCCATCTTCCTATAAACTCTAACCAGGTTCCCTGTCCCTGTTGAAGAAAAGCACCCCCACCACCATGCTGCCACCACTTGTTTCACAGTGGGGATGGTGTGTTCAAGGTGATGTGCAGTGTTAGTTTTCTGCCACACATAGCGTTTTGCTTTTAGGTCAAAAAGTAAAATTTTGGTCTCATCTGACCAGAGCACCTTCTTCCACATGTTTGCTGTGTCTCCCACATGGCTTCTTGCAAACTGAAAACCGGACTTCTTATGGCTTTCTTTCAACAATGGTTTTCTTCTTGCCACTCTTCCATAAAGGCCAGATTTGTGGAGTGCATAACTAATAGTTGTCCTGTCCGCAGATTCTTCCACCTGAGCTTTGGATCTCTGCAGCTCCTCCAGAGTTACAATGGGCCTCTGGGCAATTGGTACGACTAGATTTTAGTAAGAGTATCAGAGTAAAGGGGGCTGCATACAAATGCATGCCACACATTTCACATATTTATTTGTAAAAAAAATAAAAAAACGTTTATCATTTTCCTTCCACTTGACAATTATGTGCCATGTTGTGTTGGTCTATCACATAAAATCCCAATAAAATACATTTATGTTTTTGGTTGTCTCATGACAAAATGTGGAAAATTTCAAAGGGCATGAATACTCATCTCTCCCCTATACCCCTTCCCTTCCCATGAATGTAATTTGTCATCTTATGTATCTTTACTTTATGTCCATGATTTCCCATACTGTTGTTATCCTTAAGCAAAACATTTGTCCATAAATCTACGTACTCAACTGTGCTGGAATATCCTTTATTTTTTAAAACACCATCAAAACATTGTAAAAAAAGAAATCTAATAATGAAACAATTGTGTCACAATTTGTCAGTGTAAAAAGGGCAAATAAATGTCATTGGGGTACTTGTTAGCAATATGTTATTTTGAGGATCAAAAAACCTGTCATAAGACGCTTGAGTGTGGAGCTTACAGCATCCTGAGCAAAACAAAATTGACCCCTTTTATACACTTCAGCAAAGCCAAACACTTATCACCACTGTAAAACTTAACCATGTCCTGGATATAAACAAATAGTGGAGCTTCGGCCATCAGATCGAGCTAAGTATACATCTGTGTGGGTTATTTTAGGCGAGTAGAAAAGGGCAAAAAGAAAAGTGCACTTTGTTTTAAAGAGCAGTGATCCTTTAATGTAAAGGATACGTTCACCTTTCGTAACATGTTACACCGATAGTCAGGGTGTAACATGCAACATGTTAAGAACGGACTTCCCCCTGCTCCTCAGCTTTGACAGCAGGGCGTTTTGGGAGCGGCTCCCGCACCGCCCCAAAGATGCTGCTTGCATGACTTTTTTTCCTGTCCAGCAAGAGCACCACCGCAGTGTGAAAGCACTTGGGCTTTCACACTGGGGTGGCTTGAGAGGAGCTTTTCAAACGCTTTACAGGTGCTATTTTTAGCGCTAAAATGCCTGAAAATCACCCCAGTGTGAAAGGGGTCTAAATTCTAATACTATTTTAATTACTAACGTAATTAAAAGCTAAATTAAATTAATTGATTTAACTGTTTACCAAAACAGTTTCATTCAACGCATGCCATTATTGATAACTGTCATGTCTGCTTGTACTCTAAACCAAACTGTGAAACCCTCAAATGGCTGATGTCATAATTGATCACATGTAAAGCATTATGGCAACTGCAGGTTAAGATGGCAGTTTAATGGCCTGTGAAAAATAGAGGGGCAGGTTCCACTAAGGGTCAAGAGTTGGTATCCCACATGGCTTCACATCATCCTGCTGTGGGTTAGACCCAGTGTTCAGCCTGGTGTAGGCTGTCAGTACATGTGCATGCATTATGTATATTATGTTAATTGATTGTTAATCATGATATGTTTCTGTTTACTTAGAGTAAATATATGCTCCCCTTCTTCCTCCTGAAGAAGTGGCTGCAAACATATAGAGGACTATATCATGTTTGGAGATTTTGTTTTCCTCTAGCTGGCTGTGACAATACCAACCCTTTGGGATCTATACTTGTGCATGTAAACGTGGAAGTACTGTCTGTTCTCTTTACATATTTCAGTATATGTTTGTTTTTAGAAAGATGACTTTTGTAATAGAATTGTATTTGATATAATTTGGTGTATTGATTTATGGGGTGCCTGAACAGTCCATTATTTTTTTGCTTTCCATTTGATTATTTGCAGACATACTTATATTTACATCTGCTTTACCTTTGAATTAACTGTAAAACTTAAATTCAACATTTACTCCAAACTTACCTGTTCTTTAAACCTTAACCCTGTTCAAAAAACAAAATGATCATCTGCAAACATCCTGGCTTTAAGATCCCTGTCACACTGAGGCAGTTTTCAGGCGTTTTAGCGCTAGAAATAGCGCCTGAAAACTGCCTCCTATTCATTGCAATGGGTGCTTTCACATGCACACAGTGCACTTGTGGGACATTAAACATTTGGGGCGGTTTGGGTTCACTGTATACAGCACTCCCAAAATGCCCCTGCCCATTGCGATGAATGGGCAGCACTTCCAAAGCCCCTGAAAAGCGCTTCAGAAGTGCCGCAACACTGGAGTTTTTAACCCCTTTTCTGGGGTTAAAAGCACACTGCTAGCAGCTGAAAAAAACAAGCAGTGCTTTACTACGAACGCACAGGCTGTCTCAGTGTGAAAGGGGTCTAAATGGTGCTAATTTGTTGTGGCACCCAAATGGTAGCACCTAAAAGTCTGTGTTCCCACTTACTTACAGCTGTAAATGTTCTGAGATCTTTTCACACCATGTACATTTCATTTAAGGTTTAGCAGTTGTTCAATTTTCTAAAATAGGAGAGGCTGCCAAAACATGAATTTCTTTCAAAAGAAAACACTAATGAACCACCACTGCCATACAAATAGAAATGGCAAATGTATACACATAGCGAGATCATTTTAGTATCCAGTTTTATTTTGGGTTTGAAATATGATGTACCACTTATTCTGTTATAAATATTACTATGGTCTTTGTGCCGTTTTTATCAGTATTGAATTATGAACCTTCTTAATTGCCTGCAGCCAGCAGCAGTTTGATAATTTAATTTGTAGGTTAAAAATAATCAATTATAAAACAACCATAGATTCTAGTAGACTCGATTTACAATGGAAACACATTCTTCTCACTTACTGTAATGGTAATGAAAAGAATCAGTTCCCATTAAGTCTCTGCTTTTAAGAAAAACTAAGCAGATCAATAGTTTCAAACCTTCAATTGAAAATCATGGCTCATCTGGGGAAAACTAAAATCAGCAGCTAGTAAATCTGTTCTCTGTCATGGGAATATACTGTGTAAATTTCACAGACTGGAAGTCATTGTCCAACTACACTCAATTACAACAACATCAACAGATTTTAATAATATGTAATTTTAAATCAGATAATACTTGTCCAGTCATGTCTTTGTTTGCGTAATGAACTCAGTTTGTATACTACTATATACCAGTAGTTGTGGAAGAAAAAAGAACAAAGAAGAAGAATAAGAAGAAAATTAGGGCTTATTGGTAAAAGTATTGCTGGGCTCCAGAAACATTGGCTCAGGAACTCTCCTGCTCAGTGCACTGGGTCAGTGACAGCTGCAAAAGTGGAAGGAGGTAACAGGTGATTGTTTTTTCCTAACCAGCCATTCCAGATAAATTGAATTAAGGCAAAAAAACTTTCCACTTGCTGTTTTTTACTCCCCTCCCCTTCCAAATACATACCACTCTCAATCTAGTTCTGTGCTCCTCTGCAGCAGTGCTGGATTCTCTCCCTGCTCTCACAGAACAGACTGAGAGCAGCGGAAGCCATTGACTCCTGCTGCTGTCAGTCAAATCCTGTGAGGAGGGAGTGGGGTGTGGGGCTAGGCCATACTGTGTGTGTCTATGGATGTACACATCCTGGCTCAAGAGCACACCCACACATGTGCCCCCATAGCACAAAGCTTGCTATGGGGGCACAAGGGGAAGAGGAGGAGCAGACAGTGCTGATGGGAGATCCTAGAAGAGGAGGTAAGGGGCCACTCTATGCAATATCCTTGCACAGAGCAGGTAAGTATAAAGATATTTTTTTAATTTTAGGGAAAAAACAGGTGCCTTTACTATCACTTTAAATTGGCTTTGGGCCTAGTTGGCATCAAGGCCACAGTCTTTGCAGAATGACCTTCTGTCTGACGGTGCCCACTATATCTTGGAATGATCAGAGCCAGCATTTGGGCCCGCGGAATTATTCCTCCTCTCCTTTTCTCTGCCTATGGTAAGTATCAGGATATTCTTCCTCTCTATGATCACCACCAGTAACCACAAATATAGGGGGCATTTTTCCTCCATTTGACTACCAATGTAAAAGTACATTTTCCTCTTCAATATAAGGGGGCATTCACTGACCACTGTTGTAAGAATGCCCTTTACAACTGACCTCCAATGTAAGGGGGTAGGGCATACACTGACCATCAAACTAACCAATGCACTTATAGGGACCACCATAGTACATAGTGTGGCTTTCATTAAGGGGACTGTCTACATTAAAATAATACAACTGAAGCTTTGTTAGAGCTCTAAATTGCTTCCTCTGACTATGAGGTCATCTATTGATAATAAATGTTTAACATCAAACAATTCTCTTTAAAAAAAAAAGGGGGGATATACACAGTACATTGTTCTTTAACTCCTTGGGGCCGAGCGTATGCAAATATGCAGCCCCACTGGTGTGGGCTTTTTTCCGTGGGGCCACATATTTGTGTATCTGTCTATGTGCTGGGAGCGTGCCTCACAGCATGCTCCAAGCAGAAACCGATGTCTCACCAAGAGCCCCAGACCTCATACTAATGATCGTGACCTGGAACTCCTGATTGCTGTGATAGCCTTTTATTGGCTTCCATAGTGATTAGTCACTGTGAAGCCCGCCCCCGCATTTTCTCTCTCTGAATAGAGGTAAGAGATACATTGTATCTCTCTCTCTCTCTCTCTCTCTCTCTCCTTGCAGAGAGAAAAAAACAGCTGTGTGTAAAAAAAAAAAAAAAATGAATAATAATAGTAATTATTAAACAAAATAAAATAAAATAAATTGTATCTGGGATGTACTACGAATACAAACAACAATTAACATACACATATGTGGTATCCAAATGTGTGAAACAATCAGCACCACCATAAATTAATCAAGTGCAAAGTGGCATCCGCTATACACTATAAGTGAAATCACTACACTTTAAAAAAAAAAAAAAAAATATAATATATATATATATATATATATATATATATATATATATATATGTGTGTGTATGTGTACCAACGGATGCACATACACGCACTCAGTGCAGCGCTACTACAGTTATAATTCAATACTATACTTAGTGCTATGTATACAGGCAATAAAATTCAAATTCATAAAAAATTCATAATAAACGTCCCATAAATCAATATCAATCTTGATAGTAGTGCTCCAGTGTTATTATCATATCACCATGCTTCTCAATAATTCTTATTACTTGTGCAAACCACCACCAGCTATTTAATCTGCTCATCTCAAGGATGAGTCAGGAAGACTCAAATGAACTCCTTATTTTCAATCCCCAAACTTCTTTTCTTTCTCTCAGGACTCAGCTGTTCAATTTCTCCCTTTCAAGATCTCCACTCCACCCAATGTGTCCCTCACAGATAGGAGTTGATCTCTGAGATTATTCAGCTGTTCCTCCACTTCAAGGGACTAATGTATCATGTAATCAAAAACACAGCCGACATAGTGCTCTCTGCTATAAAACTTTTATTTAAAACCCTGCTAAAAGAGGACACTTACTAGATATAAAAACAAAATGTGCTTGTTACATGTCCTGAGAGCGTCCTCTCGCTCACTACCGTGGCTGCAAAATGCCAAAGGCTCGGATCCTCTCATCTGCACATGTAACGACCTCTGAATGGTCTTCCTCAGCAGAGATATTTTTTACTAATTTTACTAACACATGTCAAAGTTGCAAAATTGTGCTTAGTCATAAACATTTGTTTTACCCTTGTGCATGAAGGGTTAAAAAAGTTAATTGTTTTTGTGTTTACAGAGTTCCTTGATTTTTCCTTGAGTCATTCAACGGGCCATTAATAGTAAGGGGAATAGGAGACGCTGTGAACAGTGAGAGTGTTCACTCCATGACCTTACCAACCGGCTTATTGCTTGGTAAACATCCCGTTTAGCAATATAAATGTGAGATAACCAAAGATTGGCCTCATTGCAAGGAGTTTCAAAAAGAGGAGGACAAGTGTTGTTTTAATGTGAAGTGTGAAGAAAACTTTGGAGAAATATTTTAGAAAATAAAGACTGTTCAAACGTACTGGACTATCTGGACTTTTTATCCCTTTATATATCAAACGTACTGGCTGATTACTGACGATTGGAGGTGATGGTGTACAAAGAAAGCGATCTAAGGAGATTGTAACTTGGGAGGTTTTGACTCAATGCTGATAACATTAAGGATTGTGGTGAGTTTAAACCCCAGAGGGGAGTGTGGAACATGGGTGAAGCAATTTGGTGGAAGTGTATACTATCAACAGTCAACATTTCTCTTTTCACTTGCTCTTTAATGTGTGGACTTTTTGAAAACTCACTCCTAAATACCATGGCACTAATAATGTATTAATATGTCAGATTGCCAGTGATATATTTTGAGGATTCCCACAGCACAATAGTGTTTTATATACTTGTATAAATCTTTGATTTGTAGTATATATATGTATCTGGTCATATAATAATCCAGAGGAGCGCTGCAAAATGGTGAAAGTATTTTTAATGACCTTTGCGAATATGAAATCTATTTACCATTAACAATCAGTGTATATGTTTTGACGTAAGCGGCTGCTATAGGGCAACCTACAGATTTTAATTATTGTTTGTATTTTTATTTGTATTTTTTACCACTCATTGCGCCGAGATAAAGGGGAGAGGTGCATTTTTAGCGCCTGACATCTTTTTCCTTTTTTGTTTTGAACATTAATAGTAACTACCACAATCATTTTGACCATTAATACAGAGTTGCATTCCATATATAATATTCATTGCTGTGATCCATAACTAAGTTGCAGTTGTGAAAATCACTAAAGCACAGAGCTTCCAAAAAGTTATATCTATATACAGTATCTGGGAACTTTTGGAAATCAATGAGCCTGAGAAAAATCTCTCTCTCTCTCTCTCTCTCTCTCATATACTGTATGCTGTGAATCTATATTGTTGTGAGTATGTTTTTATTCACGTCTGTTTAATTACTATTGTGATAATGCACTAGGCTGGTGCACCTTCTCCCTCCCAGTCTCTTAATTTGAGTGGCCTGGTACAAGGGCATGATACCAGATCAAATCCGGATACATACACTTTTTTTGGTGCCTATCTTTTGTAACCCTAAATTCAGGAAACTTTCCAATAAACGCTTTGATTCGCTCTCAAAATTTTTAATCTATTATACAATTTTGCCAAATGTGAAATTACTGTCTGTACAGAATCCCCCCTTTCTTGGTTTTAAATAACTACTGGTTGCTGAAGTATTGAATTTATTTCTGTCTGTTTTAAAAAGAACTTGGTCCCATCCCGCTTGGTTTCATTTGGTTCGACTGTCAAAATGCAACTCTCTGTTTGCTATTATTGTCAATTGCAATATCTAATCATTTGTAACTTTAATGGCATTCTTCTTGGTATTAAAATGTCTATGCTAATAGATGTTAAAATGGTAGTCAGAGGCAACAAGCTTTACATAACAAAGTCATAAAATTGTTCATATGATAACATGGGACTTCATGCACATATGTATGTATAGTTGTGTTTTTTCAAACCAAATCTCTTATTGCTTTTTTTCACATTTACAAGTAAAACAAAGATATTTTACATTGTTCTGTGACAGAGTGTAGGATAGTTAATGAAGGTTCAGTCAGTCAAAACCGAATTGAGGCTAAACCTACTCCCACCCACATTCTAAGGCTATTCTATCTATCCTCTACAAGAAAAGATGCTTATACCTACCTATTCTGAATCATCTCGGTCTGCTCACATAATCGCTCCAGCGGCAGCTTTAGTGAGGAGTTAAGACCACTGACAATATCTGCAAATGCCTGTGCGGTAATGTCACTGATAAGCTTACTATGGGGTATCTGTTGTCAGCTGCCCCTCTTCTACACTTAAGCCAGTACTGAGACCTGATCATTTGACCGGACCAAAGTGGCTTTAGGAAAGGTAAGTATAAGCATCTTTTCTTGCACCGGGTATATAAAATAGTCTTATGTTCTGTACACACGAACAGACTTTCCAACAACAAAACCTTGGATTTTTGTTTGAAGGGTGTTGGCTCCAACTTGTCTTGCATACACACAGTCACACAAATGTTGGCCAACAATTACGAACATAGTGACGTACAAGATGTATGGCGAGCCAATGTGATATCTCCATTACGAACGCTAGTTTTACAAGACCAAGTGCTTCCGGCTCATACTTGATTCCGAGCATGCGTGGACTTTTGTGCAACAGACTTGTGTACACACGATTGGAAAGTCCGACAACAAACAGTTGTCGGTGGAAAATTTGAGAACCTGATATTCAACATTTGTTGGCGGAAAGTACGGCAACATTTGTCCGATGGACCATACACAATCCGATCATGTGTACGCGGCATTAGAATGGGGTGGGAGTAGATTTAGCCTTAGTTAGATTTTGAATGAACGTCCACTAAATTACATGTCTTGAGAGTTGCCTCGCCTGCATTAACAGAAAGTAGGAGCTGCAGTTCAACATCAGTAGTGCAAGGTAACAGAAGTTGAATACAAAAACAAAATAAAATAGAACAAAGTATGTCTGCAAGCATTTTTTCATCCCATTGTTCAAAATAGGTAGGTAGTTGTAGACATCTCAGCATGCCCGGAGTATACCCTCTGGGTGATTACGCCAACTGAGCCACCTTATACTGCGCATTTGTAATTTTTATTGAATCCCATTTTATGGAAAAAACATTTTTGGATGGTGCTACATTCTTCAAATAAATTCCTTGTCCGTTTATCGGATTTACACCATGAGGAGGTTCTCTTTTTCTTTTATTTTATATTCCTGACATTCTGTTGCCTCGAGAGGACTGCAGAGACAATTGGAGTCTTCCAATCCCATTTCCTTGCTACCATCACGCAGCGGTTGGTGAGCACTGACTGGTGTACAATCACAGTCCCAAGCATCTCTCAACGTTCCTGATTGGATCCATCTGTGGTTACCGCATGTCGGTCTAAGCTAGTTTGACTTACAGCTATTGGCTTGTGAGTCCACCACTGCTGGTAAGAGTACCTCATCTTTACTTCATATCAGATATATAATGTTAGCACATGAATGACGACACAACATCTGAAAACCACACAGTGATCCAGAGAGAATATTTCCATATACGTCCTAATATATGAACTTTACGTTCCTGTGATTGATATGGATAACACATGCCAAACACGCATATTTATTATGACATAGTGTGATTGGTATCAGCTTGTACTGTCATCAGTTGCCATTCGTGATCCATTGACAGGCTACTGTTTTTGTCGTTTTTGTTTATGGACACATTATTTGTTTATATATGTGGGGTCAGAGTGTCACTTACTCACGGATCATTGTTACACTTTTGATACATATATGTTCATCTATTGAGTCACTGTTTCTTCTATATTGAGACCCTTATGGGTGGTTTCATCACTTCCCCTTTTGTGACTTGTTTGGTCTTGAAGGTTGCATCCTAGACACCAATTTATTTTTTGTTATATATACATTTTTATTTGGTTATATATTTGACAGTTTACACTATAGGTGTCCCTATAACTCCAGGTGCGTGAGAATTTACGCACATTGGAATTGTCGGTTCACATATCACAGTGCTACACATAGGCAAGATAGTTCTTGCTTATATCGTATTATTTACGTTTCACTACACCATATAAGTGTCAGTTATATGTTTTGATTTGCATATATCTTAATTTTCACTTCCTTCAAGGAATGTTTTTCAGCATCATCTAAAAACACATATTGTATTCAGATTCACATTCTGTTATACTGATGTGATTTAGATACAATCCCAGCGCTACACATTTTTTCTGCATTCCTTTATACAATTAGTCTTATTGTTGTGTCGGCTGCTCACCACGGTGAGGCGTGGTTTTATCCCCCCCATACTGTAGATATCATTTGGCATATTGAAATATTATGACTTTGGCAATAATTTCTTGATCATTGAACACATTTAGTATAAAATGAATCGTTCAGCATGCATTTCCCCCCTCAGTGTGTGTTTCAGAATGCTTTCTCCACATTAAAGTCTGTATGACTGAAACTAGGTCCTTTATAGTTTAGGTCAGTGGTCATCAACCCTGTCCTCAGGGCCCACTAACAGGCCAGGTTTTATGTATTACCTTAGGGAGATGCAGACTAGAATACTGCAATCACTGAGCAGCAAACTATATCACCTGTGATGTATTTCAGTTATCTTGCCAACCTGGCCTGTTAGTGGGCCCTGAGGACAGGGTTGATGACCACTTGTTTAGGTAACAGCCACTGGGCCATTATTTTTCTTATAATTTCTCATTATTACAGCCTTATTAAATACTCTGCAACATCAGTCTATACCTCCCTCTGAAATGCATCCACTTACAAGATTAGGATGACGAGTTATGCAGATGATTTAAGATCACTTTAGGACAAATTAACACATTTTTCTCACTCAAAAAGTCTTTTACTCCCTGAACAGCTTTAGGTGTATCTTATCGATTTTTGGCTGCTAATCATGAAAATTATTTTTAATGTAACCAATCAAATACCGTTTTACAGAAATATTCTATAAAGTAGAACTATAGTATATAAAACTTTTTTTTGCCATCTGTGTCTCATTAGGTAGACTTATTTTCACTTTCTGTCTCATAGCCAAAACAGAAGGTGAGAGGAAATTCCAGCGAATTAGGGCAATCCATTGCCCCAACCCCCTTCCCAAGTCACAAGAACTAGTGTCTCCACTGGAAGATTTCCCCTCTATTACTTTACTGCTAACATCCCAAAATTTGTGATTTTCTTTTACTTTCAATTTCAATGATAATGATAAGAGGACAAATAGAGAGGCTGAATCTCCCTAATAGGTACACAGATAGCAGGTGTTCTAATCCCTTTCCACGTTGTCCAAAAATAAAAAAAAAGCTTTGCTTTTAGTTACACTCCAAGTTTACTTTTCACTTGAGTTATAAGATGCTTTGTGTAGCTCATGCATATTCAGTAATTTATGAAAGTGGTACTGTTTGGGCCTGATTTGTGGCGAGCAAATGCTTAAGCCTCAAAGAGGCACCATGACTAGACTTGTTAAGAAAGCATAAGAACTGTACTTTGGCTGTCAAGACAAGGGCTGGGCTCTTCAACTTCAAAATGGGCTATCAATCTTAGAGCTTGGCTCAAAGGAACTCGGAAGTCAATGCTGTTTGCTGTCCAATGATATGGTGAGAACAAAATGATCATGTGACAGACTGGTACTTCTGTGTCCCTAGTTACTTTGCTAAAAATAAGAAACCAATTGAGTATTCCAATCTGCCTTCAGCCATAAGGCCAGTGCCACATGATGACAATCTGTCAGTAGCAAAGCCATCAGAGAAATGGAGCTTAGATAAACAAACAAAGATGCACTAGCCAGGCATGGACAGTGACAATAATCAGGATTCTCAACTGTGTATATCTGGTGAGCCTAACTCAAAACAAAGTCAGAATTAAATTACCCGGTCAGGAATTTATTTTAGTCATGGATAGTGTTTGCTATCACCATGTAGACAAATGTGTGCCTTTCAAAGCCAACAAGCGGATTTAACAAAAAGTTTGGCTGCCAAACCCAATTGAAATCAATGGAGCTGAATCTGTCAACTTATAAATAAAAATTTTGGGGCTAATAGGCGAGTGAGTGTAAAAAAATAGCACGGGGGAAGGGCTGGGCACTACCCTGGGGAACATGTAACGATGCAAAAATGTTTGTTATAATTCTGTAGCGACGGTACTTTTGATAAGTACGCGCTATGTATTTAAATTTAGTTTTTGCTCAAAACTATAGTTGAGTTTCATCAGTTTGGCTGGGCTGTATTGAGGTTCTGCCTGTTCATAGGTGGGGTGTACACCTGTGACAGGCCTTAGAACGCAGTCTGGTTGGACGTATTGGGTACCAATCTCCTCTCGGAGCCAATCTGTGGGTGCGTTTGTCCCAGTGTGTATTCCGGGAGAGGGTACTTAAGGTGCTGAAGTCACGTGGTTCGGGGTTCCGGTCCAGAAGTTGTTGCTGACTCCATGGTCCTGGTCCTCCTTACCAGCCCCCAGAGGCCTCATGGGCTGGGTTGTGGATCCATCCGTTTCCGAGCCTCGGAACTGGCTAGTTCGAGGCGCAGTAACTGGAAGGAGGATTCTAAGGTGTTCCGGTGCCATCTCAGGTTTGGAGAGGCCCAGCAACTCTACATGCAACCAGGGGAGGACTCTTCAGAGGAGGGCCACACACGAGGCTGGCTGCTTGGTAAGAGCCTGGAAGCTGAGTTGTAAGGACACTAATTTAATCTGCATTTCTTACGGTATCGCCGGACCGGCTGCAAGATACTGGTACTGTAAGAAAAGTTCCTAACCTTATCCTTCAGTTGCAACTAAGTTCCTGTGAGATACTTTTGCATTCATCTAAAGTTTCACAACCAAGTCTGTGTCAGAGACTTTGCTAAGCTAAAATCACTTGTTGGCTTCTAGATCTACAAGCAAGGATTTATCCAATAGTTGAGTTATCCAGTTGCGAGTGGCTACTCCCTGGATCATCTAGAGCAGGGGTCTCCAAACTATGGCCCTCCAGTTGTTTAGGAACTACAATTCCCATCATGCCTAGTCATGTCTGTGAATGTCAGAGTTTTGCAATGCCTCATGGGACGTGTAGTTCCGCAACAGCTGGAGGGCCGTAGTTTGGAGATCTCTGATCTAGAGAGAGACATTTATTGAGTGTCAGCAGTTCCAAAGTGCCTGAGCTTCTATACCAATACCCTCTATTCCCAACTGAGAGACTGTGTTCATGTTCAACGTTTTAAGCAAATAAAAATCCTAAAAAGAAATTTAAGTGTCAGTCTCCGCATTTACTGGGTATCAACCCTGGGAACCCCTAGACAAGAACAACGAGTACGAGCTGGTGAAGGTAATTGGTAAGCCCAGAAAAACTCAGCCGCTCCTTCGCATTGATTTTTTAGCACTGACATTTTCAAAGGAAATTTTTTTTTAAATTTCCAGCAAATGACATCTTCTTTTTGCATATTTTTCCAACAAAAAGACAATAAAAAGGCACATGGACACTAAAGATCCCCCACAATACATAGCAAACCCCAAAGATTCTGTTTTGTACTGTGTGCAGAACATTAGATGGGTCTACCTCATGCATGAAGTAAAACAAAATGCATAAGGTCCCTCCAGGGAATCCATACCAGACTATTTGGTTCTGCTACAGATTTTAAGAGAGACTCTGCACAAAAAAAAAATACACGAGGTCCCCCTAACAAAATTCCTTCCAGACCCTTAATCTGAGCATGCAGATTGGCTGGCCAGAAAGGGAAGGCCCCATCCTGAACCATACCAGACCACATGTTCTCAACATGGGAGGGTGCTGTGCCAGGCACAGAGTGGGGATACCCACGATCGTCTCACGGGATGGCTGAACGGGGAGATGCAGAAATAAACAGCATCTCCCGTTCTGCCTAGCAACTAGTGACACCGATCTCTGCTCCATGTGATTGGAGCAGAGATCAGTGTTCACTAGATCACAGCCATGCCCCCCTACAGTTAGTAACATGCCTCTAGGAACACTTAACCCCTACACTGCCACCTAGTGGCTAACCCCTTCACTGCAAGTGTCATTAAGGGCTCTTTCACACAGAGGTGTCCGTGTACAGAGCCCGCTTTGCACAGCGGGGGATCGCTCCGTCGATCCTCCGCTGTGCAGGAAGATGACTGGTCTGTCTCTGCACTCTGTGCAGGGACGGACCTGTCAGAGCGCCGCTCTCCCCTATGGGGGATCGGATGACGATGGACCGTAGAGTCCGTTGTCACCCGATCAGATGGCGGATGAAAAAATAGCTTTTTCCTCCGTCTGACTTTTTCGGATCGGAGCGGGTCGGATGTCAGCGGACATGTCACCGCTGACATCCTTCCCTCCATAGAGGGAATAATGACCGCCCGTGTGAAAGGGGCTTTACACAGAAATCAGTGCATGGCACTGATTGCTGTATAAATGACAATGGTCCCAAAAATGTGTCAAAAATGTCTGAGGTGTCCGCCATAATGTTGCAGTCACAATAAAAATTGCTGATCACCGCCATTACTAGTAAAAAAAAAATTATTAATAAAAATGCTATAAAACTATCCCCTATTTTGTAAACGCTATAACTTCTGTGCAAACCAATCAATAAACGCTTATTGTTATTTTTTTTACCAAAAATATGTATAAGAATACGTATCGGCCTAAACTGAGGAAAATTTTTTTTATATATATTTTTGGGGGATATTTATTATAGCAAAAAGTAAAAAATAATGCGTTTTTTTCAAAATTGTTGCTCTTTTTTGTTTATGGCGCAAAAAATAAAAACCACAGGGGTGATCAAATACCACCAAAAGAAAGCTCTATTTGTGGGAAAAAAAGGACGTCAATTTTGTTTGGTAGCCACGTCGCACGGCTGCGCAATTGTCAGTTAAAGCGATGCAGTGCCAAATCGCAAAAAGTGGTCTGGTCTTAATCCAGCAAAATGGTCCGGTCTGAAAGTGGCTAGAAATAGACACCCAAATGTTTGACAAGTCCTTTATTAAAAAACAAAAATCCACAACAAATATCCCTTATTGTAAATCGCTAATCAATCATGAAGTCTGCTGCTGCCGCGACAAAAAAATATAAAAAAATTGACCCACCACACACAACTGGTGCCTGATGATAACACTAGCTAAATGACAGTTCCCCAGGGTGGGGATAGTGGTGACATCATTGCCCAAGTATGACCAGGACCATAAAGAGAACTATATTAAACTTTAAGAACTTCAAATGAAGTTGCTATGAGGAAAAAAATGCCCAATTTAAATTAAAAAAATATGAAAATCTTGACAGTAATGAATAACAACTTACACGACTCAATAAACTAAATACCAGATCAATTACATATTCCATTATTCTTGCTTTTCTTACATTTTCAGATTTGTGAAACACAAGATGCAATGCTTTTGATACCTATGGTATAATAGGTGCAATAGCTAGAATTAAGATTAAAAGAGACTTTTAAAACAAAGTCATGGTATGACACTTTTAATTATGGCAGGAGATGCAATCTTGAAATATTTTATACTCTTTGGATGTCACTGAATAAGCATGCCATATTCCCTGACAGTGCCTCACACTGTATTCTGTTTAATTATTTTGATTAATGCAAGTGGTTACATCTAAAGAATAAACTTACTGGTAGTTTAAATTGGTTGTAGAATTACGTAATTTGTGACACGTGACATATTTAGTTTTTGGGGCTTAAAATCAATTGCGAATGTCAGTCTTCATTGACATGAAAAACTCCATGACAGAAAACTGCTCTTGTTCATTCTAAAAGCATCTCCTGGACCTAATTGCAATCATTGTGGCTGATTTTGTCACATATTACGTTCAGCTATAATTGCATTTTACACTGAAAATCTTTCTTTATCTGTTACTAATGTAAGGTATAGAAATTGTGACTGCTTTATTGAATAATTTAGCATACCCGATCTCACTTAAGTATAATTTAGTTCGTTTCAATATATTTTTTTATAGAAATGTAAAATGAATATGCATATTGCAGATACAATGTCAAGGATAAGCTTGTTACATTTCAAAAAATACACAGCTTCATATTTCTTTTAAAGTTGTGATTTTCAATAAAGCCCAGACAATTTCAATCTGAAAGTGTATGTCTAGGTAAAAAATGTTTTTTCTTTTGCATATATCAGGAACCTGAGAGAAAAAATAGAAGGTGTCCACATTAAAAGATCCCCCACTCAACATCTGTTTTGGTGACAACCAGATCTCCTACCACTTTTTTGGCCCAGTGATAATGGCAACCAGGATAAAAAAAACAAATCTGTTCAATCCTGAGAAAAAACATGCACATTAGATAGGTAGGACTCTTAATCTATTTACCACAATTGTTCTAGGTTATAAAAAAAAATGACTATATTGAAAGTCAAAACTGTTCCTTTATTGAGATAAATAGTCATACAGGTCACAACATGTGTCCAACATGGACAAATTCAAATACACATTACAAGCATCATAATAAACCAGTGGTCAAACATAAAAAGAAAGGGCAGAGGCGTAGTATCAGTATCAGTGTTATACGTCAGGGTCCCAGGCTGGAGACCAAAATCCCCCCATCCCCTCCCCTCCCCAGGGCTCTCTTTCCTTTGCATATATTCCTTGGGTACATCTCCCTACCCCGTCCAGGGTTTCCACACCCTGTCATACTTTTTGGGGCAGTTCCTGTTCACATATGTCAGTTTGTATAATGGAAGTACAGCATTTATTGACTTTTCCCAGGCACTGATTGTTGGGGGTGAGGATGATTTCCAATGCAGCATAATCTCCCTTTTAGCGTAGAAAAAGAGGTATGTCAGGAGCAATTTCGTGTATCTAGGCCTTTGGTCGTCGTCCTGAATACCCAGTAGTACCAACTCTGGGTTCAATGGGAGGTTCAGCTGGAGACGGCCGTTGACAGACCCCAACACCTCCTGCCAGTATGTAGCTAATTTGGGGCAACTCCAAAACATGTGGAAGTATGTCCCTACATTGCTCAGACAGCGAGGGCAATCAGGCGACCGCTGAGGATATACCCTGTGAAGCCTTTGAGGGGTGTAGTACACCCTATGCAGAAACTTAACCTGTATTAGGCGCTCTCTGGAGGATATCAGTAGGGCGGTACTGTCGGCTAGGCAGTCATTCCAGTCCTCCAGGTCCAGGCCTGGGATATCGTTTCTCCACTGGTCATAGAGTCTGTCCACTTTAGAGGAGTCTGTCCTCAGGAGGTCCATATAGAGGACCGAGAGGGTTTTTTTAAAGTCATCTTGAACTAGCACCTTTTCAATGGGGTCCATCACCAGTCTAATAGGTACGGGGAACTGAGCTCTGATGGCGTGACGCAATTGGAGGTATCTGAAGTACATCCATCCAGGCAATTGAAATTTAGCCTGAAGGATCAGGAATGAAACCAACCCTCCAGACACCATAACATCACCAAGGATCTTAACCCCGAATCTGGCCCAAATCACCGGGTCTGGCACTGTCCTGATGTGGAGGAGATTGGGATTCCCCCACAAGGGACAGCGAGGAGACCAACTCTGCGGACCCTGTAATCCTCTCCTGGCAGCCGTCCAGACCCTGAGTGTAGTGCGAGTGGGTAGAGGAAGGTCCACATAAGCCCCTCTTCCCCTGTACACCAGATTGCCCAGCTTCTGCAGTGACCCAATGATCACAGCCTCTAGGCACACAGCTGCATTCTCTTTGGAGAGGACATACCACCACCTAGTCGTGACCAGAACCGCCGCCCAGTAGTAAGTTCTATAATCTAGCATCGCCAGGCCCCCACATTGCACCGGGAGAATCAAGGTAGACCTTGCCAGTCTCGGGGTGTCCCCCCCCACACAAAGGAGCCCACACACTTATCCAATTCCGTAAAGAAGGATTTGGGTATCCAGGTGGGACTGTTTCTAAACACATACAAGAACTTAGGAAGAAATATCATCTTCAGCAAATTTATGCGGCCCATTAGGTTAAGGGGCAGGGAGGCCCATGAAGTACACTTAGTCCGCAGTTGGGTCATAACTGGCCGTAAGTTAAGTTCCTGGAAGCCGGCCGGCTCCCTCCCGACCTGAATACCCAAATATCTGAATTGATCTACCCATATGAGGGGCACATCCGCGGTCTCATCACGAGCCCGAAGATCCAAAGGGAAAATGTTAGATTTAGACCAGTTAATGCGTACCCCCGAGAACTTCCCGAAGGTGTTAAATATTTCTAGAGCCGCTGTCAACGAATCCCCTGCGTCCTGGAGGTAAAGTAGTGTGTCGTCCACGTATAACGAAATCTTTTCTACCAATGAGCCAACTTTAAGTCCCTCCACCCTCTCCGAGTTTCTAATCAGGGTAGCCAGGGGTTCAAGCGCTAGGGCGAATAAAGCCGGGGATAAAGGGCATCCCTGACGCGTACCCCTCTGTAGCTTAAATGAGGCAGAGATTCTGTCATTCGTGCGAATGCGGGCCTTGGGCGTCTGATAGAGCATACAGAGCCACTTGAGGAACCTGGGCCCAAATCCGCACCGACCCAGAGTCTCCCAGAGGAATGCCCATTCCACCGAGTCAAACGCCTTCTCAGCGTCTAGTGAGGCAATGACTCTTCTGCCGCTGTTGGCATGCTTGATGGACATGTTAAGGAAGAGGCGGCGGAGGTTGATGTCAGTACCCTTGCCAGGTATAAACCCAGTTTGATCTGGATGGACCACTTCCCCAAGGACCGGAGACAACCTGTTGGCCAGAATTTTTGCCAATATCTTGGCGTCCACGTTTAGGAGGGAAATCGGTCGGTATGAGGCGCAGTCCTCCGGATCTTTCCCAGGCTTAGGTATCAACACCACCGCCGCCTCTGACATTGACTCGGGGAGGGCCCCCAACTGGAAGAACTGGGCAAACAAAGACACGAGCCGAGGCGCCAACAAGTCTAGATGTTGTGAGTAAAACTCCCGGGGCAAACCATCCGCCCCAGGAGCTTTACCAGCCTGAAGCTGAGATATCGCTACCTGCACCTCCTCCAAGGTAATATCTGCGTCCAGGGTCTTACTGGTCTGGTCACTAAGTGTCGGGAGAGGGATCCCTTCTAGGTATTCGGTCAGTTCCCTGGGTGAATACTCCACCCTGGTGGTGTACAGTTGTTTGTAGTACTGGGTGAATCTACGATTTATATCTTGCGGGGACCTCAACAGTGTCCCATCCAAGTCCTTGACTCCAGCAATATGGGTGACAGCATACTGTCCCTTCGCGAGCCAGGCCAAGAGGCGGCCGCTCTTATTGCCGTATTCAAAGATTCTATGTGCCGTATAAAGGAGAGACTTATGCATACCATCGATTCTGCAAAGGGATAATTGATGTAATGCAAACTGCCATTCCCCGTAGGCCTCCCGAGTTGGATTGGCAACATAGGTCTCCTCCTTCTTCGCAGCCCCCTCCTCTAATTCCTCCAGAGAGCGCCCAGCCCTCTTACGAGCCGTCGCTATCTGAGCAATGTATTCCCCCCTAGTCCAGGCCTTAAACGCGTCCCATGCAACCAAGGGATTGGTGCCTGCCGCATTTTCCAACCAGTAGTGACAAACCCCCTCCTGCACCGAATCTTGAATACTCTCATCCTCTATCCAATATCTGGACAGCCTCTACAGCCTCTCTCCAGGTGCCCTAAAAGACAATTTCAATAATAATGGGGTGTGGTCGGAAATGCCCCTGGGTAAGATGCTGCAGCCTGCGGTTTTGTTAAGCAGGGAGCGGGAAACAAACATCAGGTCAATGCGAGACAGGGTTTTAAATGTAGTGGAGTGACAGGTAAATTGTTTAGCCAGAGGGTTAGAATTACGCCAAACATCTATGAGGGCAAAGTCATTGGCCCATTCAGCCAAGCCGGGTACCCACCTGGAGACGGAGTGGAGCCTGTCCAGGGTCGATGTCGGGGTCAGATTAAAATCACCTGTCACCAGAACATCATCAACCCCGTATTCAACCACCATCTGCATTATCTTATATAGTAGGGTGACATCAGCTGGGGGAGGAAGATACAGGCCCACTATCACACAGGGATTGTTCATAATTTGTGCATGGATGATAACATACCTGCCCCCGGGATCAATTCTAACCCCCAGAAGCTGAAAGGGCAGTTGTTTGCGAACCAGAATGCTGACCCCCCTGGAGTTAGTGGAGTATGTTGCATGGTAGTGACTACCTACCCACGCCTTCTTTAAGCCCAAAATACGGGAACCGACCAGATGCGTTTCCTGAAAAATACAAATGTGTGGCGAGTGTTTCTTGATAAAGTTAAATACTAGGGACCTTTTGTGTGCTGAGTTAAGACCCCGCATGTTCCAAGAGATTACCGATACCTGGGCCATGGTATTGCGTATACAGTGATCAGGGCTAGGGCGGTAACCGGGGTCAGAACCACTCCACTCCTCCAGGGTGCTAGCCGGCCTTCCCCACTCCCCCAGACCCACCCCATGTCCCCAATAGACAAGGTACAAATAGACATGTGTAAAGCATTGACCAGCAGAAAAGTAACATTTTGACTCTTTTCCATAACCATATAAACCCCGACCAACTTAGTGGTCAGAACTCTGTCAGCAACGGCCGAATCCCCCACAACCCCCCTCCCCGCATGTCCCACCCATAGTAAGACTGCATCGTTCCCTGTAACTCTGCCCGAAGGCAACTAACTTCTGGGAGGCGTGTGTAACACCAAGAGTGGCAGTTCACTGTGCCAGGACCTATAGGCCACTCACAGCAGCCTACACTAATAGGTCCCTTGGACTATATGTGCTAGGAGAACGTCCATATAGAGAGATGCTACTACTGTCATTAAGCCATCAAAAAAAAAAAAAAGGGGGGGGCAAGCCAATCCTTGATGTTCTCCTGGGCGATACCAGGGGCACTTCACTTAAGTTCAGTTCAGTAGAATAAATGGACGGTATAAAGGGTAAAGGAAGGAAAAGGAGCAACCATATAAACAAAAGCGTCACCGACCGTTGCTATATAACTCCAAGGGTATCTGCTCATGATAGAGGAGCTGCACCCTCTGCGTTTAATGATTGGAGGGAGCACACTTGGGCAAAAAACTAATTAAAGAGAAATAATAGTGGTAATAAGAGTAAAGAAACCAGGGCAGAATGGCACATCCTAGGCAGAAGAGGAGTAGGGATGTTGCAGCTAGCCGTCTTGTGTGTGTCTACTCCTCACATCGAGCCAGCAAGGCCTCCGTGTATAAGTGGGATCAGCCGACCCCATTGCAAGCGTGGTGAAGGTAAATAGGTAATCAGGCAAGGCCTGCAGGCCATCAAATAATCCCGGTTGCAAGAACAAGTCCATGGCAGGACCTGGTTCTGCTTCATCCCAGGGGAGGGACAGTCTCTAGCCATCTGGCAGCTTCTCTAGGTGATGTAAAAAATCGTTTCCCCATCAATAACCCACAGTTTGGCAGGGAAAAGCACGCTATACTTTATGCCTTTAGCTCTGAGGCCTGCTTTCACAGCATCAAATGAATGCCGGAGCTTTTGCGTCTTAATGGAGAAGTCTGGAAATAGCATCAGACGGTTATTCTGGAATTTAAGGTCTCCTGCCGCTCTGGCGGCTCTGAGCAGTTCATCCCGGTCCCTAAAGTTCAGAAACCTCATAATAAAGGTGCGGGGAGGAGAGCCTTGTGGACCGGGTTGTGGCGGCATCCTGTGAGCTCTCTCCACCGCAAAGTAGGGAGATAGCTGTGCGGCTGGTAGCAGGGATCTGAGCATCTCCTCCGCAGACACCGTAGGATTCTTACCCTCCGTTCCTTCCGCTAGGCCCACGATCCTGATATTGTTCCTGCGGCACCTGTTTTCGGAATCCTCGGCTCTGTGTTCCAGAACTTTCACTCTGGATTGCAGGGAACGAATGGCGCCGGTATTGTCGTGCACCGCGTCTTCCACCAGACCCACGCGGTGTTCCGCCTCGGTCATCCGGGTGCGGACTTTGTCCAGGTCCTGTCTGAGGAGGCCTACATCCATCTGGACCTCCTCTATCTTGTTGGTCAGGGCCGCTTGGCATGCCGCGATCGCCGACTGACACGTCGCGATCGCTGCCATGACCTCCGGAATGCCTGGGGCAGAGGAAGCTGGGCCCTCTTGTGCTTCGGTTTGCGACGCCATGTCGGCACGCCTGCTAGGCCTCTGCGGCGGTGGACTGGTTTCTGGCGGAATATCAGGCGGGAATTTAAGTTTTTTGGCCCCTTTTCCTCGTCCGGGTAGTCTGGATGGCATGCACCGCCAGAAGGGTCGGTCAGCGACACGGCTTGTCCGGTTTAAATGGGTGTTAGGATCAATGGAGTAGCAGAGCTCTGTAGAACACGTCTGTTCACTCCGCCATCTTGGACACGCCCCCGGCTATATTGAATTAACAAGAATCTTGCACCATTTGAAGGCTAGATAAGCAATGGCAACCTCTATGTTCTCTCAGTAAAAAAAAAAAAGAGTAAAAGCAAACTATAAACAAGTAACAACTAAACATTAATCAGAAATAAAATACAAATACAGCTTTACAAGATGCATTGGTTAGTCATATGGCAATATGAGCTTACAATTTTTATTTTCTAATTTACATTTTATATCTAGGGTTAGTCACTGGGCATTTTTATTGCTATAATAATAATCTTTAAAAGCTATAATTTTTAAAGCAGCATTAATACCAACTAATGAACAACATTTGTAAAAGCATTGGGGTCATTTACTAAAGCAAATAGGCTGTTTATTTCGCAAGGGAACAAATATCCCCTTAGCTTAGTGAATGTAGATTAAATTCAATTTGCAAAGAATAACCATTTGCCAGGAATAAAAAAAAAAGCAGGATAGACAAACACTTTTCGATAGGATATAGGAACCCTGGCTCACTTATTTACAAGTACCAGATGTCTAATGGAAATAACACATCTGATCAGTGAGGAGCCTCTGCATGGACAGGACTCTCTCCTTTTCTCTTTCATCTCACTTTTTTATTCCCCCCCTCTTCCATTGGCAACAATGCTGCTTATTACATGGTATTATGATTTACACTTTTTGAGGGATAAACATTCCCACCTAAAGTAGTTTTGTTCTAGTTCTATTACCATTGTTCCAGAATGTGTTGGATGTGTACAATGGCATTGTAATTGGTCTTCCATTTTAAACTTTTTAAAGATGTTCTTTTCTTTATTGTAAAAAATCAATAAAAAATTTTTGAAACAGTAAAAAAAAAAAAACATAGTTGTACTTGGACATGATTGGATGATGGAAGCCAGCAGAGCTTTCCTTGAAAAGTTAAAAATTCCCTTGCAAACTAAACTAAACTAAATGTCCTATTGTGAAATATATTCTAAACGTATCAGCTCACGCTAGTGGTATAAACAAAAAGTGAAAAAATTATAAATGAATGAAAAAAATGAAAGAAAAAAAGAGCAGCTGCTATACACAAAGTGCTAAACACTTGAAGAACATGAAAATATATATATAGCGCTCGCAAACACAATTAGTGAATAAACCAACAATAAATAAGTAAAACTAATGCCGCGTACACACGAAGGGACTTTTCCCGGCGGACCTAAGTCCAGCGGACAATCCGCTGGACTTTCCAGCTGGGTCCGCTGGACTAAAAAGCGAACGGACTTGACCACACACGATCACGCAAAAAGTCCGACGGTTCACGCGATGACGTACAGCACGTACGACGGGACTAGAAAACGAAAAATACTAGAAAAATACTTGCTACTGAGCATGCGTCCTTTTTGGTCCGCCGGACCATACTACACACGGCCGGATTGTTTTAAAACAAAACTTAAAACTTTAGTCCGCCGTACTTTGGCCAAAAAAAGTCCGCCGGCGCCCACACACGAGGGGATTATCCGCTCGACTTCGGTCCAGCGGATAATCCCGCGGGATAGTCCCTTCGTGTGTACGCGGCATAAGGCCGCGTACACACGAAGGGACAATCCCGCGGGATTATCCTCTGGACTGAAGTCCAGCGGATAATCCCCTCGTGTGTGGGCGCCGGCGGACTTTTTGGCGCCAAAGTCCGGCGGACTTTTTGGCGCCAAAGTTTTAAGTTTGGTTTTAAAATTATCCGCTGGACATGGCAGTCCGGCGGACAATCCCGCCGTTAGTAGGCAAGTCCGCGGGACTTTTGAAATGAACGGACTTGCCGCTCATCGGCAAGTCCGTTCATTTAGCACGTGACTTCAGGTTACGTAGCTAGCATAGGCAGTACATGCCGCCGCGCTAGCTCCGTGACCTGGCATGGATTTAAAGGGACTCCCCACGCCGAAAAAACGGCGTGGGGGTTCCCCCCAAATCCATGTCAGACCCTCATCCGAGCACGCAGCCTGGCAGGCCAGGAAAGGGGTGGGGACGAACGAGCGCCCCCCCCTCCTGAGCCGTACCAGGCCGCGTGCCCTCAACATGGGGGGTGCCCTGGGGAAAGGGGGGACGTGCGGCCCCCCCACCCCAAAGCACCTTGTCCCCATGTTGATGAGGACAAGGGCCTCTTCCCGACAACCCTGGCCGTTGGTTGTCGGGGTCTGCGGGCGGGGGCTTATCGGAATCTGGGAGCCCCCTTTAATAAGGGGACCCCCAGATACCGGCCCCCCAGCCTATGTGAATGAGTATGGGGTACGATGTACCCCTACCCATTCACCTAAGGTGTAAAATGTAAAGTACAAAAACACACACACTTTTGAAAAAATATTTTATTGCACTGCTCCGGGGGTCTTCTTCCGTCTTGGGGGTCTTCTCGCCGGACTCCCCCGCGATTTACCAAGCTCTTTTACCGAGCGGAGGAGTCCGGCTACCTTCTTCGTCGTCGTCGCCGCCGTCGTCTGGGGGTCTCGATCCGCCTTCGGGGGTCTTCCGTGGGTTCCCTTCTGTTCTTGCGGCGGTCGTCGTCTTCCGCGCCGCCGGCGCCTTCTTCTTCTTCTTGTCCTTCTTCTTGTTCTTCTTCTTCTTCCGATGTTGACCCGATGCTCTCTCTGCCCGGAATGGCAGAGCCGCGCTGCGCTGGGACTTATATAGGGACATGGGACAGGGTCACATGCTCATGTCACATGGTGACCCCGCCCCCTTGTGTTGTCACAGTCCCGGAGGATGCTGGGACTGTGACATTGCAAGGGGGCGGGGTCACCATGTGACATGAACATGTGACCCTGTCCCCATGCCCCTATATAAGTCCCAGTGCAGCGCGGCACAGGCATTCCGGGCAGAGAGAGCATCGGGTCAACATCGGAAGAAGAAGAACAAGAAGAAGAAGAAGGCGCCGGCGGCGCGGAAGACGACGGCCGCCGCAAGAACAGAAGAGACCCCCAGAAGACCCCCGAAGGCGGATCGAGACCCCCAGACGGCGACGACGAAGAAGGTAGCCGAACTTCCCCCGCTCGGTAAAAGAGCTTGGTAAATGGCGGGGGAGTCCGGCGAGAAGACCCCCGAGACGGAAGAAGACCCCCGGAGCAGTGCAATAAACTTTTTTTTCTAAAGTGTGGGTGTTTTTTTCACTTTACATTTTACACCTTAGGTTGCGTGCTCGGATGAGGGTCTGACATGGATTTGGGGGGAACCCCCACGCCGTTTTTTCGGCGTGGGGAGTCCCTTTAAATCCATGCCAGGTCACGGAGCTAGCGCGGCGGCATTTACTGCCTACGCTAGCTACGTAACCTGAAGTTACGTTCTAAATGAACGGACTGCTCCGTGTGTGGGCAAGTCCGTTCATTTTCAAAAGTCCCGCAGACTTTTGGCCGGCGGATTATCCGCCGGAGAAGTCCGTGCGTGTGTGGGCAAGTCCACATGCTCAGAAAGTCCAGCGGACCCAGCTGGAAAGTCCGGCGGGATTGTCCGCTGGACTAAGTCCGCCGGCAAAAGTCCGCACGTGTGTACGCGGCATAACAAAGTCCAAAAAAGTGACTGCAAAGTGATCCAATCCAAAGTGAAGAAAGATAACAAAATGCTTCAGAGATATTCAGGTGTACAGCACTCCCTCATGTGTCCCTACTCACCGGATTGCGACGATTGCGACGTCGGATTGCGACGACCCCCAGCTTTTCAGTCTGGTGGGTCACTTTAAGCTTTGTAATGGTCTCCAGGGATGGTGGATGTAGTGTCAAATCATCAGATCCAGAGTACGTTTGTGAGGTTCCTCAGCAGGCAAACAGGTACCCAGAAGTAAAAAGGATAGAACTAATAGTACCTTTTAAAAAAGATTTATTGTAAAAGGGAGTGGGTACTTACAACAAGTACGATTAAAACAAGCCTCAAACATGGAGCTCCGAGTATAAAAACGATGTTCCTGGCGTGCGTTCCACGGGACCGGAAGTGACGTCAGTGATGCCGGAAATTGCGTCAACGTTTCACCCTCCCACAGGGTGTCAATTTCCGGCATCACTGACGTCACTTCCGGTTCCGTGGAACGCATGCCAGGAACGATGTTTTTATACACAGAGCTCCACGTTTGAGGCTTGTTTTGATCATACTTGTTGTAAGTACCCACTCTCTTTTACAATAAACCTTTTTTAAATGGTACCTCACTATTAGTTCTATCCTTTTTACTTCTGTGTACCTGTTTACCTGCTGAGAAACCTCACAAACGTACTCTGGATCTGATGATTTGACACTACATCCACCATCCTTGGATACCATTACAAAGCTTAAAGTGACCCACCAGACTGAAAAGTTGGGGGTCGTCGCAATCCGGTGAGTGGGGACACAAGAGGGGGTGCTGTACACCTGAATATCTCTGAAGCATTTTGTTGTCTTTCTTCACTTTGGATTGGATCACTTTGCAGTCACTTTTTTGGACTTTGTTTTACTTATTTATTGTTGGTTTATTCACTTATTGTGTTTGCGAGTGCTATATTTATATTTTCATAAATGTCCTATTGGCTTTTAGTAAGTCAACCCCAATGTTTTTCACCTTTCGCTCCTATGTTTGACCGTAAGTAATGGGTTATCTGCTAGTTGGTTGTTAATCTCTAAGGTGGTTTCCACTCTTCCTCTGCATTTTTCTGTCAGCCTGCTGCTGCTCCCACTCCTGAGGCCTTCCTTTTGACTCTCTGAGACCCAGATGCATGAGAATTCTTTCTTCCTTCCTTTTCTTTTCTTTTCCTTTGCTTCTTCCCTTTCCCTTCCAAAGAATATATTCCAATAAATGAATCCTCCTAGGGCTGATTTACTTTCCCTGGGATTCAGTGAAGGTGGTGAAATTTCAAGTCCAAAGAATACGCAAACAAGTGCCCTTTTGCTTGTACTTGATTGGATGGTGGAAGTCAGCTGAGCTTCACCAAACTCACTAAACTCCAGGGAAAATTCCCTTGCAAAGCACACATTCTCTTCCAATTTGACCATCTTTTCAGGGCCAGATTTTCAACTAGGCACATTTGGCATGTGCCTACAGGCTCACTTTCTAGAGGGGCACCCATCAGTATGAGTTTTTTTTACCCTTTTTCCGCCAGGTCCATATATCATATGAACCTGACAATGAAGGGTTTCCCACACAATCCGGTGGCTGCAGCCACTGGAATTGTATGTAAAATTGAAAGGCAGACTCCTGCCTGTCAGGTGGCTGTGCTGCCATCTGATTGCTTCCACATACCCCCAGTACACCCCCCATGCGTGCACGCCCCAACATGTATTCCAGGCTCCAATCAATATATTATTGCGACACTCAGGGCCATCATCCCTAATGTATAGATATGGAAAATTGGAAGAGCGATATTGGACTGTACAGGCCAAGACAAGGAGCAACAAATGTTATGAAACCATACAATTTATTAGTAATATAATTAAATAATGTTCATACAAACATGTATGTCTCAATACATTAAAGCAATTTTGGTGCTGATACAATTTACTGTGTATTAGATATTCATCAGAGATTGATGCTGGTGCAAAGGGCTCTTCACATACCAACGCATTTCGACAACTTCTGCTTCGTCAGGGTTCATGACAAGAACACAGCACTCATCTATAAAGAGACAATGACATTAACATACTGTACATAGTTTGACATACTATACATTGTAATCCTTCCTATAGTCATGCATTCACTGTACAAGACCCACCTCAACACAGAATAGCACTGGCACAGTGGCTCCCTGGGCGGGAGCTGGAGCATAGCATACTGGGGAAACCTCCCCAATGTGAAGTAAACCACAACAAATTCCGAACTGGAGATATAAACCATTAATATAACAACAATCCTGCTCATATGAATATTTAAGGAACCTCATATATATGTATATATATATATATATATATATATATATATTATATACACACACACACACATATATATATATATATATATATATATATATATATATATATATATCTTATATGCAAAAAGAAAAACAGAAGAAGATGAGAAAACTACGTTCTTTGGTAGCTTCTATTTGGAACATATCACCATTGGAGCAGTTGTGTCTCAGTCTTACATACAGAGAATAGGGAATACTGTTGATACATGGTCTTGGATGAACACTATCCACATGTAATATTGTATTACCCGCAGTCAGTTTTCCGTAGTACCAATAGATCCACCTACTTGCAAGATTAGACATTTTCTGTCTTTCTTTTTTTTCCTCCTTTTTCTTTGACTGTATATGAGAGGGATATATGTATATATATATATATATATATATGTATATATATATATATATATATATATATATATATATATATATATATATATATATATATATATATATATATATATACACACATATACATGAATATGAGGTTCCCTAAATATTCATATGAGCAGGATTGGTGTTATATTAAAAGTTTCTCTCTCCAGTTGGGAATTTGTTGCAGTTTACTTCACATTGAGGAGGGTTCCACTGCGTGCCCAGGGAGCCACTGTGCCAATGCTATACTGTGTTGAAGTGTGTCTCATACAGTGAATGCATGACTATAGGAAGGATTACAAGGGATAGAATATCAAACTATGTACAGTATGTAAATTATATTGTCTCTTTATAGACGAGTGCTGTGTGCGTTTCATGAACCCTGATGAAGCAAAAGTTGACAAAACGCGTCGGTACATGAAAGACCCCTTTGCACCAGAATTAATCTCTGATGCATATCTAATACATAGTAAATTGTATCAGCACTATTATTGTTTTAATGTATTGAGACATACATGTTTGTATGAACTTTTTTAAATTTTTACTAATAAATTGTATGGTTTTATAACATTTGTGGCTCCTTGTCTTGGCCTATGCAGTCTGATATCTCTCTGCCCATTTTGCATATTCCAGGCTCTGCTTGCCCATCTGTGGGCCCAGGACCAATATGGAGGATGCCGGTAGGTGGAGGGGATGAAAAACAGCAGACACACATCCACTCTCCTCCTCATCTTGTTGGTGACCCAGAAAGCGACATGTTTGGTGTCACTTCCGGGTCATCCTGTCACGTTCCCCTGCTGGCATAGTCGGGAAGGGATGTATTGCAATGCAATGTGCATTACAATACACCCAGTGGTGCCCAGAGGAGACAATCAGGGTCTTTTAATATGGGGTTGACCAGTGCATGCTTTAGAGGACAGGGGAAGGTCAAAAGAGAGGGGGATGCTGAAGATTTGACTTAGGGAGCATAAAACAGAGCAAGAAAGTGATCGTAGTAGTTGTGAGGAAATGGGGTCCAGGGGACAGGTGATAGGTTGGTGCCTGAGAAGAGTTTGGGTCAAAATAGGAAATACTGAATGTGATGGTAGACAGTGTATGTTATTAAAAAAGGATATCTGTGCAGTGGTGATGTCCCAACAAATTGAATCAATTTTGTTTTTAATTAATTGGCAATCTCCTGGTCAGTGAGTGAGTTATTGGGTAGAGGCGGTGGTGGAAGAAGTAAATAGTTAAAGGTAGAAAAGAGCCAATGAGGACTGGATGAAAGAGTGTTAATGAGATTGACACAATAGGTGGCTTTGGCAGCAGGAATTGTCTTCAAAGAGGGAAGATATGTATAGGGTGAAGTCTTGCAGGGATTTGATTGTATGCCTCAGTCACTCAAGAGCATGGCTATGTCTCTTGAGATTTCTGGTGTCGTAAGTTTGCCAAGGTTGTAATAGCTGGAGCCTGAATCTGTGTATAATTGAGGGAGCGAGTGCATCCAGAGAATCTGAGAGTGAGCTGTTGTAGACAGATGTGGCCAAGTCAGTGCAGGACAGAGATGAGATATGGTCAAGGAGGTGGTCAGTAGCAGAAGATTGGTGGAGGATTCTAGTAAATCATTTGCTGATTGAAGGAATAGCAAGAAAGCGATGTCTTGCAAAATGTTGATTCATTTGCAGAGGTGTTTTTTTTTGTTATTTCTTCTTTCTGCTTTAGTTGAATTTGCTGCATTAAACTGCAAAAAAAGATGCTATGGCCTCATTCACATGGTTGTATCAATCTGTACACCTGTGCAAAGGAGCCATCTTCACCTACGCTAGATGAATACGTGTTCCGTGCATACCCATGCAGGCATCCTGTTCAAACCAATGGCAGGTGACTGCATGGATCTCCACTGACATCCCAGTGTGTGCAGTGTGTCTAATTCGTGCATCAGAACTACACAGATGCACTCTCCAGGATGTGCATGTAGACCTGTGCAGGTGCATATCATCAAACCCTCCTGTCATTGATTGGAACAGGGTGCATGCATGCATCTGCATGGGTCAGCAGCAAACACCTGTATATCCCGCATGAGTGAAAATGGCCCAATCATATAGATGTATGGATTGGTACTTCTCTGTGAATGAGGCCTAAGGCAAAAAAAGAACTGTCTGTTGATACAACCTTTTTCAAAATATTTAGAATTTTTAAACAATTTGTATATGAAATATTTTCCTGATTGTTGAATTACTATAATATATGTGCAGAAAACAGAAGGAACTTATGTTCTGAAATGACTGTCATTTTCTATGTTTTTCTATTTCTATATTGAAAATATTACACTGTGATATTTACTATTACAATTTACAGTGCTGCACTTACCACTAATGTTCTTATCTTATTGCTAAACAGAGCCAGCCTAGCTGTTTGTATTTTAATATTCCAATGTGGAAATCTGCAGCATCCACATTATAATATTAATTTATCCATGTTTATGATCAACCTTTTTATTGCAGTCTTATAGCATGAACTTGCTCATCTCGCAAAAACACTTATATATGTATACCTACTTTTTTTTAATGATGCTCTATTTTCCATACAAAGGCTAAGAATTTTTTTAATTAAAAAAAATGAACAGGCTTACATTAGCATTATATTATCACTTACCAGACTTCTGTGCTTAAGCAATTTCCTTACTTTTATAGATTCAATGCACCTTAATATCTTTTTATACTACAGGCAGTTACAATGAGATAACATAAGGGAGAAACAATTTCAACAATTTATAAACAATGTTATAAAGGTTACCTAATACTAATAATAAGAATTCAGGAAAGTTAAACATTTCTCAAGTTATGAAAAAAAAGGGAAATAAGTGAGAAGAATGGTATTCTGGGTATTTCCTTGCATACTTTAAAAAATATTTATTTATGGAATATTTGTTCTGGACAGGTTTATAAGGCCACAGATAATGTATGTACGTATATACAATAGTTGCTTGTCCCTAAATCTGTAAAATATTTAATTTAACAGAAACTGTTTATTCTTTAGGGCTACCAGGACTGAAGATTCTCATGTTGATTGCTCTTGTTGAGCGTCTGAAAATATTAGATATCTGTCATTGATTCTTTCTTAAGTAGGCCAAAGCTGGATAGAATTTTGAACAAAAATTCATTGAAAAAGTCTTATTTCTATATCTTAAAATTTGTATGAAAATTCTCAGAACATTTGAATGTTGTTTGAAAGATTTTGTTTGCTTTTAACATTTTATTTTGGAATGAATGGACTTTAATGAGTGAAAACCAAATACATGTTAGAAATGTGTTTGTTCCAAGAAAAAAAATTCCATCTTGCTACTTCAAATTCTCTTTTAATTGTGATCAAAAATGAACATAGATTTAACCCACTAATGATAAGAAAAACTAAGGAACTTTCTTAGAACATTGATTTCCTACAAATTTTAATTTTAAATTCTACCCATCTAAGGCCAGCTTTAATTGTTAAAATTAAATATGCATGTAGACTGTAAAGAAAAAAAAAACACTAGTGCTCATAGTTGTTTTTAGTCAATGACACACCAGGGATTTCACATAAAGGAAGCAATATGAAGAGAACAGGATATTTTCTCATACAAGTACATGGTACAGCAGGTGCATATCAGGAATATGAAATGTTGGGTAAAACACTTTAAGAAAATAATCTTTATTATTAAGCCCCATAGGGTGAATCAGAGAAAGGAATGGGTGTATTGCGTTTGTCCCATTTGCATAATATGATTTTGTATTCAGAGTTACATATATGCAATGTACAATTCTCTTGTTCCTATCACCAACAATTAAACATAAAAAAAGGCCTACAGAACCATGTCAGAAGAGCTTGCTATCCAGTCATTGATCATGATAACAATTTTTTTATGGGATTATATAAAACAATGAAGGTAAATTAAGTGATCGATCTCATGTTATTATGACAAGCAATAATTTTTGGATAACATTGGCAGTTTATATATATTAATTTGGCACAGGCTTTTCTTAAAGCAATAAAAGATTCAACAATAAGTTAAGGAATCAGAATAGTCTGCAACACCCATAGACGGAAGACAAGAACTACAATATCACTAATTTAAGTCTCTCTATTTGTTATATAAGAGAAAGACAATATTCAAACAATGTTTATTTATGGCTCCAAAGTTTACTTAACACATTTGCATTTGTAGGTTTCATATGTTTGTATCTCTCAGTCACATTTTCAAGGAGATTAACTATTAATTTTCAGTTGCTGGACTTACTGCTGTTTCCAATATTGGATATGTAAACAATGGTTCTGATTGAAATGGAGTGCTGTAATAATATTTCCTTGAGGGATCACTTTTACCAGATGGTTTTTCATTGCTTTTATTTGAACTTTTGTTGAATGTAATCTAGTTTTAGTAATACAAACCAAATAATTCATCCATTCGTGGAGGAAAATTAAGTTTCAGGATATAAAAAGAGATAAACATGTAAATTCATAGTGAAAATCTTGTAAAATATCATGTATGCATCACACACATTGGATTACTCTTTATGTTGCCTAAACTACACTAACTCAAATACAGCTGGCTCACAGATTAGGTAAGGCAATGATACTTGAAGAAACACTGAAACTATTGGATTAAAGCACAGTGGTTTTGACTTATGGCATGATATTATTCTGTAATTTAAGCATTGTAAAATAATCACCAGAGGCATTTCAAATAATAGTTTTAAAAATGTACATAAAATGGAAGCCTAAGCTTGCTTGTCTTTCTGTAAAAAACATGGATATTGTTGTACTTTCAAACTTTGCAGCACGTTCTATAAAAATGGAGGAAAGGAACAATAAAGATGAATAGAAACCAAATCAAATCTCCTCTAAACTTTAAGCCCTGCTCTAGACAAATGACAGAATTAGACTAGCCATTACTGGAAACATATCCCCCTTTCCTTTATTTTAAAGACTATCCCTATGTCAATGCTCAGGTGATCACCTAATCAAAACTTGTCATGAAGGCTGCTCAGTTCACATAGTTACATATAGTAGGTGAGGTTGAAAAAAGACACAAGTCCATCAAGTCCAAGCTATGTGAGTGATTATATGTCAGTATTACATTGTATATCCCTGTATGTTGTGGTCGTTCAGGTGCTTATCTAATAGTTTTGAGACCACCACCTGTGGAAGGGAATTCCACATCCTTGCCGCTCTTACAGTAAAGAACCCTCTATGTAGTTTAAGGTTAAACCTCTTTGGCCATTTGTCTTGTTAAACTCCGCAAAAAAGTTTTATCCCTAATGTGGGGTCACCAGTATGGTATTTGTAAATTTAAATCATATCTCCTCTAAAGCATCTCTTCTCCAGAGAGAATAAGTTCAGTGCTCGCAAATAAGGTCCTCCAGACCCTTTATTGGCTATGTTGGTGGACTTCACATAATACAAAACTTAAAAAAAAAGGTAATATATTAACACAATCAAAGAATTTACATGCATTTTCAAGACATAATCAGTCCCATGTTATTTGTGTATTAGTAATACAATGTATTTTGTATTTTTGCTGATGTTAAAAGGGTTGTAAGCCCACTATCATTTTCAGGCAATCCCCTGTGTTAGATAATGCAATGTCTCCAGTGTATATACTTTATTAAAAAAATGCCCCTGTATACCTTATTTCACAGCGCCATTCAGCGCTTACATGACCGCCCGCCTTTCCCTCTCCCAATCTGACAGCTACAGCAGGAGGGGCCAAGAATCCCCAGCTGACCTCAGGAGGAGAGGAGAGAAGGAGAGAGAGGGTCGGTCACGTGAGCGCCGAGGGGCACTCAGAAATAAGTTATACAGGGGCATTTTTTTAAATAAAACACATACAGAGGAAAAAAAATAAATACTTCTGCGCTACTATAAGTGATTGTATGTGGAATGTGAACAAATGTATAAATTGGGGGGAGGTTGCTGCTCAACACCAACTGTGTTAGACAGAGTAACAAAATAAACTAAAAAGCAAATTGAAGCTCTACCTCATCAGTAATAAATCCCACAAAAATAACTCAGTAATTACCAGTCATAACAGTGACCCCTAGTGGAGTCTATAATAGATACAAAAACAGTGCTAAACATTCAACTAATAAAAATGTCCATGGGGATACGTATAGAAGATCATAATTCATCAAGTCCATAAACAATGTGCATTCTTCTGTATTAACGTGCAATCCACAGGGTGTCCAACTGTGAAAAATCCATAGTAATAAACTTGTGTAAACATTAAGTGTGCCCTCCACCAGTCACACTCCCGGGATGGCCCCAAATAGGCCTAGTTGCACCTTCCCCTTAGGGGTATAAATCCAGTAGGTTTTAGGCTCCCATCAATGGACTCCTGTTCTTTTAAACGTTGTTCCTCATACACATCGGTAACATAAGGGTAAAGAAGGAACTAACAAGTGTAGTACTGTAAACCACAATTTTATTGAAAGATAAAAACATTTCCACTCACATTTGTGAATGCACTAGCCCTGGTGCATACAGGCAATGAGCTCCGTACATAGAGATATGGCCCCTGAGATGGGCCATATATCTATGTATCAAGCTCTCAACACCTATATGCACCAAAGCTAGTGCATTCACAATTGTGAGTTTAAATGTTTTTATCTTTCAATAAAATTGTGCTTTACAGTACTACACTATGTTCGTTCCTTCTTGGAGGGCACACTTGGTGTTTACACAAGTTTATTACTATTGATTTTTCACAGTTAGACACCCTATGGTTTGCACGTTAATACAGAAGAATGCACATGGTTTATGGACTGGATGAATTATGATCTTCTATACTTATCCTCATGGACATTTTTATTAGTTGAATGTTTAGCACTGTTTTTGCATCTATTATAGACTCCACTAGGGGTCACTGTTATCACTGGTAATTACTTAGTTATTTTTGTGGGATTTATTACTGATGAGGTAACTCTTCACTTTGCTTTTTAGTTTACATACAGAGGAGAGATTGCATTATCTAACACAGGGGGTTGCCTGAAAATTATACAGTTATGATAGCAGCAGACGGGCCGGGTACTGTCACAAGCTGACAGGCAGGGAGGGGGGAAGAGGGTAGGGAAAGAAGAGCTGAGGATGACGGAAGCACGTAAACTGACCATGGTATCAGGGCTCAGCAGTCATGATAAACCATGGTCAGTTTACAGGGGGGAGGCCAGAAACTGGCAGGATCAGCCAGTTTTTATCAAGTTATACTGGGGGCCAAATGACACAGCACAAGCACTGTGCAGTTATTCATGCTTTAAATTGACAGGATCAATTTTTTTTTGTGAAAAAACGCCTTAACTAGTATGTGTTAAAGTGCTTTTCCATAAATGTGTGCAGCTAAGGGGACTCTTGAAACAGGAAAAGCTACACTCTTTATAATCAATTTCAGCTGCAAATTCTGGTGTTTCCCGAATGGGGAGAACAGTCCATGTTCAGACTAGACTCATGCTCGAGCAGAACCGTTCGCTGAATACTAATCGTGACTGATGTGGATCTACATCACTGGGTGACAATATTCATGATGGATTTACAATGAGGGACATTTTTGGGAGGATTTGTTTTTTATAAAGGACATGTCAAACACTTGAGTGTCTTTATTTCTAGGTTACAATTTTTTTTTTGGGTGAATGATTAGCAGTACTATGTATCCCATATTTATTCACATGGAGGCAGTATCTGGGTGCCCTCTTATTGCTAAAGGGGGCTTCCAGATTCTTATAAGCTCCCCACCTGCAGACCCCTCAACCACTAAATAAGGGGTGTGGGGAAGAGGCCCTTGACCTCATCAAAATGGGGACAAGGTGCTTTGCCAGGGGGTCACCGGGACAAAGTACTACCCCATGCTGAGGGCATTAGGCATGGTATTTTTCAGGAGTCCCCCTTAAAATCCTTTCCTGGACATAACTGTTATCTGTAAACCTTTTTTAACCCAATAAAGCTCAAGGTAAAAAAAAAATACTTTCCTGGGGCACCTAACACTTTTTTTCTGTGTAAGGTACCCCCTTAAAATCCATACCAGACACAAAGGGTCTGGTATTCATATTGTGGGGGACTCTATATTAGATATATTTTTTATCATTCTTGCTGTAGGATGTTTTACAGCAAAAATTACCTTTACAAAGAAAAATATGAAACAGTTTCCATTTCCATCAAATGAAAAAAAAAGCACACTAATCCATCCAAAGGTCCCCAAAATATAAATCAGATCCTGGGGGGGGGGGGGGAGGTCTGTGTGCTTTAAAAAAAATTAAAATAATCTGGCAATGACAGCTATCAAAGTAATTTGCTGCCATTTTTTTTCTTTTGTAAATGTCAGTGTTAAAAAAATCACTGCATCTCCTTGCCTATTAGCACAGAAAATGTGCTTTTCTTTTTTCTGTTTCATTGTTTTTATTCAGAATTTAAATAAAAGAATGTACATATAATGTAGTACAGAAGAAATAACTTGGATACAATGTCAATTAATTTCCATAAATACATTGTAAGAATAGAATAGGATAACTGTTATTCTGATCATTTGAGAGTTTATCTCAAATATATGCAAGGGTACAGATGTTGAAATTATAAGAATATATGTATGCGCAGATAACCATCAAATGTAATTTGACAGATTCAGCTCCTATTGATTTCATTGGGGTTTGGGTTCGACATCTGAACTGAACTGAACCCAGGGCAGTTTGGCTCATCACTACTGGTTACATGAATGGATTCTGAGAGTAATGATAAATTACTGATTCTCTAAATGGTCAAATGTTGTGAGTGGTGTGCCCAAGGGTTCTGTCCTGGATCTAGTGCAGCATAATTTGTTTAGTAATGACAGAGTTTGGAGTATAAAAATTCAATTTTGGTGTTTGCTGATGATAACAGATTATACAGGGAAATAACTTTGACACAGGATATAGCATCACTACATGATGACCCTTACAAAATACGGGGCTGGGCAGCTATATGGCAGATGACATTCAACAATGACAAATGTAAAGATATGCCTTTGGGTGACAAAAGTTCACTGGTTCAGCCATATCTTGAATATGCAGTTCAGTTTTGGTTGCCAATTGTCAGGATAAATGTTAAATTAGAGTTCAGTGAAGGGAAACAAAATCAATAAGGGGGATTGTAGACTGCAGCTATAAGGGTCAATTACATAGATTACATTTAATCACTCTGGAGAAGAGGCACTTAAGAGGGAATATGATTACATTGAACAAATATATTAGCGGTGACTTCAATAATTGTAATAAGCTGTTTACTCTAAGGTCCCTGAAGAATACACATGACCATGGCTTAAAGTTAGAAGAAAGGAGGGCTAACCCTAGAGTGCATAAAGGGTTCCTAACTGTTACAGAGGTTAAAATGTGGAACGTCCTCCTTTAGGAAGGGGTACTAGCTGAAACAGTAGACAATTTCACAAAACTTTTAGATGTCTTTCTCAGGAAGAATAATATACAGGGTTATGGGAATTGTTAAAGAATTAATCACACACAGAAAGGTTGAACTGGATGGAAATGTGTCTTCTTTCAACCTTATAAACTATGTCATTATGGGGTTTATTTACTAAAGCTGGAGAGTGCAAAATCAGTCTCACTAGAAACCAATCAGCTTCCAGGTTTTATTGCCAAAGCTTAATTGAACAAGCTGAGGTTAGAAGCTGATTGGTTTCTCTGCAGGAGTGAGACTGATTTTGCACTCTCCAGCTTTAGTAAATAAACCCCTATGTAACTATATTTTTAAACAAACTTTAATTAAGACTCTTCAGTGCAGGTTATTTTACTAAAGGAATAGAGCCTTTTTATTTAGCTAGGTGTGTGTTAACTTAACAATGTCAGTATACATCTTGAAATGTATGTTTACTTTTCAAAGTCATTTTGATAAATAATGTGAAGCTATGTTCACTCTGATATCCCAACTCATGTGTTAAAAAAAAATAAAAAATAAAACAAGATTTTTCACATAAATGAACAATAACAGTGTAATCTTTATTTACTCTTTGTTCAGCCTCCTATACTACCTGGCCAATGAACATAGCATTGTGCTATGGGTGCAGCTACGTAGGTTAGGCTTTCTTGAATTTTAGGAACAGGAACTGCTGTAGGTGAAGCTACACTATGCTATATCCACTGACCACTCTTATAGATGTAACCATTACAATTGTTTTCTATACAGTGTTGGTTGATTTTTGTGTTACACAGGTTGCATGTTGGGTACATAATGTGGTATCCCCATAATCTGGAGTAGCAGAATGTAATTTGGGGTGTCATAAGTATGTCCATGCTGTGTGTTAGAAATATCTTATAAATTGACAACTTTGTGTAAAGAAATATATGGTTTTCATTTTCTTTCCACATTTTTCAGAAGACTTATTATGCCTTATAGAAAATGTGTTGTGGGTGTGTGCTTTCTGAAATGTGGTCAATTTGTGGGTAAATATATTGTCCTGGTGCTCCAGGAGCTTCAAAATGTGATAGGTAGTCAGGAAATTGGAAAGTGTAATTTATGCCCCTAGAATGCCTGAAGGTGCTCCTTAGATGTTGGGCCTCTCTATGTGAAAATCTCACACATGTGGTATTGCCATACTCAGGAGGAGCAGCAAAATGTGCTTTGGGGTATAATTTCAAGTATGCCTATGCAATATGTGACAAATAGCTTATTAATATGAAAATTTAGTGAAAAAATCATAATAATCTTAATTTTCCAAAGAATTGTGGTAAAAAATTGCAAGTCCAAAAAACTCACCATGTCTCTTACTAAATACCTTGTCCACTTTCCTTTTAATATGGCCCGTTCAGACTAATCCTGTTATATTTTTAACATTTACAGTCATGTAAATACTAAGAACACCCCATGAAAATTGTTGACTTTTTAAATATATTTGAACAGCCAAACATGAGATATGGATTTAAATATTGCCTTCAAATAAAGATGATGTACTTGAACAAAGGACCCAAAATTCACACAGCGTATTCATTTTCAGAATATAAAGGAACAAAAAGTTCAGATTTTTCATATGGGAAAACCTAAATACACCCTAACATGTATTACCACATCAAGTCTGTGAAATTAAAATGTATTTTTCAAATTAGCTGTCGATGATTAGAACCTCCTTAGGGAGTATGCAGGTGGAAGGTAACCTATTTAAATCTCACACATAGGGTATGTTGTTATTTTTGCTATTAATATGCTATTGACAACATCATAATCTACAAATAACATTGTAAATTGTTCAAGACTGGCCATCTCAGCAAATTTTACCCAAGAGCTGACCATCTGATGCTAAAGAAAAACCCCAAAATGTAAACAGTGGCTTTGCAGGTAACTCTTGCTACAGTTGGTGTCAAAGTGAATGCATCTACAATCAAAAAGGGACTTCACCAACTTAAAACAGTTTGCCAGTAAATATATGAGCAAGGAATAGGCCCTCTGGAACAATATGCTATGCATAGATCAAATATAGAGTTGTTTGATAACAGAAACGGTAGACATGTTCACAGTAGACATGCAGTATTTTAACATGGTTGTGGACATTTTATCATTTAGGGATGCTTTGCTGCTTTAAGGCCTGGGCAGCTCACAGTCATCAACCAGTGATCAACCAACTATACATTTTACATCATCATCAAATAATGATCCTTGCAAATCCACCAAGGAATGGCTCAAAAATATTAAATAGAGAGTTAAGCCCTTGTTTACTGAAATTCCTATTGAAGTTTAATAGGGGGGTTTTGAAACAGGCAATTAGTGCAAGGGAACCCACAAACATCTTGCAACTGAAGGAATTTTGCATTAGGAAGTTAATAATGTCAGAAATTGGTGGACAGTTATACAAAATGACTACAAGGAGTTTGTATGTATGTATGTGCTACATGGTGCAAAACCAGCTTTTGATGCCAAGGGTGTACTTTCATTTTCCACTGTACACCACTACATCTATTAATACTTTTCCTAAATAAATACTTGAAAAGGCTACTTTTTGGTGTAGTTTTATTTGAGTATATTACATGTATCTATAAGCACTGTCTAGATCAGTGTTTCTCAACTCCAGTCCTCAAGGCGCCCCTACATGTCATCTTTTCAGGATTTCCCTCAGATGAAATGGATGTGGTAATTACTAAGGCAGTGAAACTGATCAAATCAGCTGTGCAAACTAATGGAAAGCCTGAAAACATGACCTGTTGGGGCGCCTTGAGGACTGGAGTTGAGAAACACTGGTCTAGATAAAGCTCTAAGCCTGTTAATTATGTTAAAATAGTCAACTATTTCCATGGTGCATTTCCACATGACTTAAGTGCAAAGGTGTTGCAAAAAAAAAAAAATATTACAAAAACAATTAGCCATTTTAAAAGCCAATATACTTACAAGACTAGACACTCTAAACAGTAAATCAATAAAATTTGTCTTGACAAGGAACACATAAAGCATCATTTCTGTTACCAGCACACTGAGTCATTTATAGTTTTCATGTCACCTCCCTAGTTGTACTTATTCACTGTGATGTTTTCCTGTTCAAAATAGCTCAGAATGTGCATGTGAATTAACTGCATATTTCAAAGTTCTAAGACTCAAAGGTAAACAAATTAGAATGTGCCAGGAAGGACAAATACTCTTATATTCATATACAGTAGTGCACTAAAATGATTCATTCTAATGCCCCATACACACGGTCGGATTTTCCGACGGAAAATGTCCTATCGGACCATGTTGTCGGAAATTCCGACCGTGTGTGAGCTCCGACGGAAAAAGTTGGAGATCCTGCTCTCAAATTTTCCAACAACAAAGTCCTATCGGACTTTTACCAATCGTGTGTTGCGAATTCCGACGGACAAAGTGCCACGCATGCTCAGATCACATTACAAGACCAAAGCTATTGGCTACTAGCCTCTATGTAGTCCCGTCGTACACAACGAACGTCACCACATTCAGGAAGATCGGATTTTCCGACAACTTTGTCCGACCGTGTGTATGCAACGGATTTTGTGGTCGGAATTTCCAACCATGTGTACGGGGCATGAGAGTGACGATAGCCTTTAGATCAGTTTGGCAGCACTTTTTAAGTGGATTTGAACACAAAAAGTGAAGATTTACTATGTTATAGGGCAGATCCAGAAAGTTTAATTGAGCTTAACCACTTCCCACCCGGCCAATGTAGATATACGGCCGGGTGGGAGCCGTCTACTTCTGATAGGACGTTCAGGAACGTCCTTCAGTAGTAGAGGGATCGCGCGCGCGCGTGCCCGCGCAGCGGCGCGATCCCGATGCGGCCGTGTCACCCGGACACGGCGCATCTCGAATCGGCAGGAGGGCACGGTGATTGGCCCTCCTGATCACATGACGGCCGTGACGAATCACGGCTGTCATGTGATGTAAACAAACAGCCGGTTGTTAGGCAATCGGCCCTCCTCTCCTCACACGGAAGTCGTCGGTGAGGAGAGGAGAGCGGATCGCTGCAGCTGGCTGGTGATCAGTGAGTATGAGATGTTTTTTTACTCACTGATCACCAGTCTAGGGTCCCCCATAGTAAAACACACGTCCCCACAGTAAAACACACATGTCCCCACAGTAAAACACACGTGTCCCCAAAACACACATGTCCCCAAAACACACATGTCCCTAAATAATAAAAACACATGTCCCTCACATATGTCCCACTAAAATCACATGTGCCAATGATTATCTGCACACATATGTCCGTGATCAGCTGCACACCCCTTTTACATGATCATTTGCGTACATATGTCCGTGATCACGCGAACCAATTATTATACACTTAACGGAATTTTTTTTACAAAAAACATGTAGCAGAATACATTTTGGCTTAAATTTATGACAAAATTTGATTTTATTGGATTTCTTTTAAAAAAGAAAGGAGAAAATATTGTTTTTTTTCAAAATTTCCGCTATGTTTTCGCTTATATCGCAAAAAATAAAAAACGGAGTCGCGAATAAATACCACCAAACTAAAGCTCTATTTGTGCGAACAAAATGATAAAAAATTCATTTGGTTACAGCATTGCATGACCGCGCAATTGTCACTGAAAGTGCGCGAGCGCTGAAAGCTGAAAATTGGTCTGGGCAGGAAGGGTGTTTAAGTGCACAGTAGGCAAGTGGTTAAACAGTACTCTGAAAAATTGATATTTGGAATGAAATTGGGTTACGTCATTACTGTTCCCCTTGCTGAAAAGAAAGCTTCAATTGTTTCTCTACTTTTGCTTTAATTCCTTCTTTAAAATTCTCTAGGTTTGTGATTTTTTGTACCTTTCCTGCTGCATGATTTTGCTTCCACCAGTTATTGGGAAGAAGCAAAGTCCTGCCTCTATCAAGATTGGTTGTCGCCACAAAAAATGTCATTCAGTGCAAAACAAGCCATGGTAAGTCAGTTTTGATAAGCTGCAGGGAGCCTATAGGCCATGGGTTTAAAAAAAAAAAAAAAAAACAAGAGCCAATTTTTTTTTTTATAAGTAAAGTGGAGGGCCACATCTAAATTATACTTTTTTACCCCTTCCAGGAAGCTTCATACTCAAGGGCTCCTCGGATCTCCCTCATACTGCTGTTGTATCATGTTGTAGCATGTATGGAAACAACATACTGCCAAAGACATAGCCATACAAGGGTTTCCAGAACGTTGAAATCAGTTTACAGCAGAGCTGGATTACAGCTAGCAGGATAACCCACAGGTTTTTTGTGAAATATAGGTAATTCATATTTAAATGGAGAATGGAGGGGTGAGCTAAAGAGTAAAAAGATAGATTTGGATGTCATCATCATTGTGATAGTCATGGTCAACATGAATATTGTCAAGAATGTTAAAAAATCAAAATGCAACAATCTTAGAAATCCCACAAACTGAGACGTCCACTACATCCATGTTGGACGATTAGTAGCCTCATTGAAGATTAACATAAACAAATGGTATTGAAAAGCAGAATGTAGTGTAAAGGCCTTAATATAGTGAGTACAGCAAGGGAAAGACTTTGAGGAATGAGGGAAACAGATTCAGAAGAGAACAAAATATAAGGGGATAGGGATAGTGAAAAAAGAGTAAAGGGGTGGGGGGGGGGGGGGTGGCAGATATGATCCACCTGCTGATAACAGCAGAATCTGGGATTTAAAAAAAAAAAACAGTGCTTATTTTGAAACATATAGGGTGCCCCATGTTCCCCAGATAGCATTACACATATTATGTGTAATTCTACATCTCCTGCCAGCGAGATCAGTTATGGGCAAAGGGGTTTTCTGTTTCCCTCTGGTTGTAATCAGACAACATGTCACTAGGGGGAACATGTGAGAGGGGTCTTTTAAGGTTAGTTTCTAACCTGTTAATTGGGAGTCACAGTATGTAACAGTATGTAAAGTATGTAAAAGAAGAGAGGGCATTCTGCTATATTAGATATATTAAAGTATTGATTTCTAGCCAGAAGGATGAGATGTCCAAGTAGGACCACAAGATGAGAGATAAATATATACATACACTATATTACCAAAAGTATTGGGACACCTGCCCTTTACACACACATGAACTTTACTGACATCCCAGTCTTAGTCCGTAGGGTTCGATATTCAGTTGGCCCACCCTTTGTAGCTATAAGAGCTTCAGCTCTTCTGGGAAGGCTGTCCACAAGGTTTAGGAGTGTGTATCTGGGAATGTTTAACGATTCTTCCAGAAGCGCATTTGTGAGGTCAGGCACTGATGTGGACGAGAAGGCCCAGCTCGCAGTCTCCGCTAATTCAACCCAAAGGTTGTTCTATCAGGTTGAGGTCAGGACAGGCCAGTCCATGTTCCTCCACCCCAAACCATCCATGTCTTTACAGGACACTTCCAGTTAATTCAAAAAAGAGAGAGAGAGACCTAACAGTGCTGGGTCTAGTGGTGTGGTCTATTCCAATGCAATGCATGATCCAACACTGTGAACGGTGGCCCTGTCATGTGGCTATGGTTCAAGATCCTTAGAGCTGCCTCCTGAACCTCATACCCTGGTTTCACATAAGCGTTGTTGACTCAGTGCTCCCGTATCTGAGTTCACATGCTCTGGTAAGCACATTATCTGCTTTAGTGGTGGATTGTCACAGTTTTGGTGATTGATGCACGGATGTTAATACTACTACTTCTGATCACTGTGATTACACCAGAAGTTATATTTCTCTCTTTTGGACTCTCTTCAGTTGTTTTATGGACTGTTCAATTATTTAGCTTTATATTACACTGTTGCACCTTATACTTGATATGATACGGTATGTATTTGTGATATATATTATTACTTTTTTTAATCTTTTCACATTCTTTAGCGTTGCACTTTTATTTTTACACATGTTACCACAATGTTTTGTCTATTGTAGTGAGAGCAGCTATTTTTCTATATAAATGTAGCGCAGTATACTTTATATTCAATCATAAAGCAGGTATACACAACCTCACCTCAATTGTATGAACTGGTGATTTCGTTTTTATGCATAAATGTAATTCTTTAAAATATTCTTGCATTAAATTTGTGGTGGGGGGAAATTTACAAGTCCCATTAAAACTAAAGTTATTGATATTGAGTTTACTGAAGATAAATACAGTAAAAATCTAAAATGTATAGTGTAACTCCAAAAAATGAATGATAGTATGACTGTATCATATAGGGATTGTTGGATAACTTTTTTTCTTTAAGCTGTGCGTTGTTGAAAATGAAGCCGCTCCAGGGGATGATAATGTGCTCATAACTCATTGTAATAGGCAAAATGTAGTTGGTAGAGCTCTCCAGGAAACAAGAGTAATTAGACAGATCATGACTAAAGACAATCAAGGTTCTAAATGACTCATTTTACTTTACATTGTTCATCTCTCAGATCTAGCACACACTAGCTGTTCTTTCAAAAGCAAGCAAATTGTAAAAACATTTAAGAACATTTTGCCAGAAGCCTTGTTTTTTCTTTCTTTCTTTTTTTTTTTTTAACATTAGCCGCAAAGTGACAGGATTCCAAAATGATACTAATGGTTTCCACCAGAAGGGAAACAAGTTAATATTTCTTCTTCAGATATTTGCAGATCAGCAGACAATATAAATTCCAGTATCAAGGACTAAGACTAATGTGGTTTGCGTACAATTAAAATATGACTTCAAAAAAAAAAAATAAAGAGTTCTAAAAACAGCTATGCATTGAGCTATTGTCTGATTATATTATTCATCTATGAATGTCTAAGGGTGGTACATTAATTATAACCTCAACAGCATCACTGATTCATAAATTGTGGATTTATCTGAATATTTCCACTACAATCTACATTTTAACAATCACCAGCACAAAACCTTATCTAAGGTAATGTTATTAAATGTTCTCCTCTTTGAGACCCAGCAGCTAAAAAAGTCGCACGGCTTCTGGTCCTCAATCCCAGCTGTCAGTGACAGATGGGGTTACCAGTGATAATCAGGAACCAGACTGAGTAATTCCAGATCATGTGATCACTATGCCAACTTTGTCAGCTACATTGACTAAAATAAAAGCCTCAGCCTGCAGATGCACAATGCCACCCTTAGGCTGCAGTCTTCATCTACAGTGCTATATGTTTAATAGTGTAACTGGTAGATGCAGTTACACTATTAAAGCGGTTGTAAAGCGATGAAAAGAACAAAAACAAAAAGAAAACTTCCAAGACAAAGGCATAATGTGCTAGTATGCATTGCATACTAGCACATTATGAAATACTCACCTTAGAACGAAGCCCTTTCAGTGGCGCCCGGTCACCGCTGAGAGGGCTAGCATCTTCTTCTGTCCTTTCTTCCCAGATCGTGGGCTCCGGCGCTGTGAGTGGCCGGAGGTGCGATGACGTCACTCCTGCACAAAGTGCAGTTTACAACCGCTTTAATAAAATAAGAACACATACATTTTATAAATTGAAAAGTAAACTTTTTAAAACAATAACAACACATCAGAATTTTCATTATTAAAACACTATACCAATAAAAGAAAAATGGTATTCTTTAACCACTTCAATACCAGACACTTAGACACCTTCCCGCCCAAGCCAATTTTCAGCTTTCAGCGATGTCGCAATTTGAATGACAATTGCGCGGTCATGCTACACTGTACCCAAACAAATTTTTTATCATTTTGTTCCAACAAATAGAGCTTTCTTTTGGTGGTATTTGATCACCTCTGCGATTTTTATTTTTTGCGCAACAAACAAAAAAAGACCGAAAATTTTGCAAAAAAACAAGTTTTTCTTTGTCACTGTTAATTTTTTTTGTAAATAAGTGCGTTTTCTTCTTCAATGACGGGCACTGATAAGGCGGCACTAATGGGCACTGATAAGGCGGCACTGATGGGCACCGATGAGGTGGCACCAATTAGGGGGCACCGATGAGGTGGCACTGATGATGGGCACTGATAGGCGGCACTGATGGGCACTGATAGGTGGCACTGATGGGCACTGATAGGTGGCACTGGTATGCGGCACTGATGGGCACTCAGGTGGCACTGATGGGCACTCATAGGCGGCACTGACGGGTACTTATGGGTGGCACTGATGCACACATATAGGTGGCACTGATAGGTGGCATGGATGGGCACTGATAGGTGGCATGCATGGGCACTGATAGGTGGCATGGATGGGCACTGATAGGTGGGCATGGATGGGCACTGATAGGTGGCATTGATGGACGCTGATGAGTGGCACTGATAACACTTATGGGTGGCATTGCTGGGAATCCTTTTTTTTTTACTTTTTTTTTATTAAATATGATGTGCCAATCAGTGCCCATCTGTGGGCACTGATTGGCATATTTTTGATTTTTTTTTAACATGTGGATGGCCATGGGGGATGTACCTGGCCATCCACATGCTGGGGGCTTCCCTGGTGGTCCTGGGGGCTTCCCTAGTGGTCTAGTGTGGGCATCTGAGGGGGGGCTGCGCTGATAAACAATCAGCGCAGACCCCCACTGTCAGGAGAGCCGTCGATCGGCTCCCCTCTACTCGCGTCTGTCAGACGCGAGTGAGGAAAAGCCGATCAACGGCTCTTCCTGTGTACATCGTGATCAGCCGTGATTGGACACGGCTGATCACGTGGTAAAGAGCCTCCGCCGGAGGCTCTTTACCGAGATCAGTGTAGCGGTGTGTCAGACTGACACACCGCTCCACCGATCGCCGCGATGCGCGCCCCCACGGGCGCGCGGCGGCTGTTATCCTGAAGGACGTCATATGACGCCCAGTCAGGATAACGAAGCCACTTCCCGGACGTCAATTTACTATTGACCGGGCGGGAAGTGGTTAAAAAAACATATCTACATTTTTAAGCTTGTAAATTAGTCATAATGTTATTGTCAAGTGAACCAACACACCCTGATGCAGCAAAATATTGCTTGAGCATCTAGGCATCAATGACCTTTGGTCAGGAAAGGGTTAATAGACCCTTGCCTTATCTGTTGGGAATCATGAATTTTGGGGATTCAGGAACTTCTCTATACATTATGTTAATGTTCATGTACAAGTTCAAGTGAAAAAAAAAAGTGTAAATTTTAACAATTTCCTCATAAGTAGGGTTGAGCGAACCCGAACTGTAAAGTTCGGGTTAGTACCGGACTTTTGGGGTTTTGGGTCCCGGACCCGAACCCGAAAAATTTTCTGTATATTCGGGTTAGAGTTCGGTGTTTGGCGCTTTTTAAAAAGTTATTGTCATAAAAAGTGTTTGGGGACGTGGGTCCTGCCTCAGGGGACATGTATCAATGCAAAAAAAGTTTTAAAAACGTAAATTTTTTCGGGAGCAGTGATTTTTAAAGTGAAACAATAAAAGTGTAATATTCCTTTAAATTTCGTACCGGGGGTGTGTATAGTATGCCTGTAAAGGGGCTCATGTTTCCTGTGCTTAGAACTGTCCCTGCACAAAGTGTCATTTCCGAAGGAAAAAAAGGCATTTAAAAGCACTCGCGGCTATAATGAATTGTCGGCTCCCGTAATACAGAGAACGTCATTGATAAAAAAAAAAGCGTGGGGTTCCCCCTAAATTCAATTACCAGGCCCTTCAGGTCTGGTATGGATATTAAGGGGAACCCTGTGTCAAATTTAAAAAAAAAATGACGTGGGGTTCCCCCCAAATATCCATACCAGATCCTTCACCTGGCAGGCCGCAGGAAAAGAGGGGGGACAAGAGAGTGCCCCCCTCCTGAACCATACCAGGCCACATGCCCTCAACATTGGGAGGATGCTTTGGGGGTCTGTGACCCCTCAAAGCACCTTGTCCCCATGTTGATGAGGACAATTGCCTCATCCCCACAACCCCCAGATCACACCCCCCCCCCCTGTGTGAAATGGTAAGGGGTACAAAAGTACCCCTACCATTTCACCCAAAAAAAGTGACAAAAGTGTTAATAATGACAAGAGCCAGTTTTTGACAATTCCTTTATTTAAGTCTTCTTCTTTCCATCTTCTTTCTTCTTTCTTCTTTCTTCTTTCCTTCATCCTTCAGGTTCTTCCTCTACCTTCTTCTTCCTCCATCTTCTTATTCCTCCGATCTTCTGCTTCTTGCTCCAGTGTTCTCATCCAGAATCTTCCTCCATGGCGTCTCTTCTTCCCGCTTCGTTCTCGGGCCGCTACGCGCAATGGGAGGCTCCCGCTGTGTGACGCTTCTCTTCTTCTGACAGTTTTTATATAACGGAGGGCAGGGCCACCCGGTGACCCCCACCCCCTCTGACATCACAGGGAAAGCCATAGGGAAGTCCCTGTGCGTCAGAGGGGGCAGGTTTACCAGGTGACCCCCGCCCCCTCTGACATTATGGGGACAAGCCATAGGAAAGTCCCCGTCAAGTCCCTGTGCGTCAGAGGGGGTGGGGTCACGAGGTGGCCCCGCCCTCCATTGTATAAGAACTGTCAGAAGAAGAGAAGCGCCACACAGCGGGAGCCTCCCATTGCACGGATCGGCCCGAGAATCAAGCGGGGAAAAAGAGACGCCATGGAGGAAGATGCCGGATGAGAACACCGGAGCAAGAAGCAGAGGATTGGAGGAAGAAGAAGATGGAGGAAGAAACTGAAGGATGAAGACCCCCACAACCATCGGCCAGGGTTGTGGGGATAGGGCCCTTGTCCTCATCATCATGGGGACAAGGTGCTTTGAGTGGTCACAGACCCCCAAAGCATCCTCCCAATGTTGAGGGCATGTGGCCTGGCACGGTTCAGGAGGGGGAGGTGCTCTCTCATCCCCCCTCTTTTCCTGCGGCCTGCCAGGTTGCATGCTCAGATAAAAGGTCTGGTATGGATTTTTGGGGGAACTCCACGCCATTTTTTTTTTATTTGGCGTGGAGTTCCCCTTAAAATCCATACCAGACCTGAAGGGTCTGGTATGGATATTTGGGGGGAACCCCACATCATTTTTTTTTTAAATTTGACGCAGGGTTCCCCTTAATATCCATACCAGACCTGAAGGGCCTGGTAATTGAATTGAGGGGGAACCCCACGCTTTTTTTTTTTTATAAATGACTTTCAATGACTGTTCTCTGTATTACGGGAGCTGACAATTCATTATAGCCATGAGTGCTTTTAAATGACTTATTTTCTTTCGGAAATTACACTTTGTGCAGGGACAGTTCTAAGCACGGGAAACATGCACCCCTTTACAGGCATACTATACACACCCCCAGGTATAAAATTTAAAGGAATATTACACTTTTATTGTTAACAACATTTTGCTGCCATTTGCAGCCCTATAGCCCTTTCCATTACTTTTTTAGAGCCATTTTAGTCCTCAAAAGTTTGGGTCCCCATTGACTTTAATGGGGTTCAGTTTCGGGGTCAAGTTCGGGTCAAGTTCAGTCCCGAACTCGAACTTTTTTGCGAAGTTCGGCCGAACCTGTCGAACCCGAACATCCAGGTGTCCGCTCAACTCTACTCATAAGTTATCTTCAATTTAACAGAAACATATTGGATATAAATGCATTGTGCAAAGGATTTATTTTAGTAATAAATGAGTCAACTAGCCACATACCAACCTGACCTTTGCCAAAGCTGGCATGTATGTGCACTTATCATGCTTTTAATGTAGTTGCCATTTTGTTGTCCCACATTCACCTTACTTTACACACCATCAGTCTTTTCTTGCACCCTGTCACATTTATTAAAGCGGAGTTCCAGCCACAAACATTTTTTTTTCAAATCAGCAGCTCCAAACACTGTAGCTTCTGACTTTTAATAAGGACACTTACCTGTCCAGGGAGCCCATCCATTGGATTGGGTGCAGACGCCGCCAGTCTAACTAAGGGAAACCAGGAGTGGAGCCTTGCGGCTTCACTTCCTGTTTCCTACTGCGCATGCGAGAGTCGTGCATCGCTTTGTGAATGGCCAGCTTGTCTTCTGGGACACACACAGGTCCCCGAAAACAGAGGGGGGGCTCACCGCACAAGAAGACATGGCGTCATGCGCCGTGCCGGAACAGAAGAAAAGGTGAGTTAGAAAAAAATATATAAATAGTTAGCCAAAAACGAGTGGTGGAGGGGTCATCTTTCCTTTAAGACAAAGTTCTAAAAGTGAGTGGAACTCCGCTTTAAGGAGCAGCTCTATCTTATGTGCTGAATAAAGCCATGCTGATCTGTTTAAACACAGTGGGTGGAAGTAGAGACTGTTCACTTTACAAAGTTAATGTTTCCTCAGGTTGGTGACGTAAAGCAGTGTTCACTTTGAATATCCAATAAAAAAGGGTTTCTTTGCAAATGATTGAATAATTGAATACAACGTGACATTATTCACTAAGCTTGGTAGACAGTAACTTTGAAGAGTGAATATTAACTTTACTAAGTGATTAGTCTCTAATCCTTAGTTCAAATCAAATCAAAATCAAACCTATTGAGTGATTAATTAGACTAGCCTATACTTGTTGTTCACCTGTGTTCTCTCTAACATTTATGATGCAGATACATGCAGTGTTCATTAACTGCTTCAGGTCTGCCATATTGTACTGGTACAGGGTGGCATCTGTGCGCCGGATCACGTACAATATATATATATACATGATCCGACACTTCTGGGTAGGGGAGCATATGTAAACAAGGCATATCACTGTTCTGACAGGTGGGAAGGGATGGAGTCTGTGTCCCTGATAAGCAGGGAATAAATTCCATCTCTTCCCCTAGTAAAAGCACCTCACACAGTGTAGTAAAACACTGGCTAGGCACACATCAACATGGGAACAAGGTGCTTTTGGGGGGACCCCCCTCCTGAACCATACCAGGCCATTTGCCCTCAACATGGGGAGGATGCAAGGGGCCTGGTATGGTTCAGGAGGGGGGTGCTCGCTTATCCCCCCTATCCTGGCCTGCCAGGCTGCTTGCTCAGATAAGGGTCTGGTATGGATTTTGGGGGGGCCACAGTATTTTTTATTTTTTTGCTGTGGAGTTCCCCTTAAAATCCATACCAGACCCGAAGGGCCTGGTATGGACTGGGGGGGGGGGCATGTTGTTTTTTTCCTTGATTCTTCTCTTTATTGCTATAGATACATTACAATACATTACAGCCGTAAGCAATTTTAAATTACATTTTTTACATTAGAAATTTCAATTTGCTGCGGCACTATAAAACACATCACAGAGATGCGCCACTTTACAGACTAAGGGGACCCCCCAGGCATGATATTTAAAGGAATATTTCATTTTTATTGTTTCACTTTAAGCATTATTAAAATCACTGCACAAAAAATTGTTGTTTTAAAAACTTTTTTTTTGCATTGATACATGTCCCCTGGGGCAGTACTCCATACACTTTTGATGGCAATAACTTGCATATAAGCCTGAAAAATTAGCACTTTTGATTTTTCATGTTCGTGTCCCATAGACTTTAATAGGGTTCACACAAATGTTTTGCATGTTCGCATGCTCTGTTGCGAAACGAACGGGGGGGGGTGTTCGGCCCATCCCTGTTAAAGAAGCATCAACTTTTAGATGAACTCTGGGCAAACAGTTAAATGTGCAGATAATCGAGTATAAGCCGAGGCCCCTGATTTAGCACAAAAAAATAAAACAGCCAGATTGGTTAAATGATTTTTACTATTCATAACAAGTAACAGAGCTTGGTAACAGCAGCATGTTATAGGACAGTGAAAGGGAAGCAGCAGGCTGATAAGCTCATCCCTCTGCACCTTTTTCTCTCGCTTCCAGTCAGCATGCTCCTTGTGGTCAGGACACACATGATGTATCAAAGACAACTAAGTTAAATTAACCACTTCAAGCCCCAAAAGATATTTTTTCATATTTTATTCTTTTATTTTTTATTTTTTCAAAGAAAGGGGTAATACAGAATACATTATCACTCAGTATTTCATATATAACAAGAACAAAGAAAAACACAAAGAATTCCATTTCAAAACGTAATATAACACTTCTCGTTTACAGCATAAAGAGAAACCAACATTCTTCAGATTAAACCATCACCTTTTAACAATTGTTCTTGATAATTCTGTACCGGGGGCTTAGGGTGCTTTCCCTACATACCCCCCCTTCCCCCATGTCCCTCCCCTACTTTTTATCCTCCTCCAACCCCCCATGCAAAGCCCTGAAAAACATAAACCTCAAAAAAACAAAGACAAAAAAAAAACAAAAGGAAGATTTTCCTCTTTTGGTGGTATTTGATCACCTCTGCAGTCTTTCTTTTTTGTTCTATAAACAAAAAAAGAGTGATAATTTTGAAAAAGCAATATTTCTTACTTTTTGCTATAATAAATACACCCCAAATTGTTTTTAAAAACACGGAGGTGTCAAACAGAGAAGCCAGCAGTAGGCAGATGGCCTCCATGTCGGCGGGAGCTTGTTTTTTTTGTTTTGTTTTTCGGGTGCTGCGGGCGGCGTGACTGTCAATGGATTTACATTGGGGGGACATTTTGGCCTTTTTTTATATTTATTTTATATTTTTGTATTGTATGCATTTTTTGTGAAAAAAAATGGTGTGGGGTCCACCCCAATCCATATCAGGCCCTTGAGTCTGGTATGGATTTGAAGGGGAACCCCACACCAAAATTAAAAAAAAAATGGCATGGGGTTCCCCCCAAAATCCACACCAGACCCAAATATGAGCTTGCAGCCCATCAGGTCAGGAAAGGGAGGGGACGAGTGAGTGTCCCTGAACCATACCAGGCCACATGCCCTCAACACGGGGGATGCTTTGGGGCAAGGCACTCCCCAGATCCCCCCCCCCCCCCATGTGAATGAGTATGGCCTACCCATTCACCAAAAAAGTGTAAACGTGAATACAAATAGTACAAGAGTATTAGACCATTTCTTTATTAAAAAATAAAATAAAACCATGTTCCCCAATGTAGATCCATCTTAAATCACAATGCCGCCGCCACTGCCAGACCCAAAAAACAAAACAAAAAGATCTGCTCGCCACAAATGCTCCCGTGGTCTGCCTGCCCCACCATGTGACATTTCCTAAATAGCTATGGGGTGAAGCGTCACCTGGTATTGGGTGGCTCCACCCCATAGCTATTTATGTGATAGAGCCTTGTATTGTCACAATATATATATATTTAACTACTTGACCTCCGGAAGATATTGTATAAATATATATACATACATACACACACACACACATGATCCAGCGCTCAGTTTCCACTCCTTAGCAGTAAAACTGCTATAGGGTGGTCAGCGAGTGGTTAAAAGACATAAAAACACTATAATTCCCATTTCAGTTTTTATAAAGTGGATTATTTTTTATTTTTTTTCCTTTTCTTAAAGCTGAACTTGAAATTCTATGTCTGAGTGTTCTTATCTCATTGATACAGTTTCAGAAAAAAAATAAAAAGGTGTCTTGTTTATGTTATAAATTTGACTGTAATGTTATCTACCAGTTTGTGTATTTCACATATCATTTCCTCTACCAGTTTTTCTCTGCAGGCAAACAGCTTCTTTTTTGTGCTATTTAATGAAAGATGAGCAAATGCATCCCTGTTTGTTGAAATGCAAACAGGTTGAGAAGAGGAAAAGGTATAAATGCTAAAGAAATGTTTGTATAAATAAAAATATTACATGTAATATGAAATGGAAATATATATTAAATGATGAATCTGTGGGTTATTGCTGTTTCCCTGTAGACAATTTTTCTGGTCTTTAATGTGCACTTTAATAAAAGATTCAGTTAGGAAGGCAATCTTTATCATAGTCATCAATCTTTTGTTCACAATAACAAAAGTGTGTTAACCCAATGTTAGCCTTCTGAACTTTCATTGTTGAAAGTAACTAATGACTTTGGAACATCTAAGTTTGGATGAAAATACTTGGATATGTAAGATTTTGCAGATCTATTTAGCATTTTGTGTTACCATCTACTAGTGTTCTAGTAGACTGAACACTGTCTAGCTTTTGGAATATTTCCCTACATTCATGAGTGCGTTTTACCCATTTTGTGGAATGGAAATGAAATTCTCGAGCTCACCAAGCTTTAGTTTTAATAGTATTTTTTTTTAGCATAAGCTGCAATACTATCAACGCTGAAGATAAATGTCACTTTCCAGCAATTGTTTGGAGATTAGCAATTATAGCCCTTGTGGATTTGGGAAAAAACATTTGAGGACTGACATTTCAGACATGTCATAATGTGGTCTTACAAATGAAAATTCTTGGGGCTAATATTACACAAATGTTCATGTTCACAAGTGTAAAAAAAAAATATATATATATATTACAATATAATTCAATATAATTAAAAGATATAATATTATAACAGAATAGGAGATGATGGTGCCTAATTGGGTATTTGCAAACAGCACTAGATTTCTAAGCTCAGTTACTGAACACTATTTGCAAACAATCACTAATTCCCCTGATTTGATCATCTGAACAGTGTTGGTATTTGATTTAAATTATAAAGCAGTGGTCTGCAAACTGTGGCCCAGGGGCCAGATGCAGCCCTTTACTTGCTTTTATACTGCCTGGCATAGTTCCTGCCACCAACACTGACAACGGGGCACTATTCCTCCCACTGGCGCCAATGATGGGGCATTACCACTGACACCAAAAGTTGGGCACCATTCCTCCCACTGACACCAATGACGTGGCACTATTCTTCCCATTAACATCAAGGATGGGGCACTATTCCTCCCACTGACACCAACAATGAGGCACTATTCCTCCCACTAACACCGACAGTGTGGCTCTATTCCTCTCACTGACAGCAATGATGGGGGCTCTATTACTCTGAGGGCACTGTTTACGCACACTGACACCAGGACATTTTCTATTCCCTCTGGCCACAGTCCGGCCCCCCTAAAATTTGAAAGGACAGTATACTGTCCCTTTGTTCAGAAAGTTTGGAGACCCTTGATCTAAAGGAAGTGTCAGAAACATCAATGATTATGTAATAATAATTTGTTATTTTAATGTTTCTTGTTTGTGATTAAATTGTCCAATTTATGAATTAATTAAATGATGTCCAGGAAATGGCATACTTTTACTATTACGGTACAGCACTACATTTTGGGGGATGGTCATTTATTGGACAAAGTAATGATACATAATATTAAAATAAATTTTAATATTTTGAAGGATGTGGGTTACTATGATCATATATTGCTCGGACAATATTACAGTTGCACCATAACAACCAGTGATGGTTTAAAAAAAAACTGGGATTCTTCCTAAATTTTACAACAAAATCCGATTCTTATTTGGGTCCTTTCCAAAACACAAAACCTTGTCCCACAATATAAATTAGTCACCAATCAGGCGGTTCAGTGATGTAGAACCACATCAATTTCAATAAACAATGGCCGCCATCTGCTAAACAAACCCACCAACCCACCCACAAACTCCTGATGGGCTGTTTGGCCTCCAGTGTCAGCTTTCGGCTTCATCGCTGAATGTGAACAAAGGGTGCGCTACAGCAAAAGTGCCATTTACAAAGAAACAAACGATACAGTTAAAACTTGCAGCAAAAAACATCCCATTTCAGGCTTCTTAAAAAATGACAGCATACCCCTCCAAAGGTTCCCCAAAATACATATAAGACCCCAGAGGGGTCTGTGTGCTGTTTTTTTATAAGAAAAAAAAAAGCTGTAAATGACATGTTAGTTGCCAGCAATTTAAAACACTTTTTCCCTTTACAAATGTCAGCATGGCTACAGCACTTTCTGTAGATCACAGAGATGCATTCTTTCACAGGATTAGGGCACCAACAGGCATGGTATTTAAATGAATTGGGCATTTTTAATGTTCAATTTTGAGCATTTAAAAAAATCACTGCCTCCTGCCAAATAACTTTTATTGCAGGTACTTGTATAGTGCCATCAATTTATTCAGCACTTTACATAGATATTATACAGTAGCTCACAAAAGTGAGTACACCCCTTACATTTTTGTAAATATTTTATTCTATCTTTCCATGTGACAACATTGAAGAAATGACACTTTGCTACAATGTAAAGTAATGAGTGTACAACTTGTATAACAGTGTAAATTTGCTGTCCCCTCAAAATAACTCAACACAAAGCCATTAATGTCTAAACCGCTGGCAACAAAAGTAAGTACACCCCTAAGTGAAAATGTCCAAATTGGGCCTAATTAGCCATTTTCCCTCCCCGGTGTCATGTGACTCGTTAGTGTTACAAGGTCTCAGGTGTGAATGGGGAGCAGGTGTGTTAAATTTGGTGTTATCGCTCTCATTCTCTCATACTGGTCACTGGAAGTTCAATATGGCACCTCATGGCAAGGAACTCTCTGAGAATCTGAAAAAAAGAATTGTTGCTCTACATAAAGATGGCATAGGCCAGTGATGGTGAACCTTGGCACCCCAGATGTTTTGGAACTACATTTCCAATGATGCTCATGCATTTTTGCAGAGTGGGTGAGCATCATGGGAAATGTAGTTCCAAAACATCTGGAGTGCCAAGATTCATCATCACTGGCCTATGCTATAAGAAGATTGCCAAGACCCTGAAACTGAGCTGCAGCACGATGGCCAAGACCATACATCTGTTTAACAGGACATGTTCCACTCAGAACAGGCTTTGCCATGGTCGACCAAAGAGGTTGAGTGCACGTGCTCAGCGTCATATCCAGAGGTTGTCTTTGGGAAATAGACATAGATATGAGTGCTTCCAGCATTGCTGCAGAGGTTGAAAGGGTGGGGGGTTAGCCTGTCAGGGCTCAGACCATATGCTGCACACTGCATCAAATTGGCCTGCATGGAAGGAAGCCTCTTCTAAAGATGATGCACAAGAAAGCCCAAAAACAGTTTGCTGAAGACAAGAAGACTAAGGAACCATGTCCTGTGGTCTGATGAAACCAAGATAAACTTATTTGGTTCAGATGGTGTCAAGCGTGTGTGGCGGCAACCAGGTGAGGAGTACAAAGACAAGTGTGTCTTGCCTATAGTCAATCATGGTGGTGGGAGAGTCATGGTGTGGGGCTGCATGAGTGCTGTCGGCACTGGGGAGCTACAGTTCATTGAGGGAACCATGAATGTCAACATGTACTGTGACATACTGAAGCAGAGCATGATCTCCTCCCTTCAGAGACTGGGCTGCAGGACAGTATCCCAACATGATAACGACCCCAAACACACCTCCAAGATGACCACTGCCTTGCTAAAGAAGCTGTGGGGCATCCTTGAACGGAAGGTGGAGGAGCGCAAGGTTTTTAACATCCACCAGCTCTGTGATGTTGTCATGGAGGAGTGGAAGAAGACTCCAGTGGCAACCTTTGAAGCTCTGGTGAACTCCATGCCCAAGAGGGTTAAGGCAGTGCTGGAAAATAATGGTGGCCACACAAAATATTGACACTTTGGGCCTAATTTGGACATTTTAACTAATGCCTCGTACACACGCTCAGACTTTCCCGCGGGAATGTCCGCCGGACCTAGTCCAGCGGACAAACCGCCAGACCTTCCAGCGGGGCTTCGCCGGACTTTCCGAGCGTGTGACTTGACCACACACGCACGGACTTCTCCAGCGGACAATCCGCGGGAAAAAGTCTGCGGGACTTTTGAAAATGAACAGACTTGCCCACACACGGGTTAGAACGTAACTGCAGGTAGACGGGGCTAGCGAAGGCAGTGAATGCCGCTGCGCTAGCCTCGTCACCTGGCATGGATTTAAAGGGAATCCCTACGCCGAAAAAACGGCGTGGGGGTCCCCCCCAAATCCATCTCAGACCCTTATCCGAGCACGCAGCCTGGCCGGCCAGGAAAGGGGTGGGGACGAGCGAGCGCCCCCCCTCCTGAGCCGTACCAGGCCGCGTGTCCTCAACATGGGGGGTGCCACCCCAAAGCACCTTGTCCCCATGTTGATGAGGACAAGGGCCTCTTCCCGACAACCCTGGCAGTTGGTTGTCGGGGTCTGCGGGCGGGGGGCTTATCGGAATCCGGGCTCCCCCTTTAATAAGGGGGCCCCCAGATCCGGCCCCCCACCCTATGTGAATGAGTATGGGGTACGATGTACCCCTACCCATTCACCTAAGGTGTAAAGTGTAAATAAAAAAAACACACCATTTTTTAAAAATATTTTATTGCACTGCTCCGGGGGTCTTCTTCCGTCTTGGGGGGTCTTCTCGCCGGACTCCTCTGCTATTTTACCTAGCTCTTTTACCGAGCAGAGGAGCCCGGCTACCTTCTTCGTCGTCGCCGCCGTCGTCTGGGGGTCTCAATCCGCCTTCGGGGGTCTTCCGGGGGTTTCTTCTGTTCTTGCCACTGTCGTCGCTTTCTGCGCCGCCGCCGCCTTGTTCTTCTTCTTCTCCTTCTGATGTTGACTCGTCGCTCTCTTTGGCCGGAATGGCAGAGCCGCGCTGTGTTGGGACTTATATAGGGACAAGGAGGCGGGGTCACATGCTCATGTCACATGGTGACCCCGCCCCCCTATGATGTCACAGTCCCAGAATCCTCCGGGACTGTGACATCATAGGGGGGCGGGGTCACCATGTGACATGAGCATGTGACCCCGCCTCCTTGTCCCTATATAAGTCCCAGCACAGCGCGGCTCTGCCATTCCGGCCAGAGAGAGCGACGAGTCAACATCGGAAGAAGGAGAAGAAGGCGGCGGCGACGACAGCGGCGCGAACAGAAGAGATCCCGGAAGATCCCCGAAGGCGGATCGAGACCCCCAGACGACGGCGGCAACGATGAAGAAGGTAGCTGGGCTCCTCTGCTCGGTAAAAGAGCTAGGTAAAATAGCGGAGGAGTCCGGCGAGAAGACCCCCCACGACGGAAGAAGACCCCCGAAGCAGTGCAATAAAATATTTTTAAAAAATTGTGCGTTTTTTTTTTTTATTTACACTTTACACCTTAGGTGAATGGGTAGGGGTACATCGTACCCCATACTCATTCACATAGGGTGGGGGGCCGGGATCTGGGGGCCCTCTTATTAAAGGGGGCTCCCGGATTCCGATAAGCCCCCCGCCCGCAGACCCCGACAACCAACGGCCAGGGTTGTCGGGAAGAGGCCCTTGTCCTCATCAACATGGGGACAAGGTGCTTGGGGTGGGGGGGCCGCACGGCCCCCCTTTACCCAGGGCACCCCCCATGTTGAGGGCACGCAGTCTGGTATGGCTCAGGAGGGGGGCGCTCGCTCGTCCCCACCCCTTTCCTGGCCGGCCGGGCTGCATGCTCGGATAAGGGTCTGAGATGTATTTGGGGGGGGCCCCCATGCCGTTTTTTTTCGGCGTGGGGATTCCCTTTAAATCCATACCAGGTGACGGGGCTAGAGCGGCGGCATTCACTGCCTTCGCTAGTCCCATCTACCTGCAGTCACGTTCTAAATGAATGGACTTTCCGATGATCGGCAAGTCCGTTCATTTCCAAAAGTCTGGCGGACTAGCGTACTAACCGTGGGATTGTCCGCCGGACTGCCAAGTTCAGCGGACAATTTTAAAACAAAACTTAGAAACCTAGTCAGCCAGACTTTTGGGGCCAAAAAGTCCGCCGGCGCCCACACACGGGCGGATTGTCCGGCGGACTTCAGTCCGGCGGACAATCCCGCGGGAAAGTCCGCTCGTGTGTATGCCGCATTAGAGGTGTACTCACTTTTGTTGCCAGCGGCTTAGACATTAATGGCTGTGTGTTGAGTTATTTTGAGGGGACAGCAAATTTACACTGTTAAACAAGCTGTACACTCACTACTTTACATTGTAGCAAAGTATAATTTCTTCAGTATTGTCAGTATTGTCACATGAAAAGATAGAATAAAATATTTACAAAAATGTGAGATACCTTATGTTCACATAATTTCCTGCCCTCAAGAAAAATACAATCTAATGTCCCTAACTCACATTCATACATACACATACTAGGGTCAATGAATCTACCAGTGTGGGAGAAAACCCACATTGGCACTGGGAGAACATGCAAACTCTGTGCAGGTAATGCCATGGTTGGCATTTGAAGCAACAACCCATGTGCTGCTAGGAGAAAATGCTAACCACTTAGCCACTGTGCTGCCCATGTTTATTTATTGATGCATTTATTTTTCTTTCATACATGTATCCCAGGGGCTGTGCCTGCTCACATGCTATTTTTGACACTCCCTTGCTGTTTTGCTCTCTATGATTCTAGTGGGGTTTTGGTTTGGCATAAAACTTCTTTGAACTATGCCGAACCCCGCTCAAGCAGAACCAGTTTGGCTGATCATTCGTCCTTATGGCTTTATGGTTCATGAAACGCATTGCTTACTGGTACGAGAGACCACAAGAGGACACTGTATACAATCTGCACATGAGCATCAGCAAGTAATTGTAAATTCAAAGCAAAGCTTATGTGAACTATACTGGCAGCCAGGCACAGATGTCCAAGTTTTAACTGCTATTCAGTCTTATATTACGTGTCAGAGTCATGACAAATCTGCTGTTACACACACTCAACCACTCCAGCCAATGCCATTTCATGATGTTGCTTGGGAGAAACATGCTATTGATATTGCAGGTACTTTCACAGAGGCACATGTGCACTGCCTTATTGCTAAAAACAAAAAAATAATATTATTACAGTAAAATGTCAGAAACTGCAATTGTCTCAAATATAATATCTGCTAACTGTAATTACATTTCTCTTTACAGTCACAACTTGTTTCATCTGAATGTTAATCCTTCCTGAGAGAGAAAAATAGTATGTAAACTAAAGATCTTTCGAGCTACCAATAATATATGTGCTTAAAAACAAGATTTTCAGCTACTGGCATTGATCACATCCCATACGTCCATGCTGTATAAATTAAATGTATATACAGTATATGCCGTGATATACTAGTACTTATTAATAAAATCCAGTGGCGGCTGGTGAAGTTTTAGGATGGGGCGCCAGACCCCACCCTTACTTTTTGACCCCCCCACTTGGCAAAAATGGGAGTGGTTTTATCAAAATAGTGGGCTTGGCTTTAAGGTGGTGTGTTTAGCGTCTGAGATGAACGAGGGATGGAGGGAGAGGGAGGGAGAGATAGAGGGACAGCAGTACTAGATCCTACACAACAATAGAAATATGTGTATTCTAGAAAGTTTAACAATCAGCAGATAAAGATATTCCAAACACCTGGTGTTAGCACTTCAATCATCCCGGCACCATGGTTGTTATGGTGTCAGGATGATTGAAGCACATTATTTATATTATTACATTGTAATATAAAAAGCACCGCAAGGTGGGACAAAAGTCTGCAAATGAAGCTCTGCGTCTACAATCTCGTGATTGCATAGACGTGGCGCTTTCCATAGTGCACTGTGTCCGACATCTGAACACAGTGCACGTAAGGAACTTTTTTATATATGGATGGGCCGCCACTGACCAAATCCGTATTGGTACAATAAATAAAAAGGAAAAACAAAACGATGTAAAAATATAAAGTGAATGAAGTGCTAGCGTGCTTATAAGACAATGCAATAATATTTGTTCAAAATAAATCAAAAATGCATAGTAATTCATAAAGTCCATAAAGCATGCTCCAAATCTTACAGTGATGATTAAAGTGTTATAGTGCTTGTGACACAATGCAATAATATTATTCAAAATAAATAAAAAATTGCATATTAAATCATAAAGTCCATTGAAACATGATCCAAAACTTAGAGTGATGTTCCAAACATGTTCATGTGACAACACAGCAGTGCACAATTAAGCTTGGTCTATGCACCCCAGCGAACCACCTCTGGGTTTTGTGAAGATGGACCTATGGGATCCTGAGCTGTCCAGTGGCGTTGTTTCCACACAAATATAAACCATAAGGTCTAGTTAGTGTGATATCATTTAAAAAGAGTATTTATTAAACAAAGCCCCTTTCCAAGGTACTCACATGGTACAGGTGCTTCAGTGCACCACTCTTGAACAAGCAAAAAATCTTTGAGATTGTGTGTCCCTCCACATCCAAACAGACCATCTGCTGTCTCCTACACCGTCCTGTCTCCTCCCCAAGGTGTGTTGACACAGGGATATGAAATGTCTTCCTTAGGGGGATATGATTGGACGGATTATATGTCTGTTATACATAGTACAATGGTGACCATTTTCTTGTAGTCTACAAATTATATATCTATTATAAATAGTATGACGGTGTCCATTTTCTTGCACCCCAAAGATGCTCTATTATTCTATAACCCTATAAACCACAATTGCGCTCTGTCTCTCAAGGTAATGGCAATAAACCCACAGCTGAATGAAGCAGCAAATCTGCGCCATCATACCGTAGCCCCATGTACCTATATAGACAGTCCAGAGCCCAATACTAAACAGCAATAATAATTACAGAGTGGTGTAGGGGAGCGGACACACAGTCTATCCCATTATGAAAATTCTTAAAAAAAATTTAATACTAAAACTCTCCCTTAACCCCTTTAATTACCAAATAATATAAAACAAATAAATAATTTAATAAAAATAAAATAAAAATAAAAAATACCAGTGTCATCCACCAGAATATAACAACATGAGATGAGAAGGAAACCCTTACAAGTGTATCAAAATTATGTTTGGTGTGGTATCTACCCATTAAAATTCCCTAACGGTAATCCAGAGTGGGTTCAGGGGGAATTTTCACTACCAAAAGCGGTAACCCCGAGCGACACTCGGACTTGCATCGCAGGATCCAGGCAAAGTTACTAACCTTGTCCCCAGGATCCTGCAATGTGTGTGCGGGCTATGTACTCCGCGCGATCTATCACAGTGCCAGGCTCTGTTCCCTGCGAGCGTTGCGACACACGGGGACGGAGCCTGGTGCCAAATTCAAAAAGTGAAAAACACATTACACATACACTGTAATCTTACAGATCTTACAGATTACATTACTGTATCAAATTAATTCACATCCCTTTTGTCCCTAATGCTTTGTCCAGTGCCCTGCATGCAGTTTTATACTATCTATACTGTTCTTTCTGCCTGGAAACTTGAGAATGTCCATAGCAACAAAAAGTGTCCCTTTATGTCAAAAGCGGTTTTAGACCAGCTAGAAAACAGTGATAATAAAGTAGAATCACTTGCAGAACTGAGCGATATTGATTAGTTGGGAAATTCGTCATCAAACACTGAACATAATGACAGCTATAATTCTGCCACTGAGCAAATTTCAGTGTTTTTGATTTGATTACATTATTGAATACATTTAATTATTATTATATTTTTTATAATTATTTATAGTTATTTATTATATTATAATTTATGATTTCGTGTTTCAAACTTTATCATACCCGGGATGTCTACTAGACTCTTGTTTGGACAGATTTAAGTGAGTTATTCCTGAGAATTACAGGTCTACAATATAAAAATGCCAAATTTCTATGCAAAACAATGTACCGATTTCAGCATCAAAAATCTGACATAATCATACTGCCAGGGAGTTTAATAATAGCGTTGTATTAATAGGTGATTGTATGATTTTATATTTCATAATTTTAATAATTTTAATAAACTGGGTATTCCTGAGAAAATGGTATTAAGAGCCCTGAACCACTTAAGCCCCGGACCATTTTGCTGGCCAAAGACCAGACCACTTTTTGTGATTTGGCACTGCGTCGCTCTAACTGACAATTGCGCGGTCGTGTGTCGTGGCTCCCAAACAAAAAAAGAGAGACAATTTAAAAAAAAACACATACATTTTTACATTTTGCTATAATAAATATCCCCCAAAAATGTGTAAATTTTTTTTTTCCCTCAGGTTAGGCCGATACGTATTCTTTTACATAATTTTGGTAAAAAAAATGCAATAACTGATTATTGATTGGTTTGCGCAAAAGTTAAAGTGTTTACAAAATAGGAGATAGTTTTATGGCTTTTTTTTAATAATTTTTTTTCTTACTAGTAATGGCGGTGATCAGCAATTTTTATCGTGACTGCGACATTATGGCGAACACAAAAGCAGAATGCGCAGCTAAACTATATGTTGCAAACATATAACTGTTTTTTCAGAAGCAGTGATTTTTTTAATGCTTAAAGTGTAACAATAAAAATTAAATATTCCTTTAAATATCGTGCCTGGGGGGTGTCTATAGTATGCCTGTAAAGTGGCGCATTTTTCCCATGTTTAGAACAGTACCACAGCAAAATGACATTTCTAAAGGAAAAAATTGTCATTTAAAACTGATTGTGGCTGTAATGAATTGTCAGGTCTAAGCAATATAGATGAAACTTATTGTAAAAAAGAGCATGGGATCCCCCCAGTCCATTACCAGGCCCTTTGGGTCTGGTATGAATATTAAGGGGAACCCCAAACCAAAAGTGCGTGGGGGTTCCCATAAGATCTATACCAGGCCCTTCGGGTCTGATATGGAAATTAAAGGGAACCCTGCGCCAATTTTTTTTGTTTAAATGGCGTAGTGGTCCCCCGAAAATCCATACCAGATTTGAAGGGTAACCCTGCGCCAAATCCGAGTACGCAACCTGGCAGGCCACAGGAAAAGAGGGGGGATGAGAGAGAGCGCCCCCCTCCTGAACCGTACCAGGCCACATGCCCTCAACATGGGGAGGGTGCTTTGGGGTAGTCTCATCCCCACAACCCTTGCTCGGTGGTTGTGGGAGTCTGTGGGTGGGGGCTTATATGAATCTCAAAGCCCCCTTTAACAAGGGGACCCCCAGATCCCGCCCCAGTATGAAATGGTAACGGGGTACAAATGTACACCTACCATTTCACAAAAAAGTATAAAAATGTTAAAAAATGACAAGACACAGCTTGGGGACAAGTCCTTTATTAAAAAATAAAAAAATAAAAATGTCCCACGATGTCCATTCATCTTCTTATATCGCTCCGCCGACGGACCAAAAAAGAAAAAAATAATCTTCCCCGATCCACCCGTTTACGTAACCGGTTGGCCTGCCCCCTCTGACCGGGTGGCCTCTGCCCCCTCTGAGGGGGGGCTTAATTTCCATATCAGACCTGAAGGGCCTGATATGGATTTTAGCGGGACCCCCACACATTTTTTTTTTTTTATTTTGGTTTGGTGTTCCCCTTAATATTCATACCAGACCCAAAGGGCCTGGTAATAGACTGGGGGATCCCATGCTCTTTTTCAATGAGTTTTACCTATATTGCAGAGACCCGACAATTCATTACAGCCGCGATCAGTTTTAAATGGCAATTTTTCCTTTAGAAATGTAATTTTGCTGTGGTACTGTTCTAAACATGAGAAAACTGTGCCACTTTACAGGCATACTATAGACACACCTTAGGCATGGTATTTAAAGGAATATTTCATTTTTATTGTTTCACTTTACTCATTTAAAAAATACAGAAAGGGGCGTGGCCGAACAGAGACCTGAGTGGATGTGCCTGGGGTGAGCTCCCGCAAACAGAGAGCACACCCGGAGCCTCACCCGTCCACCAATACACCACTGACCCCATCGGGGGCCCTTAACATCCCCCAGACTGCCAGGACTCAGTGGGGGATCGCGAGCGCGCCATTCGCGGAGCTCCGGCCGCCCGGCAGGATAGGCCGCGGCTTCGGCTTACTGTGGAGAGCGGCGGCCATCTTGCTCCACCCGGAGACCGGGCCGGCGCCATCCCAGACGGATTAAACATCCCTGGGACAGATCTCCACTCTCCCTGACCACCGGAGACATCCAGCCTGCCATCTGGGGCCCGACTTAGTCCCTGTGTCACCCTAAGAAACCAGCCGGAGGGACCTGGTAAGTGTCGGCGGCCATCTTTGTACACCCGACGGCCTCTCCTGGGCCCAATCTGACCCCATCCACCCCCAAGATCAAGCCAGACTGGCCAACAGAGATCCCCAAAAGGGATATTAAAGGAGCACCCACCCCTACCTGGCCCCATTTTCAGCCTTGGCCCCAGGACTGGTGACCTAGAGTGGCGGCCATATTGCTACACCCCAGCAGCCCACACCTCTGGGCCCCAGCCTAGCCTCACTAACCCCGGGACATCCTGACCTAGCAGACTGTGGCCATCGGCGGGGACACCCACAAACATCTACCCCCATCAGTACACGGGCTGCAGAAACGGCCCCAGAAACCACGAAAGGCGGCCATCTTGCTCCACCCAAGCTGCTGTATGCACACACGCTCCTAGTCCCCCTCACCCCTATGTACCTGAATAACTACCTACACAGCCACGGAAGTAGTCCAGCAGGGTCAGCGCCCACCTTTGGCCCCCGTCCGTACAACTCTGCAGTGAAACATGACGATCATGTCTGGCTAAAGAAATGAGCTGCTGAGCCCCGTGACCGCCCGTAGCAGACAGGCTATACTTCAGCCACCGCACATCCCTGGAAAGCATGTCCACGCACAGCTCTCGATCTACTGAGTCAGCGGATCTACAACAGGGCACGATCCAGCGACACCTGCTCCGCACATCTCAGTCCGATCCCCGCACTCCCAAAGACAAGATGGCGCCCGCTCGAAATCCAGGGAAGGGCAAGCCTCCTCCCCCTGTTCAACCGGCGACGGACAGCGGCGAAGAATCAGATGAACCCCCGGCCAAGCACTCAGACCCTCCAACTGTAGCATCCGGATCTGGCACCTCTATCACCCCGCTTCCAGACACAGGCCCTAGAGATGTGGCCCATCAAGCCTCAGGAGAATTACCTAGATCTGAAGCCTCATCCCTTCTGGCGGCCTTCCGAGCGGAGTTTGAGTCCTGGGCGGTCAAAATGGAGACCTCACTCCACAAAGATCTCCAGTCCCTCCAACAGCAGGTCTCCACTAATCGGACAGAAATATCTGCTCTAACTGACACTCAATCTGATCATGCAGCCCGCATCACATCCCTCGAGCGGGCCTCCAAAGAACACCTGCACCGCATTCGACAACACCAACTACGCATAGAAGACGGTGAAAATCGGAGTCGCAGGATTAATATACGGCTACAAGGCATACCGGAGGCCACGGCGGGTACAGACTTGAAACCTTCTGTCACTGCCATCCTCAACCTAGTCCTGGGAAGAGAGGCCTCGTCCCCTATTGAAATAGACCGGGTGCACAGAGTGGGGGGACCCAGGAGAGAACATAGTGACCGCCCACGCGACGTCCTCTGCAGAGTTCACTACTTCACCCTTAAAGAAGAAATAATGCGCAAGGCATGGCGTTTGGGTCCCGTGGATTTTGATGGTTCTGCCATCCACCTATACCCAGATCTCTCTCGCAACACTCTCCAGATGCGCCGCATGGTCCGCCCACTGCTGGACCTGATACGTCAAGCAGGACCTACACATGGGGACACCCCTTCAGCATCAAGGTGACCAGGGCCGAGCATAAATTTGTCCTCTCTGACCCAGATCAACTCCCAGCCTTTTTCGGCTTTCTGGAGCAAGACCCAATTGATGTACCGAACTGGCTGGACCCTCCGGACGAACGTGCCAGGGTACAAACACGTGACCCTCTCCCGCAAAGACGCAGGCATCCAAGGTATGGATCACACTCTATTGACCCTAGACCACGTCATCCTACCTCTCCAGAAGATTAGATAGATTCAAGCAACTTCTTAGACTTATCTCAATGCTCACCATATGACTAGCACCATCCCAGTACAATACCTATCTCCTGTCTCCTGGACTGGCCGAATTTTTTCTTTTTCGGGGAAGCTGTTTATATATTTTTTTTTTCTCTCCCATTTCACTTGCCCCCTCGTCTATTCCACCTGACCACCACAAGATATGCCACGATAGGAAACGGGATGGTAGGCTACTTACCCTAATGCCTCCAGACAGGTGGTGCACCAACATGGTGGGCCCTCTCCCTGCCCTTTGCCAGTGTAATGTTACTGGCTGGGGTTCGGGAGAGGCAATGGTACAGCAAGTTTCTATTGTTTGATTTAGCTATGCAAATGTTGAGTTTCTAACATATTTTACTGCACCGGTCTAATCTCTAGGTGTTTAGTGGTAATGCCCCACCTGGATACGGGTGGAGAGGCCGACGGATGGACCGACCTGGTCTCCGGTCTCTTACCACTATCCACGTGGGCTCCTTTAGTCCTCTGTTTATGGTCTCTCATACACCGAATAATTTCACCCTAAACTGTTTTCAGCATTGTTACACAGATTTGTTTTGGGGCCCCCCTGTTTGGGTCTGCAGATAATATGCATTTAAAATGTTTGCCTCCTCCCCGTGAGATATCTCACGGACCGATATTTCCTCTGTGAAGGAGAGCGGCTGAGCTGGTATGGAGCTATTTGCCCATGCAGACCTCCACCCTCTTTCACAGAATATCTGATGTGTGTTCTGCTGCTCAAATGTTTTGTTACACTGATGTGCCTTAGTAAAGCTATGCATGCCTGTTCTGCTACTGGGCCCACGGCTCAGATTCTCCTCCTCGACCCTCCACCCTCAATAGGCCGGGCACGAGCTGTGCCTATTTACGTGATTTTTCACGTGGTGTCCCGTTTTAGCGGACCCCTTAGATTTTCTAGGCTCCTTACATAGGTGTCCTCCTTACTTAGTTTTTGTCCTGGTATACTCTTTGCCACCTTACAAGTTCCCCCTCCCCCTCTCCTCCTACCCCTACTGTCTATAATCTAACCTCCTTTTCCGCATTCCACTATGGCCCACACTGTACTATCTCGTCCTCGCCTGAAATATTGCTCATACAATGTAAATGGCCTCAATATTGCATCCAAGAGAGGACAAATCCTCTACCAAATGCATAAACAACAGGTCAATGTATTACTGTTACAGGAAACTCATTTCCACACAAACTCTACCCCTTCCTGCTCCAACAGGTACTATAACAGATGGTTCCACAGTACAAACCCCTCTCAGAAAACTAAAGGCGTCTCTATTGCCTTCCACAAAACGCTTCCGATTGACCTGATAGACCAGCTTTCGGACCCCCAGGGAAGATATGTGTTCGTTAAGTTCTCCCTATGGGGCACCAAATTTACTATAGCCAACCTTTACCTACCAAACACTAGTCAAATATCGACTGCTCTGCGTTACATGAAGATCCTGTCAGAATTTTCAGAAGGTAAACTAATCATAGGTGGGGATTTTAACGCCCCCCTGGACCCACTCTTAGACTCGTCGACCTCTCGCTCATCCATCTCCTTTACTAAGCTAAGGGCATTCAAACGGGTTATACACGACCTCCATTTAATCGACATCTGGCGGGTCCTGTTTCCAACGAATCGCAACTATACCCACTTCTCACAGGTACATCATTCTTATAGTCGTATCGACTACTTCCTTCTTGATCATAGCTGCTTAGATTGGTCACCTGAATGCGAAATAGACTCAATGGTCTGGTCTGACCACTCACCTATTTACCTGACACTATCGATCCCTTCTACGCCGGTAAGGGAATGGACATGGAGGCTGAATGATTCCCTTCTCGCAAACCCTGAATGTTCCCACAAGGTTTCAGAAACCATTTCTAATTTCTTAATGGATCATGCCTCGGACACTACCTCGCTACCCTTACAATGGGAGGCACTTAAAGCTGTCCTGCGAGGAACCTTTATTCAGATGGGGACCCGCTTGAAAAAGGCTCGTTCAGCCGCAATAACCTCAGCAACTCAAAAGCTCCGGGACCTTGAGACCCAACATAAACGAGCCCCTACGCTGGCGACTCTCACCGAGGTCTCAATGGCCCGATCTCAACTCAAGGATTTATACGAGGCCTCAGCTCGTACCTATGCGGACAGACTTGCCTTCCATTAGTACCGATTCCGAGATAAATGCGGTAGACCATTGGCTCGCACCCTTCATCCAAACACATCTTCCACATTTATACCTCATATTCGGGCCCCTTCTGGGGAAATGCTCAGCGAACCCTCCAAGATAACACAAACATTCAGAGATTTCTACCAAACACTTTACAATTTACCGTCTGACACCTCCTCTAGTCCAACCCACATTCCTGAACTTGACAGACAGTCCTATATTGAGGAAACTGGGCTCCCTACATTAGATGGCGATACTGTAGAAGAGTTGGAGCAAGTAATTACAGCGGATGAGGTAGTAGGAGCGATAGCGGCCACCCCATCCGGTAAAAGCCCAGGTCCAGATGGTTTCACCCCTAAATTCTACAAAACATTTGCCCCCCTACTGACCCCCTTTTTGACTAAGGTGTTCAACTCACTATCGGAAGGCTCAGTGTTTCCTCCACAAACGCTTGAAGCCCACATTACCATTATCCCAAAACCAGATAAGGACCATACGTTGTGTGCAAATTATAGGCCCATATCATTAATTGGAGTGGACTTAAAAATATATGCCAAAATATTAGCCACTAGATTACAGCCGCTGCTCCCCCGACTTATACACCTGGACCAGGTGGGTTTTGTAAGTGGCCGAGAGGCAAGGGACAATACCCTGAAAACCCTGCTTCTTACCGATTATGCCCGCACCCATGATATCCCTCTATGCCTCTTGACGGTCGATGCCGAAAAAGCATTCGACCGGGTCGACTGGCAATTCCTTCAGATGTCTCTGAAGCAGATAGGCCTGGGCCCCAAAATGCTATCCCGAATTATGTCCCTTTATTCCTCACCTTCCGCTAGAATTCGGGTAAACGGTTCATTGTCACCCACATTTGCCATCCATAATGGGACACGACAAAGCTGCCCCCTATCTCCCCTTCTTTATGTTCTTGTCATGGAACACCTGGCAATTGCCCTACGCAACAACCCCAACATCTCAGGTGTACCAATAGGCCCCTCTCATTCCAAGCTGGCACTCTTCGTGGACGACCTATTATTGTTTGTAACCCAACCCCATCTATCCTTACCACATATAATGCGGGAATTCACAAGGTTTGGCAAGCTGAGCAATTTCAAAGTAAACCATACTAAGTCAGAAATCCTGAACATCTCACTGTCCCAGGAGGTCCTCCGCCAAGTCTCCACTAAGTACCCGTTTAAAACAGGCTCCACCTCCATCCGTTACCTCGGAATCCAAATACCCACGGAAGCATCCCAATTATTCGCTTTGAATTATGCTACCCTTCTGCTTAGAACCAAGACGGACCTCTCAAACTACACAAAAAAACACCTATCGTGGCTAGGTAGGGTAAATGCCCTAAAAATGGATGTCCTCCCTCGGTTTCTCTACCTGTTCCAAACAATCCCCATTTCCATACCCTCCTGGTTCTTTAAGAAGCTCCGCCAACTATTCTCCTCCTTTATCTGGGGAGGGACTCGTCCCCGGATACGATATGAGACTCTCTTGCTCCCCAAGACTCGTGGCGGAGCTGGAGCTCCAGATGCCTCTATATACTATAGAGCAGCTGTGCTCACGCGTATACTTAACTGGTTCCATCATTCCCCCACCAAATTATGGGTACAAATAGAGAGCCATATCAACTCAATTGATCTCTGCGCTTTACCGTGGACGCCTAACGAATTTCTGAAAGAGGTACCCCTGAGCGACCTCACCCGACAAACCATACAAATCTGGACCCGAATGAACTCCTCCAAGACCCTATCTCCTCTGAAAGGACCCATGACTCCACTGTTTGGGACTCTGGCTTTTCCGCCGGCCCTACAGGGAACGAGTTTTGGACCTTGGTGTAAGGAGGACCACAGACGACTTGCCCAAGTCCTACAGTCAGACTCTTCTCTGATCCACGACGTTCCCCCCGACCCGTCTTCTCATGCCTTGACGCATTGGCTGCAGAGGCAACAGGTGATGTCCTTCATTCGCACCTTCCCATCCCTGCCTGATATACTTACCGACTTAACAGACTTGGAGAGCATGCTGCTCCAGGCTACCCCCCTACACATGTAGTCTCTCAACTATACTCTCTCATACAAATGGCCTATAATCCTGACCTCCCCCCATACACACAGGCCTGGAAAGAAGATTTGGGTCACTCTATTTCACCTGTAGACTGGCAAAAGTGCTTCATCCTGACTTACAAAATATCATTAGCCTCCAAAGCTCAAGAAAAGGGATTCAAGTTGTTGACCCGTTGGTACAGATGCCCCTCGACATTACACCGGATAAACCCAGCGCTCCCAGATACCTGCTGGCGTTGCTTGTCCTCCAAAGGAACCTTACTTCATATCTGGTGGGAATGCCCCCCTGTGAGGAAGTTCTGGCAAAAGATCCTTGACCTGTACTGCAGACTCATGGCGACCTCAATCACACCCTCTCCTGAGGTAGCTCTGCTATCTCTGCTCCCGGGACCGCTTAAGTCAGTCAAGAAAGACGTTCTGCGTCACTTTTTGGCGGCTGCTAGAACGGTATTACCCAGACATTGGAAATCTACGAGCATGCCTTCCCTGGGGGACTGGGCAATTGAAGTGGACCGAATAAACAGTTTGGAACGAATGTTGTCACAGGAAACGGGTAAAGAGGAACAATTCTCCAAGACCTGGACCTCATGGTCTATGTTTCGATACTCCTCAGAATTTATTCCATGGGCCATGGAGGACTGCACTGGCGCACCTGTGTAACCAGAGTGGAATGTCTCCCTCCTCATTCCTAAAATTCCTTGCTATCCCGTCCCCTCTATCCCCACCCTCTCTCTCCTTTTCTCCTTTCCCCTCTAAAAGTTGCAGTATTACCCAAATATTTAATCCACAATCTCTAGTCTCATCAGACCGGAATGGTGGTGCACACAGAGCTTCCCTCCCGGAAAGAGCGTGTCCAATATAGACACAAAAGCCCTAGCCTACCTGTAATGAGTGGGCACCACTCACTGAGTAGATAGTGGTGCTCACGTACCCTCAATAACCTAGAATAGACGCCGTAGGTATACAGGCTTGTATATCACATTAACTCAACTGAAGCTCACAATTACCTAAACCATTAGAAGATTTGACACCACTGTAGCAAAATTTTATATGTATTTATATGTACCTGTTTATGTGTTACTGAAAGACATGTGTTTATTATGTCATTGTTTTCTTCCTCAATTTCCTATCTCAATCAAATAAGATTGAACTAAAAAAATACAGAAAAAAACGCAGTTTAAAAAATAAATAAAAAATGTCATTGATACATGTCCCCTGGGGCAGGACCCAGGTCCCCAAACACTTTTTATGACAATAACTAATTTTTTTTTATGACAATAGCATATAAGCCTTTAAAATGAGCACTTTTGATTATTCATGTTAGTGTCCCATAGAGTTTAACAGTGTTCCGGCGGCTTTTGAATTTACCCTGAACACCGCATATTGTTCAGTGTTCGCTGAACATCCGAACCAAAGTTCGGCCCGAACTTATGCTCGGGCAGAACCGTTTGCCCATCCCTACTTCTGAGATGCTAAAACAGGTAAAAACCATCAAGATAAAAGTTACGCATATACTGATTAGAAAAGTTGTGTGGGAAAAGTTTGATTTTAGTCTGGATCTCTAGTTAGGGTTGAAAACCTGGCTTATTGAACAGGGACAATCTACTGTACATTTTTTTCAATCAGCTTAGTGTGACAATTCAGCAGGGGCCTTACACCTTTGAACCTTCTGATGGAGGTCAGTCGTCTTGCACCTGTTAGGCAGGATATTTCAGAAGTTTCATTTGATAAAAGGATATTTTCTTATCTCTACAGATAACAACAAAATTAAAGACAGGGAACGTGAACCGCCTACACTTACTCAAAGAAAAAAAGGCCTCCTGTTTGAACCAAGGATTATGTGATGTAATTAAATGTGTAACATTTGTTGAAATCTGCATACAGTTTGTGATATAATTCCTTACATCAATGTTGTCTGTGTTTTTCATGTTTGAGGAAAAATTCTCTTTTGTACTGTGTTGGGAAAATTTTGTTTTCATACCTCTGTACTGTAGATGTCACTATTTACAATTGTTACATATAATATAATATAATATGTATAATATTTTCTATATTCTGTACAAGTTAGTTCCATTTGCTAATATTGTTACTCTACTCAAAAGGTTGCATTTTTTGATGGATGGACTCTATAACTGCTCTGACTCCCAGACTAAAGGACACAACAGTGATGTATCTTGTAAGTTAGCATCAGACTGTTCCAAATCAAAATATTATCATATATAAGATAAGAAGTTGTAAATTACTTTATCACAGCAGTGTAAATTTTGTAGCATAGATGTATTACCTGTTAATCCATATAGTAAACCCTTTATTTTTTAAACTTTTAGGTTTGTTATGTGTAGCCAATCCCATTCAAACACAGTTCTTCTCATACTGTACATATGCATTTTATTTTCAATATGTCTTTAGCTTGTAATAAAGTACAGGAGTAAAGTACTAATGATAATGGTATAACACAAGCGTTACAACTAGTCAGCATAATAATAATACCAATTAGTTTAACAATAGCCCAAAAGGACAACTAGAGAGTAGAGGAGAAAAAAAGATGAGAAAATGTGGGGGTATTGAGAAACATATGCATTTTAATAAAAAGCCCAACAGTTGACAAGAAAAGACCACTTCTGACCTCCCTTGCCTGCTGTTCAAATTGAAGAACTTGGGTTGATTTACTAAAACTGGAGAGTGCAAAATCTGGAGCAGCTGGTGCACGGTAGCTAATCAGTTTCTAACTTCAGCTTGTTCAATTAAGCTTTGACAAAAAAAACTGGAAGCTGATTGGTTTCTTTACAACAATGTTGTTTGTTGTATTGTTGTTTCTGACAACATTACAACAAGTTTGAATACACCAAGGGTGAAAGTGTAAAGAAAATCACCAATGACCCATAGGTAAACTAGTGCATTAAGTAAAACGTACTTAATGTACTGCTGTTACTCCTCACCTAGCTCTCTAAGCTCTTTATGCAGCTGAAAGCAGAAATTATGTGATCATGTTTAAAAAAGGAGAAAAAGGTATTTCTAATGATATATAGTATATAAAATGGGTTGTTTTACAAGGTGAGAGATTACTCTATTTATCGGTGTATAACACGCACTTTTTCCCCCTTAAAATCAGGGTAAAATCGTGGGTGAGTGTTATACGCCGATCCCCACCGATTCCCACTGATTGTGAGGAGAGAGGAGCGAGCGCCGCCGATATACACATAGCCGAGTCTACTCGGCTAGGCTCGGCTCTTCTCGGCTCCGCTCGCAGTCACGCCCAGTCCCACCATTGGACCGGTGTTATGTCCATCATAGGAGCTGGGTCATGGGGCGGGACTGGGTGGGACTGTGAGAGGAGCCGAGCTTAGCTGAGTACACAGAACATCCGGCTCTGTGTATCTCATCTGCGCTAATTTTAAATGAGCAAGGCTGCAATGAGACTGGGCAAGGCAGGGCAAGGCTGCAATGAGACTGGGCAAGGCTGCAATGAGACTGGGCAAGGTTGCAATGAGACTGGGCAAGGCTGCAATGAGACTGGGCAAGGCTGCAATGAGACTGGGCAAGGCTGCAGATGGACACTGATCATTCTGCAATGATGGACAAGGCTGCAGATGGACACTGATAAGGCTGCATTGATGGGCATTTAAATGTAATTTTTTAGAGTATCAGCCACACAGGAAGTGCATTGTGATTATGGAGTCAGCCAACTAATAGACCTATATGAGATATTGTGAGAAGAAGTAGTAATGCCCAACCATTGTGTAGTACCACAATGCAAGTAAAACCTGCATATTTAATAAAAAAATACAATACCTGCATTTAATATATATATATCTTTACAGTTTATATATAGAAACACGTTATGTAATAAAATAACACATACTGATATGGTCATTGACAGTACATCAAGATGATCACTTGTATATCTAAGAAAATAATTAAAATAAATATAAATTGCCTTTATAGTAATGAATGCAATAACTGAATTCTCTAAAATCCTAACAAAAGCAGTCTCAACAGTCTTAAGCTATAATTTTTCCTTTTTCCTTTGTGAAATTATAGTATATTAGCCTTTCTCTAGAACCATTTCTCAGGAGAGTTTCAGTCACATGGGAAATAACTTTCACAAGGCAGTTTCACAATTAGCCTTTAATATCTCAAAGGGATACTGGACCCACTCAATAAAGGCAGTTTTAGTTCCTGACTACAGACAATTTTGAGAGTTATTAGTGCAGCTGGAGGTAGGTCATATAACTGAGAATGGAGTGTTTCAGTTATTTGCAGCCGGGAAATAATTCTAAGTGATTCTTTCTAGAGTCTCCAATGTAATCATTTTGATTAGTGTACTGTAGTTTATTTATAGTGATACTAGTGAAAATTGCTGTCCCTCATATATTAATGGTTTTAAACTATTGTATGAGGAAGTGCAAAATCAATATTTAAATTTCTCAAGTTCCATTTGTCTAATCCATAAAACACAACTGTTATTAGTTAAGTTGTAGGATATGTTATAGTAGTGTGTGAAGTCTCTTGTATAAAGTGGGGTAATGACTATAAGAAAATTGGGCAAACGATTGTCCGATTTTCCTTGTTGTTTCACAGTCGGAACTCAGGACGGAAATAATGTATGAAAATTCTCATATGACAAAGATTTTTTTTGTTGTTTATTGTTTCTGATCATGGGCAGTCTTTTATTTCTTCATTTCTGAATTTCTGAGTCTTCATTTCTGAATTTATAAAAACGGTACACATTAAATGAAAATCCTTTGTTCTGTTCCTATACGAAAAAAATTTGGGAGTTTGTCCCTTTGGGAATTTTATTCAGAAGGTCGCAATTGACTGTTGAAAGTTGTGTACACACTATCAGAAAATCATACGATTGTTCCTCAGATGAAAATGTTCACCTGGTTTTCTTCTAGTGTGTACGAGCCATTAGATAACAAAGCAGAAGGGTTAGAGAACAAGGGATAAATAACTGAAACATTGTAAACAATTTACGTAAAAGTATGACTCCTCAAGGAATTTTATCATATTTATTAACTAATTATTTAAATGTTTTAACTTCCTTGTTACAAGAAACCTTTGTAAGTCGTGCAGCTTATAAAGTTCAATTTAAGTATACAAAATGTAATTGTTGGTAATAAAGGATATGTAAAAGGGGATTGATCTGGTATCCTAAGAAGTCAAAAGACCCTGTGAACAGTTGAGAATACTAAATCTATCAGTCTTAGCAAGAATTTGGGCATGGTCTACTGTCTTGTTGGAATACTAAAATGGTACCTTTTCATGGGTCTTAATATCATGTATACCTTAATAGCAGTACTAAGTAGTTCTTGGTCCCCTCATATAATCCAGATACTTGGCAGATGTTTGGATTGCACAGATCTGGTCATTCATGCATGTAACCAATTATGTTTATGTTTTACAACCCCCACGTTTATGCCCATGTTAAGCTAGGAGGCTTGATCTTTAGACTGAAAAACATGGGATATTTGATGATCTTGGGCACCTCAGGGTAGAATCACTACTCTACTACTAATACACTACTTTGAATGTTCCCTACATTTTTTGGCCTTTTTTATAACAATTCTATGACCATTAGCTGATTGTAATCCAAACCTTCTGAAAGTAGATTATTATTATGCTACCACATACTTATGGAAAACACTCAGCACAACTCTGTCAATTATTCTAGGTGATTTCTGACTGGATGTTAAGAGTTACTGCCTTTTACATGTAGCGCTTTTTAAATGAATAGGAAAACCGTTTTTTGTAATATGAGGTAATCTACTAAGATTTTAACAGAATGTACTGTTTGTGGATATCCATGTAAGCAGAGTTTGAACAATAATATACTGATAACTAGGAAGTTTATTGAGAAAGACAGACATGTCATGACATTTGATCAGGAGGCTCTTGCGCTTTAGCTGCAGCATCTGTTTATGTAGCTTCCATCTAAAATTTCTACTAATGGTTTAGCTAAGAGAAAGTCTCAAGGCAGAAACCTAAATATACTGAAAGGAATACATATTATACATTCTTTGTTCATTCAAAGCAAGCATTGACCAATTGTTTTTTTTTTACTAGAAATAAAAGGATTTAATGTCTTAAAGCGGGACTGTACTGAAAAAAAAAAAAAAAATTTAAAAGCCAGCAGCTACAAATACTGCAGCTGCTGACTTTTAAAAAATGGACACTTACCTGTCCCTGGTTCCAGCGGTGTCGGCAGCAGAGGCCGATCGCTCGCTCGGCTCTCTGCTGTAGCCGGCGCCATTCTCGGTGAGGGAATCAGGAAGTGGCTTCACTTCCCGATTCCCTACTGCGCATGCGCGAGTTGCACGGCGCAATGAGAATCTTCAGCGCTGTCTGCCGGGACACGTGTGTGTCCCAGCAGACAGCGCGCCGGGACAGGAACTTGCGTAAACTCCCACGGGAGTTTATGCCGGAAGTGGGTGCAGATACCTGTCTTAGACAGGTATCTGCACCCCCCTCCCCCCTGAAAGGTGCCAAATGTGACACCGGAGGGGGGGAGTGTTCCGAAAAGCGGGAGTTCCACTTTAGGGTGGAATCCCGCTTTAAAATATGCTATTAATTTGCCAAGCAATTTGTCAAAAAAGAGAAACATTAATAATTGGAATTAACATACAGTGTGGAGCAAAGCATTTGTATTGTGCTAGCTGTTAATATTGGTTTTGGTTTTACACATTCCATTGTAAAATGTTGTATGTATACAATGGTCCACTATATATCTTTTAACCACCTCAGCTCCGGAAGGTTTTACTCCCTTCATGAACAAGGCATTTTTTGCTATTTAGAGCTGCACTTTTTTAACTGGTAATTGCGCAGTCATGAAACACTGTACCCAAATTCAATTTAAATAATTTTTTTCAAAATTTAAAAAAAAAAAACACAAAAATAATATTTTTTTACTGCTATAAAGCATATCCAATAAAAAAAATCTATTTCATACATACACTTTAGCCAAAAAGTATTTTGCTACATGTCTTTCATAAAAGCAATCATAATAAGTGTATATTGGCTGGTTTGCGTGACAGTTATAGAGTTGTGGTGAGAGTGGTATATATACTGGATTTTTTTTTTTACTACCAATGGCAGTGATGAGTGACTTATAATGGTAGTGTGTGGAGCAATCTGACACTAACTGATGCTGGGGGGGGGTGAACAAACTGCCCCTGGCATCACCAGTGACACTAATACAGTGATCAGTGATAGTGCTACAGTGATCACTGTACTAAGGACACTGGCTGGGAAGGGTTTAACATCTAGGGTGATCAAGGGGTTAAATGTGTGCCTGACAATGTGCAATGTGTGCAATATGTGCTGATTTTTACTAAATATATCTTTGTTTGTTATTCCTTGTCAACACAGGGCTGCTAAATTGTTGGCAGATGAGAGGTTATAAATCTCTATGTGTTTAACCCAAAATGGCTTTGTCAGGAAAGCAGGCAACATACAAGTCTGGGGTGGCTCTGTGCACTGCAGAGATCCCAAGCCACCCTCCCACCCCGTCTAATTTTTTAAAATAAAATAAATGCTTTGATTTTATATTATTTTTTTATTTTCTGTTCCCTAAAGTGAAAAAGCATTCAGCAGAAAAAGTTAGATAAAGCCATAAGCTCAACATAAACCTGAGAATGAAAAAAACTTCTTCTTCCGGGCCTTTCAAGCCCCTTGGAGTTTTTCCACTTCCATTTAGCAGAGATTGAGTACATCATCCTGTTCCTGAATGCCTAGTACTTGAAATGCCTATACAGTATGCTGTCGAGTACTTGCTGATGCTAGTTCTATCATTTACCTTCAACCACATGTTTGCTTAAAATACATTTGTAACTACATCTTAAAAGCAGTTACTTTATCAACATTTTTCTCCAAATAGCAAATTTCTCTGTATTTAAACTTCATACTGGTCCCCAATTTGTGTCTGTGGTGCTATTTATGAATTAAAGTCCCTATTTCTGTATTTTCAAGCCATTTGCAACAAATCAGTATCTATTAAAGGAGCACTTTTGGATTGATACTTTCTGAATGCAATAGTCCTAATCACAACTTGGATAAGTGGAGTGAATAAAATCTTTGACTATTCTGCCAATAAAGTATATTTAATTAAAGCTATTTTAAATAGTGTCACAAATCTTTTAATGCATATTTAATATTGTTTGTGGGCATCAAGTCATGAGTAATAATATACAAAGAACTTTACAGGTATATGAATCTAGCTCTGGCATTCTGGCATTTAAATGATCTGATTAAAAAGTAGTTATTTGCAAAGTTAAAAAACATAAAAACATAGAAAGATAATCTCAAAATAAAAATTAAAGAAAACCTTTCCTAATAGACTGCCATTCTTAACCCTATTTTGATGATTCTAGTTCTCTTACTATGCTGACCCACTGTGTTTTGTAGTATGCATATTAGGAAAAGCATAATAAAGTTAGATATCCTTCATTTTATTTGTGCTTGCAACAGGTAAGGGACATAAAGTATTGAAGCACATGGTAAACATGGCAGACAGAAAACATTTATTTGCGTAATAAGTAGTATTATATATTAAACCATCAGTAAAAAAAAAATAATTGTAACAAACTTCCATAGACTGGTAGCCTTGCCAAGATATTTTAGGCGTCATTGGCTCCTATCTGCTCCCTTACTTATCTCTGAGATTTATTTGGCATTGCATCCATTAAATATGAGTAGACACAAGGCAGCTATGAAATATGATTATGCACAATAGCTATAAGTAAGCCTGTAGAGGCTAAAACACATCAGGATCTCTTTTTCTTGGATTTTATACCCCTCTGCCCTCTGATTTCAAAAAGAAGAATAGTCTTCAGTTCATCGTTTCCAGCACTTTTGATTGTTTGATATGATGTTGGCATACAGAAGCTGAGGGTATGGCACTGGTGTGGAGAGTTACCTCATTGTGATGTATTTGCAGGGTTGCAGCGCAGTGGTGGCCACTCCATTAGGGGCCCAGGGGCATCGCCTTCCCCCATTCCATGCGCCCGGCCCCTAATCTACATGCAGGGCACCGGACACATTGATTTTAAATTTTGTGGGGTTTTGTAGGGGATCAGGGGGTGAAGAGCGGGCTCAGAGACAGTCCAGTAAAATAAAAATGGCTTTTATTCAGCAAAACATCAAACAAAAAGTAGACATAAGGCCAGAAAGACTTGTCTTAGCAAGCGGATGTGCACACAGGTACAGCTCACAGTTCATTGCTCCAAAAAGCTACAGTCTTTATGTGGTTCACAGTTCATGGCTCCAAAAAGCTACAGTCTTTATATGGTTTTTATAAGCTCACCCAGCAGGTACACCGTCCAGCAATGGACACTTCCACACAGCATGCCGCTGTGTCTCTCTCCTCTACACAAACAGCTCCTCTCTGACATTTTCAGCACACCTGAATATAAGCAGGTCTGAAGGGGAAGTACCTGCCCTCTTCGATTAACCCCTTCCTAACCCTGCCCCAGGCTGACCCTCTACATATCCCCCCCTCTGTTCCAGGCCAGGGGTCTGGACACCACTAACCCAGTGGCAGTAGACCTGGGAAAGGGCATCCGCATTCTGATGTACCTTTCCCGGTCTATGTACCACTACAAAGCTGAAGTCCTGTAGAGCAAGGAACCACCGGGTGATTCTGGAGTTTTTATCTTTATTTTGGCCCATCCACTTAAGGGGCGCATGATCTGAAACTAACTTGAAGGGTCGGCCCAACAGGTAGTAGCGGAGTGTCTCCAAAGCCCATTTTATTGCGAGACACTCCCTTTCCACAATGGAATAATTCCTCTCAGCTGGCGTGAGCTTCCGGCTCAAGTACACAACAGGGTGCTCATCCCCCCCAATCATCTGGGACAGTACTGCACCCAGACCCAATTTTGAGGCATCTGTTTGTACCAGGAACTCTTTGGAAGTCGGGAGCTACCAACACTGGTTCCTGGCACAAAGCTTGCTTCAACCGGCAGAACGCCGCTTCTGCTTCTGAACTCCACTGAACAACAGTTGCGTTCTTTCCCTTGGTGCTGCTAGACTGGCAAAGTTGGGGACAAACCTCCTATAATAACCCACAACGCCAAGGAAAGAACGCACTTGCTTCTTTATGAGTGGACGTGGCCATTTCTGAATAGCCTCCACTTTGTTTAGTTGGGGTTTAATCACACCCCTACCTACAACATACCCCAGGTAGCGGGCCTCCTCCAACCCAACCTTGCTCTTTTCTGGGTTCACTGTGAACCCCGCCCTTCGGAGGGCATCCAAGACCAACTGGACCTTTGGTAAGTGACTCTCCGAGTCCTGACTAAAGATGACAATGTCATCAAGATAGGCTCCTGAAAACCCCTTATGAGGTCTCAGGACGAAGTCCATGGCCCTCTGGAAAGTGGCTGGGGCCCCATGTAACCCGAATGGCATTCTGACATACTGCCATAAGCCCTCAGGTGTGGCAAATGCAGTTTTTTCTTTAGCCTCTGGGGAAAGCGGAAACTGCCAGTATCCCTTGGTCAAGTCAAGAGTGGTGATGTACCGGGCCGGTCCTAATCTCTCGATTAACTCATCGACCCGGGGCATGGGATACGCGTCTGGCTTGGAGACTTTGTTTAACTTGCGAAAGTCATTGCAGAACCGCCAGGTTCCATTCGGCTTGGGTACAAGGACTATAGGGCTGGACCAGCTACTTGAAGACTCCTCAATAACCCCAAGGTCCAACATACTCTTAAGCTCAGCCGAGACAATATTCCGGCGAGCTTCGGGTATGCGGTAGGGTTTGAGGTTTACTCGAACGCCAGGTTCTGTAATGACATTATGTTCAATTACCGAGGTTAGGCCCGGTAGATTTGAAAAAATGTCTCGATTCCTCTGTAAAAACTCCCAGGACTCCTGTTTTTGGGAAGGGGAGAGAGCCTCTGCAATCCCTACCTTCTTAATCTGAGCATCATGGTCTTCTGGGACTTTCAGACTGACTGTCAAAAGCTGTCTATCTTTCCATGGTTTGATCAAGTTGATGTGGTAAATCTGGTAGGGCTTACGTTTGGTGGGCTGATGGACTTTATAGTTGACCTTGCCCACCCTCTCAACTATCTCAAAGGGTCCTTGCCACTTGGCGAGAAACTTACTATCGACTGTAGGCACTAAGACCAGCACCAGATCCCCAGGTTTAAACTCTCTAATCTTGGCCGATCGGTTGTATACACGACTCTGGGCGTTTTGCGCAGCCTGCAAATGTTCCCGTACTATGGGCATAACTTTTGTTATTGGGTCCTGCATTTGAGACACGTGTTCTACCACACTCCGATACGGGGAAGCTTCCTGTTCCCACGTCTCTTTCAATATATCCAGTAGTCCACAGGGGTGTCTCCCATAAACCAGCTTAAAGGGGGAGAATCCCGTGGAGGCCTGGGGTACCTCTCTTATGGCAAACAACAAGGGAGGCAACAAGCAATCCCAATCTCGACCATCCTCCTCAACTGCTTTCTTTAGCATTCCCTTTAAGGTTTTGTTGAACCGCTCCACTAACCCATTAGTTTGTGGGTGATACACTGAAGTCCGCAAGTGTTTAATCTTAAACAGGTTACAGAGTTCCTTCATCACTTTTGACATGAACGGGGTACCTTGGTCTGTCAAGATCTCGGATGGGAGCCCTGTTCTCATGAACATCTGAAACAACTCCCGTGCGATGACCTTGGACGAGCAGTTTCTTAAAGGGACCGATTCCGGATACCTGGTGGCATAGTCAAGGACAACTAAAATGTATTGGTGTCCCCTAGCTGACTTTGGTAAGGGGCCCACCAAGTCCATGGCTATGCGATCAAAGGGAACCTCGATAATTGGAAGCGGTACCAGCGGACTGTAAAACCCGTTCCTGAGTTTTAGCCGTTCCAAGGGGACCCCCAAGTACATGACTATGAGCCAAATGCAACACCCTAGACCTAAAAGGTTTGGGCACCACCAGTTGTTCCAACACTTCTTGATTGACCTTAGTTACTCGGTACAACAAGTCATGATTCACAGAAAAATGGGGGAACTTCACGTCTGCCCCAGGGTGCTGTGGTTCACCGTTTAAGATCTGGCCTGTTCCCTGGCGGGGATCAAAGTGGGGTCCCTCATCTGAGCACTAAGGAAATCTTCCCGGGAGCCCCCAAAATCTGACATATCTGGCTCAGAGGAGGTACTTTCCACTTCCAACCCCGCAAACACCTCCAGGGGACTGGGCTCACTTCCTGCAGGTTTAGCAACCTGGTACTGATCATTAGTAACATCCTCCTGCAACACAGTTTTATTTACCAGCTCTGTGGGTTCTTGGTTTTTGGGGGAAACCCCCGAACCTTTGAGCTTTTGCTCATACAAGTCCCAAAACATGGGGCAGTCTCGCCCGATTAGTAAATCATGAGGTAATCCCGGGACCACCCCCACTTTTAGTGTAGCTGTTCCTGCTGGTGTACACAGGGTCACACAGGCCACCGGATAGTTTTTAACATCACCATGCACACAGATGACCCCAACCTGTTCCCTTGGTACCAGCTTTCTTGGCAACCCGTCCAATCGGAGCAGGGTAACGACACTCCCAGAGTCAAGGAGCGCTACTACCTCCTGTCCATTGACCCGCACCACACACTCATGCGGATTTAGGTTGGTCGCAGCACATAATGCATGGACATACATGGAGCGACGGTGACCCATGTCGCACTCCATTGGTTCTTCCCGACTTGAGCACTGGGCCGCCAGATGACCCAGTTGATGGCAGGACCCACAGCGAACCTCACGGAGTTTCCCCTGTCGGTTCCCTGGAAGCTTAGGTCCTGATGTGCTCCTGGTAGTTGTATTATCCCTCCGAGCAGCCACTACGCGATCGCCGGAAAGCGCACTGGTGCTGGAACGCACTTCTTTGAAACGGGCCAGCTCTCTTGTGACAGAGGGACTCTCCTGGAACTTTTCCACACAACTGTAGCGCTCAACAGCTGTAGCCATCTCATCCAGGGACTGAGGCTCGGACTAAGCCACCCACCGGTGGAGCTCCCTGGGTAATCCATGCAGGAAACGATCGAGTGCGACTCTTTCCACAATCTGAGTGGGTGTCTTTTCCCCAGGTTTCAGCCAATCTTGAAACAAGTGCATCAGGTTGTAGAGCTGCGCACGGGCAGGTTTTGCCTTGTCAAAGCGCCAGCCATGGACTCGGTTCGCCCTTAAAGTGACAGTCACTCCCATCCTTGCTAGGATTTCTGCTTTCAGGAGCTTATAATCCTGTGCAGATTCAGGGGCCAAGTCACAGTACGCCTGTTGGGGGTCTGCGGTCAGGAAAGGAGCCAGTACATCTGCCTAGTCTTTATCAGGCAGACCTTCCCTTGCTGCAACCCGCTCAAACATAGCTAAGTATGCTTCCACATTATCCAAGGCCGTCATCTTTTGCAGGGTCCGCTGCACTGCCTTCCGGGGGTTACACTTTACAGCGGGGTCACCTTTCATCATTTCAGCCTGCTGGGTCAACGCCTTTTGAATCCTGCTATCTGTTCACTCAGTAAGCGATTTGTTTCCTGTTGCACAGCGACTGTCTGCATCAGGATCTGCTCCTGCCGAGCCTGTGCTTGTACCAGGGCCTGCTGGGCCTCCTGATGGCGGGCCTGCGCTTGTGTATTGGCCAGTACCAGCTGCTTAACCACATCCTCCATGGCTTGTTCAGAAGTTTTCACTGTCTGTGCGGCTTTAACCCAGGACATGGGATTAGACTGGACCCCTCAAACTGCCCGATGCACGCTCCACCAATTGTAGGGGATCAGGGGGTGAAGAGCGGGCTCAGAGACAGTCCAGTAAAATAAAAATGGCTTTTATTCAGCAAAACATCAAACAAAAAGTAGACATAAGGCCAGAAAGACTTGTCTTAGCAAGTGGATGTGCACACAGGTACAGCTCACAGTTCATTGCTCCAAAAAGCTACAGTCTTTATGTGGTTCAAAGTTCATGGCTCCAAAAAGCTACAGTCTTTATATGGTTTTTATAAGCTCACCCAGCAGGTACACTATCCAGCAATGGACACTTCCACACAGCATGCCGCTGTGTCTCTCTCCTCTACACAAACAGCTCCTCTCTGACATTTTCAGCACACCTGAATATAAGCAGGTCTGAAGGGGAAGTACCTGCCCTCTTCGATTAACCCCTTCCTAACCCTGCCCCAGGCTGACCCTCTACAGTTTCTTTTTATTTTAAGCACATGAATAGAGCCCGAGGCTCTAATTGGTTGAAAAAAGGTGGGCTCAGGTCGCAGAGCACTGTGCCCTAAGCCCTCCCAGTTGTGTGACAATAGCAAATTATTATTCACTATTGTCTTTCTGCTTCTCCTCCCGGCCAATCAGGAAGCGAGTCTTAAGACCTGATTGGCCGAAAGGGGAAGCGACCATATTGGCCGGGAGGGGGGGATGTACGGGGAGATCCGGGAGATGGCCTTCCTTATCAGAGGGGTCAGTGGTTTGTTTTGCTTCTCCTTAGTCAGGATTCTCCATGTTGAACCAATTCTGAGATTGGTTCAACATGGAGAATACACCAATCTATGTGTATGTCTGTGCTTCTCTTTCCAGTGACCACTGCCGTCTCCCGGGGCATGAAGGGAAAGGATCGGGGATATGGGAGAGGAGAGGGATCGGCTGCAGATAAGATCTGGAGAGGCAAGATCAGCACTGGATCCGTGCAAGTGTTAGATGGAAAGCAGCTGTCAGGTGCACAGAGAAGAGGTGCTTGTGCAGCCCAAGCCAGGTAAGAATGGTGGGGAGGGGGGCACAGCAAATGCACCATCAAGTTATGGCTTATTTTAATTCCTCTGCTGCCTACACCAACCATTCTGGATCCACATTCACCCCCCCCCCCCCCAGTAGCTTACCTACTGAGAGAGATTCCCATAATTAGTATAATAATTTAGTAATTATACTGTAGATCCTCATGTTTTATATTCCATAAATATGTTTGAACTACAACTGTAATTAAAAAGTATGATTAAAAAATATATACATTAGAAATCAATTCCATACTCATAATATTAATTTTGGTTGTTTGCATTTACTTTTCTAGGTGTGCTGTACATTGAGCCCACTGTAAAAGCATTTACATAAAACGTATGTTAAGTTTGCACCTCTTTTGACATTTAAAGTGGTTGTAAAGTCTCCACAATAAACTCCCATGATAGGTTCTCTTATGGGGCAATAATAATGGCAGTGTTTTTTTTTTTTTTTAGCAATATAATCTCTAATCTCTTCCCAAGCAGATGGATTCATGTGGGAGGGGCTCACATTCTTCTGCTGGTTTAGTTTCAGGAGGCGAGGGGAAGGGAGAGGAGAGGAGGGGTTTCACACAGGCCAAGGAAATGATAGGATGAGTGGGAGGGAGAGAGAGGAAGAGAGGGAGATGCAGATGCTGCAGAGAGAGCAGGATGATGAAAAGTCAGTTTACTAACAGGAACAGGCAGGATCAACCAGGTATTATACTGTATAAAAAAAGGATAAAAACATTGCAAAAAATTATTAGCACACAAATAATGGACAAAGGAAGGAAGGATCAAAGATAGGAAGGAAAGATTGATCAAAACAAGGAAGGATCGGCCGATCGGTCAAAGGAAGGATCGGTCCGTCGTTTGCAGGAAGGATCGAAGTAAGGAAGGATCGGTTGATCAATCGCAGGAAGGATCGGTTGATTGATCACAGGAAGGATCGGTCACTCGCAGGAAGGATTGGTCGATTAAACAAAGGATCAATCGATTGCAGAAAGCATTGATCAATCAAAGGAAGGATCAGTCGGCTGATCACAGGAAGGATCAGTCGGTGGATTGCAGGAAGGATCAGTCAATCAATCGCAGGAAGGATCTGTTGGTCGATTGTTCATCCCTAAAAAAATTAAAATGCCCCCTTTACTGGTGCTTACGTGTAAATGCAAGAGTATACGCACATTTTGCACGCAAACCTAAACTGTGATCACATCACACATGTGAGGTATTGCTACAAAAGTCACAGCGAGAGCAATAATTCTAGCTCCAGACCTCCTGTGTAACTCTAAACTGCCAACATGTAAGTATTTTAAATTGTTGCTTATAGAGGTACCATAGTTTGGTGTCGTTCCACGGGTGTACACAATTTTTAAGCATGACGTGTTAGGTATCTTTTTAGCCAGCGTAACATCATATTTTCTATTTGAACAAAAATGTGGGTATTATATAGGGCTTATGTACAAAAAAGAATCATCAAATATATTTAAAAAAAAAAAATGTATTTACCAAATTACATAAAAAATTGCAGCACTGACCATTTTATTCTCTAGGGTCTCTCTCTCTCTACATCTACATCGTTTATATATTGTTTGGGGGTTTGATGTAATTTTCTGTAGGAGAGAAATGTTAGAATTGGCCTGGGTGGGAACTGGTTAATAAAGAGGAGGGGAGGAGCAGCTTCAGAGGACTAGCATTGCTCTATCCAGGCAGGAGAAAGGAGGCGGGTCAGGGAGGATATCAGTTCTCACACAGACTACAGAATAGACAGGGAGAGGGAGAGAGGGAGGGGAAAAGGGAGAGATACAGAGATGCTTCAGAGATAGCTGGATGACGGAGGTATGTAAACTGACCAGGCTATCAGAGATCAGCAGCCATGATAAACATGGTCAGTTTACAGAGGGGATATAAGGTACAGACAGGATCATCCAGGTATTGTACAACATACAAATGGATAATTGACATGGCAAAAGCACTGTGCTATTTCTCGTGCCTTAAAGGGACAGGAGTGTTTTTTTTTTCCAGGGTTATAACCACTTTAAGCCTTTATCATAAAAATAAAATGGAATAAAAAAACTGTTTCTATTTTTCCAGGAGAAAATCTAATTTGAAATGCAATACTCTATGTTTAATACATTGAAAATTAGTACAAATGTCTTATCAAATAAGATGTTTTCTACCTTTTTTATCAATATCAACAACAAAAAAAGAAGATAAAATGGATGGAAAAGCACCCTATTATGAATACAGGAACATATTGTTTCTTTTGAGCATCCAAATTTTTCTTTGCCATAATGAGGAAGGGTTTCTTTGCCCTGTTAGAAACCAGAAAAGACCACTCTGGTAAACAAGACCCTCTGCAAGTTTTGATTCTTCCAAAATAAGGAAAGCCTGAGCTTTGATGATATACAACTAGAAAGAAAATCATATGAACTTTACTGTGATAACATTATACCAAAAAGCCAAGACAGCAACTCATTGATCAAGTAGTGTTGTAAATATCAAATAGTTGATATCACATATCAAAGGATATAATGCACAGACTATTTTATTTCACATAACTGAACAATTTATCATTATGATCAAGGTCCTGATGCTTTGAATAAAAAAGAAAAAAAAAAAAAAGAAACGCATTTACTTAGTCACTGTATATGCAACCAGATAATTTCTTAAATATTAATTTGAATGTTAATTTGTTTATTTTCACAGGTACTCTCTAGACAAATACTATCAAAATAGACATAGAGGAAAAATTCACATAAATGACTAACAATACAACCCATCCCAGCAAACATAGTGAATATAAACACAACTTAACAGAAAAGAATGAGGCAGAACATGAATAAAAAATCAACATTATAGCCAGGGAAGCAGTCAACAATTGGAACTGGATTGAGCTGCTATACAAGTAATTAAACAGAAAACAACAATTAAATTCTCAGTGTGAAGTGGCACTATAGCAGGTTTCCTATATAAGCTAATGTAAAGAATAATTAAATATCTTGAAAAATGTAATAACTTATTGATCTTAAACTTATCAACCAATCAAAAATCATCAAGTAAACCAACTGGACTTTGCCCACAGCACATCATTGTTCCCTTTTTCATAATTATATTTGTAAATAATTTGATACCAAATTTACAAAATGGCAAAAGAAAGGGTTGCTTTATTTTTTTTAAGCTAGCTGGCCATTCATTCATACTTTAAAAACTTTCAGTGTGAAGTTCCTTGCACAGGGAACTATCAGTGGCCCTTGCCTAAGACTCCATGCACACTGGAGCTCATAAACCGCCGTTTTTTGGAGTTTGGGCATTTTTTGGACCCATAAACTCCACTCTATGTTATCCTATGTGGCCATGCACACATGGATGTTGTTGGATGTTTATCAGCAGTGGAGTTTATGGGCTGTTTTCTGAACGCCATAAAATCGCGTTCAAGAGCAGTACTGGAAACGCCAGACACTGGTAAAAGTTGTTAAACGAGGGTTAACGCTGTAAAAAGAGTGTTAAGCCTCGTTTGGCATTTTTCTGCCTCTATTCAAAATCAATGGTTCCCTATGGGATCATCATGATTCGACTTGCGTTGCGACTTGTGTGCTAAGAATGAAGGGGAACCCCTGCCAAAATGAAAAAAAAAATTGGCTTGGGGTTCCCCCCCTCGGACGATACCAGACCCTTCAGTCTGGTATGTATTTTAAGGGGAACCCTCTTCGCCCCTGTCCCGAAACACCTACCCCTCATGTTGAGGGAATGCGGCCTGGTACGGTTCAGGGGGGGGGGGGCGCTCGCTCGCCCCACCCCCTTTCCTGACCGGCTGGGCTGCATGCCCGGATAAGGGTCTGGTATGGATTTTTGGGGGGACCCCACGCCTTTTTTCGGCGAAGAGGGTTCCCCTTAAAGACCATACCAGACTGAAGGGTCTGGTATCATCCGAGGGGGGGGAACCCCACACCATTTTTTTTTTCATTTTGGTGGGGTTCCCCTTCATCCAAAGCACACAAGTCGCACCGCAAGTCGGATCATGATGATCCAACTTCTGGTGCGACTTCTATTCAAATCAATGGGCTCCCATAGGGAACCATTGATTTTGAATAGAGGCAGAGAAACGCTGCTAGAAGCTAGTGCCGCTGAACGTTCATTAAAGGCAATGCAAAATGCTGATAAAATCACGTTTTTCAACCAGCGTTTTCTGCCAGCAATCTGGTGTCCAGAAACAGCTTTTTTGAGTGTGCATGGAGCCTAAATCTTTCAGGAGAATGATATGAAATTGCAACTGTCTCTCAATGGGAAACCCATAAATGTGTAATGCAGGTGAAACTGATTCAGATTGTGTCAGAAACAGAAGAAAATAAGACTTGAAAACCCTCGACAACAATTAGACCATGTAGCAAACCTTGAGAGTCTACACAAAAAGCCTCTTGCCCTATCTGTGACCTTCCACCTTAAGGTAGAGAGAGAAAAAAGCTGAGATCCTTGCTTCTACATGATACTAAAGTCAAACTGCAAATGGTTTGCCAGTCATACTAAATTAATAACAGATTACAACATTTTCTTTTAGATAATTTGTGCATGTAGATCACATATTTATATAGAGTAAAAAAAAACATAGAAACAACAAAAGCCATAAAGAACACAACTTAAAAAAATGTATTTCCAATAGCTCCCCGTTTACTCGGATTCAAATTATAACTGGAGCCAAAGCTATAATTGCCTGTTTAGCATCAACTATTTAAATAATACACAGAAATAATACCTTAATATATTAGTACATGAGTTATCACATCTATAGCTAGCCAATCCAAGATCATTTATATGTTTATTTTAATCCAAAAGAAAGCAAATTTATCATCAGCACATAAACAGTCATTTGAAAAACTTGTAAATCCATCCAGATATGCAGTATATTGATTACTTTTTTAAGAAAGATAAACATACCCTGCATTCCAAAGCAAATTTCTTGTACATATACAGTTAGCTACATACTAGAACCCAAATTAAATTGTATAAACTCTTAAAAGAGAGATAAATAGAAACATGAAAGGCAATGATTTTCCTTTTCACTTACCAGTTCTTTTCTGTGTAGATGAAAAAGTTCCAATGTTGCATGTAACAAAATGATGGACATGTCAGTGCAAAGTAAACCTCCCACAATACAAGCCTAAAGCATTTGTAAAATTAATTAGGTGATAAATATATTTGGTAAACAGGCAAGATGAAAACTACAGGAAAGCCAATCTTTCACTAAGTTATTGGAAATGAAGCTGTTAGTTACTAACTTGGTCCATATTACAGAGGATAGAGGCTTTAAATTAAGAAACTGTTATTTAAAAATTTAAATTTCACGACAAAGTAATATATCAGACCAACCACCAGAGGGAGCTTAGATTCCCAAAATTGCAGTAAAAAGTATTTTTTTTTTGTTTTTTGTTTATTAGATCCCTCAAATGAGCAGCACTTTCAAAAATGTGAACTTTTGTTTTTCACAAAAATTTGACAAAAAGCTTACCGTTAAACATTACCCAGTGGAATTACAAACCAGCAACAATATTAGTTATGTAATTTTAGGAGGTGTGTGTTTGTGTCGGAAAGGTGGGGGTGGGAGTGAAAAAGCAAATTTGTTTTCAAACATTCACTTAGAGAAGGGTGCAAGAATTCAAGAGTTTGAGGGGGTAGGGTATATTTTCTAATAAGGTATTCCTAACTGATGTTGTTGTTTTGTCAATCTTCTTTCTGGGGAAACCAATTGTTACTATTTAGTGGGGGGGGGGGGGGGGGTAATTAAATAATTTTTCAAGAGATACTGCCAGTACAGTACTGCCAACTACATTTGTATTATATATATATATATATATATATATATATATATATATATACATACATACATATATACATACACATACAAACACGTACAGGGCATTTTTTTCTGGAACCTTTGGCCACCCTCTCCTCTCCAGTCTGTCATTTAATACTGAAGCCAGTAGAGGAAGTTGTCTGCACAGCGCACTTCCTCTACTGGCTTCTCTGTGCTAGCGCTGTGCACTTTGTAATGAGAGGGGAGCTGGGGGGATTTGCGATGAGAGGGGAGCTGGGGGGATTTGTGATGAGAGGTGAGCTGGAGGGGATTTGTACAGAGAGGGGAGCTGGGGGTGTTTGTGATGAGAGGGGAGTTAGGGGGAGTTATATAGAGAGGGGAGCTGGGGATACATAGTTCTAAGCCTTAACTCATTACAATTTTTTGGTGCCACTGTAATTCTCTTCTCTAAGGAAGGTGTGGCTGGGGGCGGGGTTTGTGGGGGGCGGGGTGTGTGGGTGTATATATCAATATAAATAAATAAAAATACTACAATAAAACAGAGTGACTGATTGATTCAAAAAAGATGATAAAATCTTTCTGTGATCAGTCCACAAGTCATATAATAAGGTAAATAAATCGTGCAGCAGAGGTAGTTCTTTTTTGGTGTATCTGATAGATATAGTGCACAGTTCAGCCAGATATATGGGTGACTTTTCATGTGGTTAAAATATTCCAGATGTGTATCCAAGCACCACTTTAATCCCTCCAGGTCAATCCACCACGTGAGGCACGCTCCCCTCAGGGGGTTAAACTCACCAGAAGTATGAATCAAACAGGCCTTGATACCATCATCATGGTAAAGCAGCACATGGTACGTCAAATATCCAGAACACAGTGCCAATAGATTACTTCCTCAGCATAAGTATCACCAGGGTATTGATAAAATATCACCAGGACTTCAAGGGTAAAACAGCTCACAGTGGTATGTCATAAAAAACGAAGAGAATGGCATACATAGTGTAATTCCATTTAATTGAATTATTAAAAACAAATCCCCTTACAATCCCCAATGGTAATCAGCGTACATTTAGATTTCTTTATATATATATATATATATATATATATATATATATAAAAATAGTACTGTGCAAGTTTTAGGAATGTGTGAACAAATGCTGTACGGTAGGTTAAGGATTTTGCAAGTACCATATATGCTGAAGTCCATAAATAAACCATAATATGGAACAGGTTCTAGTGATCAGCAAGATAATATATAGGTTAAAGAACAATCATACTGTCCATGCGCGCCACCCTTCCCTCATACCCACGTCTCGCAGAGCAATGATTGGTCTTTGAGGCATCCTTAAAACGCAAGCTTTTCTTTTTCTCAGTAAATAGATACTTGATATAAATGTCAAATGTCAAAATGTGTTGCAATTACTCAGTAAATACACTAATAAATATTGGAGGAAAAAAAAGTATATAAAACAGGCGTTTGCATGTTATATATGAGGCTTTATTTTCTATAAAACAGAGCAGGTTAGTGGAAGTATACCAACTTAGACTACTGGCGTTATTTCAGATATAGTATTTTCATTGATTATGCCTAGAAGAAACAGGCATATTTAATTTTACTACATATCCACATTCCTATTTCTTTGCATAAGTTTCTATATGTCATTCAGATGTCTCACCTGTGCTGGAATAATCCTGAGCTGGCCTGGGGAAGAGGAAAGGGGCAGGAAGGAGAAGGCAGGTGAGGCCTGGGACTGTCAGCCTTTTAAGTACCACATATCTTACAGAGGGATATGCGTGTCAGCTCAGATAGGAAAGGGACTATCCCTCACATACAGCATTCCAGAGGCAACTTGTATCCTGTGCATCATTGAGATGGTAGCACCTTCCGCAAATCTGGAATAAAGTTGAAGTTTTGAACTGTCCTACACTGTCTGCGCCTCGTTATTGCAGGGGTGGAAGAAGCGGGGGTTAAACCAACATGTACTGTAATGAACTTACTAGCAGCTCCCAAGGGAGTAGTGCGCTTCATTTATTTACTAATTACATTACTTTTGTGAATGAGTAGAGATACTATGTACCCCCTTATTTATTCACCTAGGGGGTATCTGGGAGCCCCCTTATTTTTAAATGGGCTTACATATTCTGATAAGCCCCCCATCCACCGATCTGTACAATCACCAGGTTGGGTTTTTGGAAAGAGACCCATATCCTCATCAATAGAGATGGGCGGAACACCCCCCTGTTCTGTTAGCACCAAAACTTCCAAACAGAGAAAAAGTTCTAACCTGAACACCCATTGAAGTCTATGGAAGCCGAATTTGAAAAATCGAAAGTTCCCATTTTGAAGGCTTATATGCAAATAATTGGCCATAAAAAAAAAAAATGTTTTGGGGTTCGTGTACTGCCCTGGGGGACATATATCAATTTGATTTCCACAGCTGACTGTAGAAAAGAGAAAATCCTCCCAATCACAAATTTCTGAGGATGCCATTTTCTGGCTTCACACCAAGCAATATAAGTATTCCAGACCTTATGATAAATCTCCCTCGTGACACCACTGGTCCCGAGATGCCATGGTCCTTTAACACCCTGGCTTCAATAGCCATGCTGTAAAATTTAGAGACTGTAAATTGTGGTGGAATATAGAACCTTGAGACAGTAGATAGGGCGACGTGGAAGCCTGCATGGCCTGTCTATCGTCAGTCTCACAATCTCCAGCAACCAGGGCCTTCTGGGCCAGGCTGGTGCCACCAGAATGACTGGAACACCCTCTCTCTGAATCGTGCACAACAAATGTGGAAGGAGAGGGAGCAGAGGGAAAGCATAAACCAGGGAGTGCTGGCTCCATGGAACTATCAGAGCATCTGCTTCAATTGCCAGAGGATCTCTTGTTCGAGACACAAACTGCTGTAGCTTGTTGCTGAACTTGGATGCCCGTAGGTCGACCTCTGGCCAACCCCCACGTTGGCAAATTTCCTGGAACTCCTCTGGGTGTAGGGACCATTCCCCCGGGCAGATCTGCTGGCAGCTGAGATAATCTGCCTTCCAGTTCTCTACTCCCGGATATAGACTACCGATATCATTGGCATATGCCCAGGCTAGTATGTAGTTTACCTCCTTCAGAGCTGATCGACTCCTGGTGCCGCTTTGGTGGTTTATATAGGCCACTGCCGTGCAATGTCGGACCTAACCCTGATGGGGCAGTTAACCCTGAGGAGATAAGCCCATTGGATAATCCAGGGCTTTTCTTCCTCTGTTCCAAGCCAACAAGATGTCTTGTCATAAAGGCCTGGAATGGAACTGGGAATAGGTCACTGCCTCGAAGGAGGATACCATCCTTCCTAGAAGACTCATACAGAGCTGAATGGAGGGTTGTCTGGTGCCCCTTATCTGACGAACCTGATCCTTTAGGGCACGGGTGGCAAGAATACTCTTGCTTGGACCGTGTTTAGAATCAGACCTAAATATCTTAGACTTTGAGCTGGTCTCAAGGCTGACTTTTCAGTATTAATGATCCAGCCTAAGCTTTTCAAATACCTCACTGTGTATATTATGCTCTGTTCTAGAGCCTGTACTGAGTGATCTCTGAGCAGGAGGTCGTCCAGATACCCGAGCACCAGGATCCCTTGGGCCCTTAAAAGACCCAGTACTGGTGCTAGGACCTTTGTGAACACCCGGGGAGCAAGCCCAAAGGGTAGAGCCACAAACTAAAAATGTCGTTACTCTACTGCAAAACGTAGGAACCTCTGATGAGGCTGAAAGTTAGGTACGTGAAAGTACGCGTCCTTTGTATCGATGGAGGCTAAAAAGTCTCCCCTCTGGAACAGACAGACTACTACTGAGCAGACAGACTCCATCCGAAAGGACTGTATCAGTAGATACTTGTTCAGGGACCTTAGGTCCAAAATGGGCCTTGTGTCCCCGTTTGGTTTCTGAACTGTAAACAGGTTTGAGTAAAAACCTGTGCCCCTTTCAAATACAGGAACCACTACAATCACTCCTTGATGCACTACATGATGTAGTACCTGAAGAAATACTTTTCTTTTTGGAGGATCTGAGAGAACGCTAGATCTTAGAAACCTCTGAGGGGGAACCCCCCGTAACTCCAGCTTGTAACAGTGAGATATAATTGAGGTGACCCACTCGTCCTGAAATGTTGTTTTCCAAATGTCTGCAAAGTGCAGCAGCCTTTCTCCCACCTGATGGAGTGGGGGCATCCCCTCAAAAGGAGGACTTGCTGCTTGGTTTAGAAGAATTTTGGACCCAGGGCCTTTTCTGGCCCTGGCCCTGCAGCTTGCCCCTGACCCTAGTGCCCTGTTGGCGGCGGAATCGCCCTGACGCTGAGACATTTGAGGAAGCAGTGCCTGGGTTTTTAAACCAGGGACGTTTGGTGCTTTTCGTTACAGGACGTAGAGAACTCTTCCCTCCAGAAATCTTTTGGATATATTTGTCCAAGTGATCATCGAATAAATGTTCCCTATGAAACGGGAAACCTGCCAATTACTTTTTACAAGGAAGCTCGGCTGACCAGTTCTTAAGCCATAAAAGTCTGCGCATATGTACAGACAAGAGAGCCAGATGAGAAACTTGCTGTATTGAATCCTTTAAAGCATCAACAGAAAAACAGCGCTCAAGGAATATCTGTCTTACTTTCAGGCAGATCATCCTCCTGGTTAAGCCTATCCGGCCTTTGACCTGATCCTTTACGGACTGGCAAATACCAATTGCTGCAACAGCTGGATGAATAGCTGAACTGGCCAAAGAAAATTTCTTGTCAACAGGGTCTTTCAAGCCCTGTGCGTTATCTACCAGACAAGTTAAGTTCTTGTTTAAGGAAGAGACTGCTGCATCTACGACTGGCATGCTCCATTTTTTAACAAACTTTTCATTCATGGGATATGAAAGGGAAAACCTTTTAGGAGGCAAAAAAGTCCTGTCAGGATGTTCCCAATCAACATACACCACCTGTTCCAACAGGGGGTGTATCGGGAAAGTCTGTGCGACCTGAAAAGGTCTCAGAGATCTCAAAGAGGACCAGGGGGGCTCAGTCACCTCTGCAAGAGGCAACTTAAAGGCAGTACAAACCATTTCAGTCAGAGTCAGGAACAAAAGGCTATGCGACTCAGAGGCAGACTACTGGATATCTTATTGTCCAGATTGCTCAGAAGCAGACTCATCTGCCGGGGCACTCAACCAAATCCTGAGCTTTCAGCTCCTCCCCATCCTCAACCTATTCCTGCTCCAGACTAGGAGACCCAGGGGAGGTGGGTCTGTAACGCTTCCTGCCACCCTGGGGGATGGAGGCAATCATGCTGGCAATCCTGTGCTCTATAACCCGGCTAGGGTTGAGGACAGTCCATTCCTTAGTGATAAAGGGTGAATCAGCAGCATTGACTGTAAGCACAATACCAGATAGGCGCAGTGACTCAGATTGCCCGGGAGCCTCTGGTCTTTCAGGGGTTACAACACTAGGGGTATGACTAGGTTCATCAGGAACTACTGATGACATACGTGTGCCCTTCCCTATGGTGTTAGTCCCACTCCTCTTTTTGGAATATATTTAATGTCGCAAACAAAGAGTACTTGGGTGTAGTTAAAATACCTCAGAAGGCAGACCCTTTGATAGGGCTCACCGAACCCCTATGCAACAGTCTCGCTAAGCACCTTTAGCCTGCCAAGCAACACCTGGTGACTCACGTAACCCAGGTAAGAAAAAATGAACCACTGCAAGTGTCTGTTCAGAGCCTGTTCTCTGTCCCACAGCAGCCTTCTGGAAGCAACACTTGGCCTGCACAGCTTAACTAAGCTGGGTGTGCGCCGGACCGTTCTATGCATGTGTGCACACTCAAGTGCGCGGTCCTGATGACCCGCGCTACTTTTTCAAGCTAAACTCATAGCTTGAAAAAGGAGCGTGGCTGTTCACGTCATCCACAGCCTGCACGCTCTTGAAACGCGTCGCATCCCAGTGACGTCACCCCCCTCCGTCTGGATACTTCCTTGCGTTTCAAGCCTCGTGTTGAGAATAGACTTCACCGCAGCTGGCCAAACACCATCCAGCAGTGTACGAGGAACATCACAGGACGCATACAGACAGGAGGAGAATAAAGGTATTGACTCCACTGAGGACAGCCCCATGTTTTGGGACATCACTAAATGCCTTCCTTTGACTCCAAAAATGTGAGTTTATTGTGAGAAAACTTTTACTGCACATTAAAACTTGTTTAAAATCTGCACCCAGAGGCGCCTCTTCACCCTCTTTTTATCTTTTCAGTTTTTGGGAACATGGTCTCTGTTCCTCTGTGACGGCAGCCCTGAGCGTGGATTATTCCCATCCCCCCTTTCCTTTTAAATAACAATTTTAAATTATTTTAAACATCATTGTGAATTTCCTCCAAAACAATCATAGAGATTGTGGACTTGGTGCCTCAATTTGGATATAATATTATGCGTACCCAGCACATCAACCTAATGCTTATAGGATATATACTGTATTAGATTCTTACACCTTTTACTTGTATAACTATCTAAGCATAAAAGCCTGTGTCAAATGGATCTGATCGGTCAATCCCTTGATTCATTTTTGGAAACGTTTGTGGGACTAGAGACCTGGAGCTCAGATAGCTCAAACAAACTGTGCCATCCACCTTGCACACTGGTAAAAAAACTAAAGTACTTCCTGTATGAGAGGGGTTATATAGGGGATCACTTCCTGTCTGAAGACCTTTGGTCTACCAGTGTCCATTCACCTAATGATGTAGTATAACCCAGCAGGTAATGAATATTAGCCTGAGTCCCATGATGTATGAAAAAGAAAAATGTTTTTAAAAATTATAGTTTTTAAAGGAACAGTGATTTTAATGATGCTTAAAGTGCAACAATAAAAATGAAATATTTATTAAAAATTAAATATATATTCCCTTGAATATAGTGCCTGAGGGCCCCCTTATTCTGCCTGTAAAGTGGCGCATCTGTAGCGTATAGAACACATGTGAATTGACTCGCGCTTGCAATTTCCGACACTTGGCTATTTTAAAAAAATAAAGAAAAAAATGTCGGGTCCTGCCCCGAGACCATACTGGGGGCAGTCCAAGCCAAAATAAAAAAACAACACTGCGGTGTCCCCCAAAAAGTCATAACAGACCCTGCCCCCCACCCCAAAGAACCTTGTCCCCATATTTATGGGGACAATGGTCTCTTCTCCACAACCCTGGGCTGTGGTTGTGGGTGTCTGCAGGCAGGGTGCTTTTTAGAATCTGGAAGCCCCCTTTAAGAATCCCGCCGCCCCATGAGAATGAGTATCGGGTACATAGTACTCCTGTCCATTCATAAAAAAAAGGGTCAAAAAGTAATAAAAACACAGAGACAGTTTTTGACAATTACTTTATTAAAAAATCTAAAGCAGTGTTCCCTGATGTAAATCCATTATTAATGATGACGCCCGTCACACCCTAAAAAGAAAAGAAAAACACTCTGTACTCATTAACGGCAGACCGCTGAATGCCTCCTCGCCCTTGTCTATATAAGAATTGTCAAACAGCAGAGTAGGCATTCGGTGGTAAGCCATCAATGAGTGCAGAGCATTTTTATTTTATTTTTTGGGTACAGCGGGTATTGTGATTGACGGTGGATTTATATCAGGGGACACTGTTTTTTTATTTTTTAATAAAGGAATTGTCAAAAACTGTCTGTTTTTATTACTTTTTGACACCTTGTTGGTGAATAGGTAAGGGGTACCCCCTACTCATTCACATAGTGGGGGAGGCCGGGTGTTCCAATGTTCGCCCAACACTACTCATCAATAAGAGGACAATGGGTTTTCCCAGAACAGTCCAGCCTGGCTGGGAGCCCTCCTGATGTTGAGTGCATGCTCCTTCCCCAGTTTCCAGGGGGACATGCTTCTATTTATTTTCTCTTTTTAGCAGTTTCTCCTGTAACATCCATACCAGACCCAGTGGTTCAAGTATGTACCTCAGGGAGGGATCACACACTATTATTTTGTTATTTATTTTTTTATGTGGAAACCATCATCCCCCACCCCCCTTTGTTTACATGTAGCTCTAAGCCAGAATGACCATCATCTTCCTAACAATTAGTCTGACCGGGAAGCTTTCACATTGAGCAGTGGTAGTAATAATGCTGCTAAATATTTCTCTTTCCACTGTGTAACCGAAGGTTTGGCTTGGCTGAACACCACATATACTTTGGCTGTTCATAAAACTCTATAAAATGAAATGTTTGGACCAAATACAGACACAGTCTGAACTTGAACTCATCCCTATTTAGAATAGTTTGAACTGGAATGAGAGAAACAGTCATAAATAAAGGCTTCACCTTTGATAAACAAAATAATAAATGCACATAAAAATATTAGGATTTATTATTTTTTTACCCTGCAGTCTGTAAGGCATTGGACCTGAGATCATCAGATAGCAGGTGCAATGCCTGGATCCTGCCGACTCTCAGTACACTGTCTACCCTTACCTCCAATATGGGCAGACAGTTACTGAATGGCAAGAAGACTATGAGAGCACTCACCAGAGCCCTCGTAGTTCATTGAGTTCATTAAATAAATGATGTGGCACTGTGGATGGAGACCCGTACGGCCACACTGTTTTCAAATTATGACAGTGGATCAGTGGGGGGGGGGGGGGAGCAGGAAGTGAGGAGGCAGGAGTTGGAACATGTTACATTTTCCACCATAAATATGGGTGGAACATGTAGCATGATCCAAAGGTGACCTTATCCTTTACGTTAAAGAATCAATTTTCATTATGTTTATAAATAATACTCAATTCTCAATAATCAAGTGTAGTGTCTAAACCTAAATGTAAGATTTTAATGTAATGAATGAACAAATTCCACCTCTTTTTAGACATTAAGAAACTTGACTGGTTAATTGCTTATTTTTATTTATGGCGTATATTATTAAGCAATTATAAAGTTGAGTTCCTTAATCTATGAGTATTTTTCTTTAATTGGCAAGTTAAACTTTTGCAAGTCAAATTAATTGCTTACATATAAATTAACTAGCAATTACCAATTACATAAGTAAAGCTACCTGATGTTCAGGAAATAGTGTTTTTCCCATTAATAGGAATACATTGCACCATCTGGAAAGACTATTTGCAGGCAGGTGCTATACACTATTTAAATACTTTAGGACTCAATGCTTTAGAAGAGTAGAAGTAAATTCTTAATCTTAATTGTATAAGGCTGTTAAAAAAAGTGTTACTTGATGCATCTGCCAAGTTTACATGTGCATCCCCAAAGGGAGCAGATAACTCAAATTAAACAAAGTGTAACTAATGAGCTATCAAGTTACCTACATAATTTATTTGCTAATCCCTTTAAAGGGGTACAAAACATAAAATTATGTTTGTTTGTTGATCCTAATTATGTCCTCCATTGCCCTATGAAATAGTAATCACTCAAAAGCAACACATGAAATAGTGTATTACTAACCATGAAAGGTATTTGAAAATTAGCAAAAAAAATGTTTTTTCATACCAATATTATATTTTTTTTCTACTAGCTACAAATGTTATTTTTGGAGGTCTGAATTTCAGTTGATTGAATTTGCATGAGCTATTCATATCAAAGTGCTGTTCTCTAACATGCATGTTTACTCTCGCTATAAAAAATGTGGTAATTGTACATAAACAATCAGTAGGGCAGACAAATATATCTGAAATCCTTAAGGCTTTATTTCTATGGGAAGAAAAACTGTCCCACTGGATGCTAGAGTAGCCATTATATTACATATGAAGTCACAGCAAATGATGAGCTATGGAAAAGATCTCAGCATCGTGTAATAACATACTACAAGTCTGTTTACTGTGGGTTGTGTGTGTACTTTGTGGTTAGTTGGCACATATTTATCTGCTTATATTTTGCCGTTCCTCCTCCTTTCACCCATATAACCATGCTAATTTTTAATTAAAGCATTTCATTTTCCATAAATACTTTTATATCCAATGACATTGTCACTTAGGCCCCTTTCACACTGGGGCGGTTTGCAGGCGCTATTGCGCTAAGAATAGCGCCTGCAAACCGACCCGAAACCGCTGTTGCTGTGTCTTCAGTGTGAAAGCCCGAGGGCTTTCACACTGAAGCGGTGTGCTTGCAGGACGCTGGAAAATGTCCTGCAAGCCGCATCTTTGGCTCGCTGTAGGAGCGGTATATTTACCGCTCCTATAGCGCCCGTTCCCATTGGAAACAATGGGGCAGCGCTCCGAACCCGCCTGCAAAACGCCGCTGCAGCGGCGGTTTGCGGGCGGTATTGACCCTTTTTCGGCCGCTCGCGGGGAGTAAAACCACCCCGCTAGCGGCCGAAATGCGTCGCTAAAACGCCGGTAAAGCGCGCTAAATATAGCGCCGCTTTACCGCCAGCGCCCCCACCGCTCCAGTGTGAAAGTAGCCTTAGTCTCTGTGTTTCTTTATACAAGGAGCTCATGACCTCATGGCTGGTGGAAGAGGCCATCAGGGTGCTGTACATACATGAAAATGTACAAACGTGAAAATATTACAGCACCTTAAGCCAGTTCTCCTCTTATAAGCCCTCAACCCTGCTCCAAGTGGTGGACTAGCCCCTGTGATTAGTTTTGCAAATATGAAAATTCCATGGTGTGTCAGTCAGGAGGAATGGGCATTGCTAAGCAGTTTACATTTGCAGTTTACATTTGCAGGAAATTATTTTTTAAATAAAACCTTTCCTTTGTCATAACATGCTTTATTTTAGATCCAATCATGACTGGGTCTCTGTGCTTCTCTATGCATTGCAGGCAGTTCATGACTTGTGGGAGAAGCCAGCAGAGTGTTGTACTTACATGAAAATGCACATACAGTACATGAAAATATCACAGCACTCTAACTCAGTACTCCTCTCAAGAGCCCTCAGCCCTGACATAAGCAGTGGGCTATCCCCTATGAGGAGTTTTGAAAATTATTTTCTGGGTGGGTGTCAATCAGGAGAATTGGGCAATCCTAGAAAGGTTACATTTGTATGTAGACGTCCTTAAGCAATGCCCACATGTCATGCTGAGCCTTCATTTAAAAAAATATATATTAAAATCCAATGTGTGAAAGAGGCAAGCCAAGGACAGTCAGATAATCTAGGACATCTTTCAGCCTGGAAATGAGGCAGGTTCTATCTGACTTGCTGCAGTCTCCAATGCACATTGTGAGAAACTCATAGGGGTTGATTTACTAAAACTAGTAAAATCTGGTGCAGCTCTGCATTGAAACCAATCAGCTTTCAGGTTTTATTGTCAAAGCTTAATTAGACAAGCTGAAGTTGGAAGTCGATTGGCTATCATGCACAGCTGCACCAGATTTCTAATGTGTATCTTTTGTAAAGCTGGGGGGTTGTCTAGCTCAAGTGTAGCATTTGCCTGCGAATACAGTCCATGCCAGATATTGTCAGTTAGGGCTTGTTGGCCTACTTTTATTTAAAACAAAGTACAAATTTTCGAGAAAACACAAATCAGTGGGTTTTCCTCCAATTGGTTTTATCATTAACAGAAAGCTAAATATACAGCCTCCTGGCTCCCTTTAGTAAAGAAATAGATATTCGGCCTCCTGGCTTACACATTTAGCATTGCCGCTTGGGCCTACCCCTTCAGGCCCTCATCTGTCTCCTACAGACCATTTTCTCATCCAAGCGCTCCACAAAGCTAGCAGCTTCTTGCTGCTCTGGTCCTCAGGTTTGGGTCTCTGTCTATTTCAGTGCAGGCATGCCCCCCTCTGGCTGATCCCTTGCACACACATGGACTCCTCCTCAGGAGGGTGGAGCCCAGAACCCTATTCCTGACTCTACAAAAAGCCCGGTACACACCTGCACAATCGGTGTGCTGACGGTTTCCAAAATCTGGTCCCATGAAATCCAGGCTCCAGGTCCCAAATCAGGTTTTACAAACCATTTGGAAAACTAAAAAAAATTTTTTTTCTCCAAATGAAATAAGCCTCCTGGGGCCCCTCAACCTGCCTAGTTGGGAATCTTGGGTGACATAAAAGCATTTTAACAACTTGATAGGGCACTGCACTGTTACACTTTGTTTACTTTCACAGGCTTTGTAACTCATATTGGCCCTTAAGTTTGCCAACTGCCATTGAGTGCTAACAGAGTCTGAAACATAGCTCTAAATGAAGCAAAGAATAATCATTTGAAGTAAGTTAAATGAATATGTTGGAGTTGTGACTTTGTCACAAACCATGAAATCAGACCAAGACAGAAGTACAGTTAAATCACACTTGTTTAATAATATAAGTAAATAGAACAAAACGTAGTCAAAACATAGCCAGAGTTCAGGAACCGGAATGGATAGTTAGACAAGCCAAATGTCAGGGAGCCGGAGATGAGCGTAGTAAAACAGCAAGCAGGATCTGGAAAAAGAAGGGATGTCAGCCAAGCAAGTCTTTAAACAGGAATGCAGGAGAGCGTCTCTGTGATGTTGACTAAGTCGAAGGCAGAGATCCTCTGGGCTGGTCGGCTTAAGTAGGCAGGACTGACGAGCAGGATATCATCAACAGCTGAGTACCTGTGGAGAGATACTCTTCAAGGTTCTCAACCTGTACATGGTGAGGACGTGGCACCGAAGTGGTAAAGCGGTTGCAGACCAAAGGTTTTAATAAGGAGACATGAAATACATTTGAAATACACATGTTAGAAGGAAGGTCTAATGCGTAAGCCACTGGGTTAATCCTGCGAAGAATATAGAAAAGCCCAATAAACCGAGGTGCGAACTTCAGTGAGGGAACATGAAGTCAGAGGTTGCGAGATGACAGCCAGACCCTGTCCGCAACCTGGCAGGAAGGCACGGGCACACGTCTGCGGTCAGCATGGAGTCTGTACCTATCATTAGCCTGTTGCAAAGCCTCTTGGACTTGTGCCCAAGTGGAGCAAAGACCACGGAGATGCAGGAATACTCTTCGGAACAAATGAGTCAGGCAACATGGAAGGTTGGAAACCATAGTTCGCCATAAACGGGGACAATCGGGAAGCAGAATTTAAGGCACTATTGTGAGAAAACTCTGCCCGTGGTAATAGGTCTGACCAGTTGTTATGATGGTCATAAATAAAGCAATGTAGGAATTGCTCCAAGAACTGATTGGCTTGTTCTGTGGCCCCATTAGACTGCGGGTGATACGCAGAGGACAAAGCAAGCTGAATTCCCAACTGAGCACAAAAGGCTCGCCAGAACCGGGACACAAACTGACTACCCCTGTCCGGGACAATCACCTTGGGTAGCCCATGTAAGCGAAAGATCTCCTGAGCAAAAATGGAAGCCAGTTCCTTAGAAGTGGGCAACTTCTGGACATTAGATATTGCATTTGTCACATAGAGTAGGCGAGGATGTGTTGGGACGTGCTGACGTAGCGTCCGCACGGAGGGAGGAGCCTGAGCCCGAGGACCGAGGAGAGCTGGCGAACAGCCGGGGGGACGTGGGAGCAGACCGCTCCGTGTGAGAGAAGCCGCGGGCGCCCGCACGGCCCCCCGGGCTAAGATAAGCAGGATGCATGGATCCTCCCGGAAGACAACTTGGCCGGTGAGGTAGCGACCCGATCGGGACCGCAAGCATTGGCCCCCCATCTCACCTTACCCCCGCCAACTCATCACCTCCCTCATAGCGGGACGGGACCTCACGAAGCCTCAGTGAAGGCACGGAGAGCAAGTGGGAGAAGCGCCGTTTGATTTCATTAGTTCTGGGAAAGCAACAAAGGACATGGGCGCCCCACCGCTCAGAGAAAATCAATACTACTGGCAGACCTGGCAGTGCTAACCCTGATGCATAGCTCCGGTTCTCCCCCCCACCACTCTGCCTCAGCAAATGCAGCGCAAAATAAACGCGGCCAGCGGCGTCAGGAAGCTTCAGACCGTGAGTACACATCATTTCTTTATTGAAACCTGGCCCACTCGGAGGTAAGAGCAATTCACCTGCTGATGTACCGTGCTGAAGATATGCTTAGGACTGTACAAATGTGCTAGGATAATGTGCAAATGTCATTTCCTCTTTTTTTTCTCTGTTCTCTTCATGTGAGTAATGGTCAGATCTGGCCCCCTGTTTCTCTGATCTTTCTGGGCGACCTTGTCCCTTCCCCCCCCCCCTATTTTTGCCATAGCAGTACAAAAAATTTACCGGCCTGCGTATCTAAATCGCATCAGGCAGACCTGGGTGGGCTCTGAGCCCCAGAGCAGACAATCTATGCAATAAAGCGGTTTTGGCTTCCTTTCCCTAAAATGCAGCTTAGACACAACTGGAGTTCTAAAGTATCTGCCTGAAGTATCATATATTCACATGGGCGTATAATGGTCCTAAAAACCCATGATTATGGGAAGATCATGGACATCATAGTCCCCAATGGTGGAAAATTGTATGAAACCAAAATTTTTTTGATCCTGCCTCACAGACACTACACATATTAAAAGCCGCTTCAGGGACGGTAAGCGTGACGCTGATTGGGGCCTATGAAGTTATATTGTTTTATTTTTAAAGCTGCACCATTGAAGGAAGGTATGATTCTGACCGATGCCTAGGAAAATTGATTATTACATACTAAAAGCTGCACTAGGGAATGAAAGTGAGACTTTGATTGGTGTTTATGAAGATATACTACCATATACCAAATGCTGCACTATGGAATGAAAGTAGGACTCTGATGGGTATCTACGAAAACCCTCTGACCATTGTGGCCTAGCCTGACGACAGATGTCTGATAAGGACCGTTACCTCAGATTATGTATGTCTTATCTAGACTCTAGGCCTGTTTTAATTATGAAATTTTGGTTAAAACATAAAATCACATGTGTGTTTGCTGCCCAGGTCATTAAGATCAGTGACGCCCTGTAACATACTGTAAATACTGATTGATTTTTCCAGTAGAGCTATTTGGCAGGACACTGAAAAGGCGTAAACTACTTATTGAGGAAGTCAACTAGCAGGAAGGGTCAATAAACCCCCCCACTTAAATATAACAGCTCCAGCTATCGCGCGGGCGCCTTCTGCTTCACTCGGAGACCCTACAGACGGAAAAGATCCCCCCTAATCTTTTGCAAACACGACTGTAAACACTAGCGGGACACTCAGAAGGAAGCCCCGGGCCTTGAAGCTTAGGGGGACATAAGTAACAAACAATACCCCCGAGAAGCCCAGACAGGACTCTGAGAAGACGGATAAGGGAAGGACCCCATTAAAAGAAAGGAGGTGGAAAGGGGCCCAGGAGGCCCAGGTTTATAATAAGACTGGGGAAGAGAATCAGACCCACTAAGAAGGCCAACATGAGTAAGGATCCATCCAAACAGCCTAAGAAAGCAACTACCAAAGGCAGCAAAGGGGAGACAAGCACAATTAAACATTACTTAAGACAGGGCGCAAGCCCAAAAACATCGGGAAAAGAAGCCCGGGCCGGAGTCTCCCCGGAGAGCAAAGGCGGGGCGGAAAGAGAAATTAACGACTCCAGAGCGGACCTCACAATGGAAACTGAGAGTGAGCCTAGTAGGGGGGAGGATCAACAATCAGGAACTCACATCCCCAATAAACATGAAATGGAGGCGATGCTACTGCGTCTGGAAAACGTAATCAAAGGGGAAATTAACGCCTTACGGGAGGATATGGGCCATCTGCTGTCCAGGGTTGAAGTAGTGGAGGGGAGAGTGGACTCTTTAGACCTGGAAATCGCGAAGCTGAAAACGCAACTAAAAGGCGCCTACCTCACTCAGAGAGATACCCTCTACAAGATAGAGGACCAAGAAAATAGGGATAGGAGGCAAAATTTGAGGCTGCGCGCCGTTCCGGAACAGAGAGGGGAAGACCTAGAAAGAAAACTTTGGGAAATCTTGGGCCCCATAAGCGGCAAGGACTCAGATCATTTTCCCCATATAGAAAGGATACACCGAGTAGGAAGACCCGAAAGAGGGGGCGGAGAGCGGCCCCGGGACATAATCGTCAGATTCAGCCACTTTAAAGAAAAAGAGGATCTATGGGCTAAAATAAAAAATAAGTCTCCCATATTGCATGGGGAAGTGGAAATTCAAGTATACGCGGACCTATCGGCCCGAACCCTCGAAAGACGGAGACACCAGAAACCCCTGTTGGAAATATTGAAAAGGGAAAACATAAGATATAACTGGGGTTTCCCCTCATGTTTAATAGGGTTAAAAGAGGGGTGCACGGCTAGGTTGAGGTACCCGGAAGATATGCAGGGATTTTGTACAAAACTCGGGATTTTAGTCCCGAACTTGCAGGGCTGGATCGAAATGGAAGGCCTGGGGGTCTCTGGGGGGGGGGCGGGGGGGAGGGAGGTGGGGTGAATGCCCACATGTAGCTACAAAAGAATTCCGCTCAATTCGGCCCTGCCCCCTCCTCCCTCTGCGCCCCGAGCCGGGGCCGCGGAGGGGGAGGGGAGGGCTCAACAGACTCCACCTCACCAGGAAACCGGAGTCTAAGGGAAGCCACAAAGGATGGCCCCCAAGGACCCGGGGACCCCAGTTGGGGCGAGAGAGGGGGGGGGGGGGGGGAGAGGGAGGGGGGGGGGGGGGGGAGAGAAGGGGAGGGGAGAGGGAGGGGAGGAAGGGGAGGGGAGGGGGGGGATGGGAGAAAGGGGGAGGGAAACCCCGTCCGCAGCGGGGCCGGGATCACCATCAATACCCCAGAGGGAAAAAGGAAAGAAAAAAGAAAGAAAACCCCAAAAGATTAAATGAAGGACATCGAAATTAAATTTGTATCTTACAATGTGAAAGGCTTAAACTCGCGTGGCAAGCGTGCTAAAATCTTGGAGGAAGTAGAGAGATGTGGGGCGGGTATAGTGTTCTTGCAGGAGACCCACCTGACCCATACCTCAAATATTAGACTGTTTTCCCCTGCTCTCCCAAACTGGTTCTACGGGGATACTGTCTCAAGCAGGGCAAGAGGAGTGGCTATTGGGATAGCGAGGGAGATCGACTTCACGGTGGAGGAGAGAATGACGGACCCCGAGGGGAGGTACCTGTTTCTTAGGGGCTCCCTCCTTGGGGTAGAATTCACACTTGCCAACGTTTACGCCCCCAACGTCAAACCTATTTCATTCCTCGAAGCAATTCTGCGTAAGCTGAGGGCCTTCAGGAAAGGATACTTGATCCTGATGGGGGATCTCAATTTTGGAATGGACCCCGCGTGGGATAGTACGTCTGGTGGTACAGGGAGGGGTAACGCACAACTGAAACAGATTAAAAAAAAACTATCAGAGGATCAACTCTTGGACGTATGGAGGATCCAGCACCCACGGTTAAGAGACTATTCGTTCTTCTCCCCTGTCCACCAGACGTATTCCCGTTTAGACTATATCTTAATAGATCATGGTATATTGGAAAGGGTTAAAGAATCAGATATTGGAATAACCTCCCTCTCGGACCATGCGCCGGTATCCATGAGGCTAAGGTTCCCCGAATATAAACAACCATCTAGCGGATGGAAACTTAACCCAGAATTGCTTCAGGACAAAGAAATCAGGGACTATATTAAAAAGGAGCTAGAATGGTTTTTTCAAATCAACGACAACTGGGAGGTCTCAGAGGCCCAACTGTGGGACGCCCATAAAGCGTTCATTAGGGGGCTCCTGATAGCTAAAGCTTCATGGAAAAAAAAGGAGGGGCTGAGAAAAACGCAGGCTTTGATGGTCGAGATTAAAACCCTGGAGCAAAAGCACAAATCTGGGGGGGCACATAGCCAGAGTACATACATAGAGCTTATGGATAAGAGAGAGGAATTAAAAGACCTAGCTGAACAGGAAGTCAGACAGAAGTTCAATAAATTGGCCAGGGAACAATATATATGGGGCAATAAGCCAGGGAAATTTTTAGCAAGGAAACTGCAAAAAAAGAAAACCAGAAACTTTATTGAAAAAATCCAAACAAGAAACGGGGAGATGAAGTTTACCCCTAGTGAAATAGCCTCTACATTTAGAGACTACTACAAAGAACTCTACGAGGTGAAAACCCAGGGAAACAATGACAGTATTGGAAATAGCCAGAAAACCTCTGAGTTCCTAGGGAGGGCAGGGCTAAAGGTTCTAGGCGGGGAGGAGAGAGATGAGCTTGAGAGGCCAATAACTGAGGAAGAGATCTTAGCAGCCATTAATAACTCTCCAACAGGGAAGAGCCCGGGCCCGGATGGCTTTACGGCCTCATATTATAAAACGTACAAAGAGGTTCTTATACCGAGATTGCTGCGATATATGAATGGACTAGGGATAGACTATGATATGAGTGAAGAGGCCCTAAAAGCTACGATCACCCTATTGAGGAAGGATGGGAAGGATGGATCAGTGTGCTCGAACTATAGACCCATTTCCTTATTAAATTTTGACACAAAACTATACGCCAAGATATTGGCGGATCGAATAAAGGGGCATTTGGGCACACTGATCCACCCGGACCAGGTCGGGTTTGTCCCGGGTAGAGAGGGGAGGGACAATGGCATCCGGACACTGCTAGCCATACAGAGGATGGGAGATTTGAGAACCCCCAGTCTGCTTCTCTCAATAGACGCTGAAAAAGCGTTTGACAGGGTAGACTGGGGGTTCATGTTCAACACTCTACAGGGAATGGGCTTCGGACCCAGAATTATTCAAAAAATTAAAACCTTATACAATCACCCGAAAACAAACATTAAGGTCAACGGAACGACCTCCGCTGAGTTCGAATTGTTTAATGGAACCAGGCAGGGCTGCCCACTCTCCCCTCTCCTTTTTATCCTATCTCTGGAACCGTTGCTTGCCGCAATTCGCGGCAACCCAGAGGTGGAAGGCTGTAAAGTCGGTAGTGAAGAGCACAAACTTGCGGCCTTCGCGGACGACGTCCTCTTTTATGTAAGTTCACCCCAGAAGTCAGTCCCGACGCTGCTTAAAATCTTAAAGGAATATGGTGAACTAACAAACTTCAGGATCAATGCCTCAAAAACATTTATTCTTAATATCAACCTCAACAAAAGCGAGAAACAGAACTTACAGAAAATAGTTAGTTTCACCTGGAAAAAAAGAATAAAATACTTAGGAATAGATCTGGCTAACAACCCGAGGAAACTATATAAAATAAATTATATCCCGCTCCTAGAAGACATAAAAAATAAATGCCAAGAGCTGAGGGGAAAAATTCTATCCTGGACAGGCAGGATCAACTCGGTCAAAATGATGATCTTGCCAATCATCACATACAAATTTCAGATGCTCCCTCTCCCCCTCCCAAAACAGTACCTCGGTAAATTAAGAGCTATTATAATGAATTTTATTTGGAACTACAAAAAACACAGAATCTCCCTTCAAATTTTAAAACAAGACAAAAGTCAGGGTGGCCTCGCGGTCCCAGACATTGAAAGTTACTACCACGCCATAGCTTTATTGAGAATCGCAGAATGGGGTAAAACAGGTAACACTAAAAGATGGGTTAGTTTGGAAGAAGCACTGAGTGAAGCAAGGCTGGGGAGGATTGTGTGGAACCCTCCGAAAAGCCGGACACTGGGAGAAAAAACACATATAATCACTATCACGACTTTAAAAATCTGGGACAAAATCTATAAAATATTCAACAAAAAATATAACTCGCCACTTATAGCACTTAAAGAAAATCCTATTTTCCCGCCAGGGTTAAAGGAAATAGGAGGGGATTGGATTAGAAAGGACTGCACGAGATTAGGGGAAGTTATTAGTAAGGGGAAGGTTATGACTTTGCACGAGTTACAGAACAATGAGGCTTTCTCCATAGATGGATGGCGGCATCGCCAGTTAACCCACTTTGTGGGCTCCCTCCCTGGTCCACTAAGGGAGGCCAAGGACCTAACAAAATTGGAAAAAATTTTCACGGCAGATTGTTCTAAAAAAAGAATTTCTAGAATCTACAAACTGCTATTAGAAAGAGATAGACCGGAGATGCCGCCATACCTTATCAAATGGGAAAGCGAACTAGGAACGCAAATAGAAATAGGCACGAGTAGGAAAATTCTAAAATTAGCACATGGGTCAGCGGCAGATGCGAAAACTGCGGAAACAAATTATAAGTGTATGGCCAGGTGGTATAGAACCCCGGATAGGATCAGTAGTTTTCAGGCGGATACATCCGCAAACTGCTGGAGGGGGTGCGATCAAAGGGGCACAATGGGCCATCTATGGTGGGAGTGTGTTAAAATTAAAAAATTCTGGGAGTCCATCCTAAAATTCATAAAAGAAATAACAACGATCGAGGTAAAAAATGACCCTTGGGTGGTACTGATGCATGCCACACCGATGGAAATCAGGCAATATAAAGGCTCCTTGATCCCCCATTTGCTCAATGCGGCTAAAAAGGTAATCCCAAGAAGGTGGAAGGACAAGGAAAGCCCACCCTTATGGGAATGGGTGGATGCGGTGGAATCCACATACACGATGGAATGTGTGGTGCACACCGGGGTGGAGGACAGAGAGGCCACGAGGACCAGATGGGAGAGCTGGAGAAAATTTAAGAGGTCTTGGAGTTATAGGGAGGCTCTGCGAGTATTGCCGTGATAACGGATGACCCCTAGGGGGAGAAAATGGAAGGAGACTCAGCCGAGGAAAGATAGATGTTAAGGGTAGGAGAAGACACTGGTGGTGGCAATGCAGCGGACGGGGCCGGGGAGGGCGGGGGTATGGGGGTAATAGGAGGGAGGGGGGGGGAGGAAAAAAAAAAAAACCCCTAGGGGAGTAAACTGGATCGGAGAAGGAATAGGACTTAGGAAAAAGGAAGTGGAGGGGCAGTGGAGGCTAGGCGGGACTCCAGATGTATGTTTGTATCCCAGGCTTGTAAACTTTTTGGACGCCCGACTCAGGACCCCCTCCCCCCCAACCCTAGGGGAAGGGGGAAAAAAAAAAAAGGGGGGAAAATGAAACAATCCACTAATGATGCTAAGACAAATAAAGGGACGGAGATGCGGGCATAGCTGACACTCACCCACGTACATTCTTTCTGAAGTGGAAATAAAAAAAAAAAAAAAAAAAAAGAAGTGGGCAACTTCTTAGGTGGAATACAATGAGACATTTTTGAGAACCGGTCAACCACCATAAGGATAACTGTGTTGCCCTGGATGTTAGCCAGAATATGATTAGGGGGGATCACAGGAACCAGGACCAACTCCAACTTGGAAGTGGAGGAAAATTGCCGTGACAAAGCCTTAACCCCTAAATTCTTAGTACTGGGTAAGAATGAGACAATGTAATTGAAACTTGACAAGAAAAGAGCCCATGGCGCCCTTCTGGGAGGGAGGTGTTTAGCCTCAGACAAGAATGTGAGATTATTATGGTCAGTAGGGATGAGCTTGATGTTCGGTTCGAACATAAGTTCGACTCGAACATCGGGTGTTTGCCCGTTCACAGAACAACGAACATTATGGGGTGTTTGTGGGGAATTCGAGCTCCCGTGGAACGCCCCATAATGCACTGTGAGATCGCAGTGCATTGCTGTATGATGATTGGGCAAAGCATGCACCTGACCTGCATGCTTTAGCCAATCCCAGCTTCTCCGCTAAGAGAGCCATAATTGGCCAAAGGCAGGGTGCCTTTGGCCAATCATGGTTTAGAGGGACTAAGTCCACACTAGACATGTGCGCCATTTTGTTCCGTTTCGTTTTAGCCCTTAATTCGTACTTCGTAATTCGTGTCCGAAATTCAATTTGGATTCGTACAAAATAAAAAATTTCGTTAGGTTTGTTAACTTTTCGTAACAATTATGAACGTTCGTTATGGTGAATTTATCATTATGAGGGGTAATTAACGAACATTCTTATTTTGTCAGATTCTGAATCTCCCATCGCCTACCAGTACCAGTCTCCCACTCCCATATTAAAAAAGGTAATTTTCCCAACCCCCACTCAGCAGAAGAAAACCTCTGATTGGTCAACAAAACACCAGTCACGTTTCTGTTGTAAAGGAATTTGGATCCAAAATTCGTAAACGAAATTTCGTATTTCGTACAAATTTCGGAAGCATAGCAATTCGTATTTCAGATCCTCCCGAATGTACGAATTTTCGATCCATACGAAACTAATTGCACATGTCTAGTCCACGCCCCACACTATATAAGGCTGCCTACACGGCGGCCCTGTGTAGTGTTGTTGGTGTGGATGGAGAGATAGTGTGATTTAGATTAAGCAGGCAGGTTATTCAGTTAGTGGCAGACACAGTGTATTTGATATATATATATATATATACATATATATATATATATATATATATATATATATATATATATATATATATTAGGGGTGCAACGGATCAAAAAACTCACGGATCGGATCGATCCTCGGATCAGAGTCACAGATCAGATCATTTTTCGGATAAGCAAATAATAATTGAATTCGCAAAAACCTGTGAAAATACCACCACCATATAGTCCCCACTGTAATATCCACAATCTTCCCACTGTAATATACATCTCCCCCACTGTAATATCCACGTAATTTCCCCCACTGTAATATTGTAAGAGTATGGCTGGGTACGGCTGAGCATGGCTGGGTACGGCTGAGCATGGCTGGGTACGGCTGAGCATGGCTGGGTACGGCTGGGTATTGCCGAGTATTGGCAGGGTATTGGCAGGGTATTGGCAGGGTATGGCAGAGTATTGGCAGGGTATGGCAGAGTATTGGCAGGGTATGGCAGAGTATTGGCAGGGTATGGCAGAGTATGGCAGAGTATTGGCAGGGTATGGCAGAGTATGGCAGAGTATTGGCAGGGTATGGCAGAGTATTGGCAGAATATGAAGGGATGGCTGTGACTGCATTTGTCACAGAGCAGCACTGTGGGCACTACAGATCCAGCCCACAGCGCTGCTGCCATCTGATCTCTCCCCTCCACTGTACAGATCTGTACACAGAGGGGAGAGAAGAACCGGTTTGTTTACAAGTGATCGCTCCATTATTTGACGGAGCGATCACATTGTAAACAGCTGACGGGTGCACCAATATGGCCGCCGCTCCAGAGCTAGGCCGAAGCCGCAGCCTTTCCTAAGGCAGAGGCCGCGAAGCGCTCTGCGGATCGCGGCGTGTGCCAATCCGAACAGGGTGACCCATTCGGATCATGGATCGGTGACGATCCGTTGCACCCCTAATATATATATATATATACATACAGTCAGTCTAGTATATTTTATATGTTTATATATATATATATATATATATATATATATATACTCTGCAGCATCCAGTGTAGCCTATATCTACATTCTACAGTGCAATCCGTGGTGTACTATTTCTAATATACTTCAGGTGGTGTATTTGATATACTGTATATATACAGACATACTATGCAGCATCTAGTGTAGCCTATATCTACAGTGATTTCCATGGTGTACTGTTTCTACTACTTTTCTGGTTGTGTACAAATTACACAATATAGTGCAGTCGTAGTGCAGTTGCTACTACTTTTCTGGTGGTGTACACAGTACACAATACAGTGCAGCCGTAGTGCAGTTGCTACTACACTTCTGGTGGTGTACACAGTACACAATACAGTGCAGCCGTAGTGTTATTGCTACTACAATTCTGGTGGTGTACACAGTACACAAAACAGTGCAGGGTGGTGTTGCAAACAAAATATACATCATGTCCGGAAGGCCACCAAGGAGAGGCAGACGCTCACAGGCTCAAAATTGAACCTCTGCTTTTCGAAACCCTCCCCCCTCGGATGTTGGCTCAAACTTGTCTTGCATACACACGGTCACACAATGTTGTCAGAAATTCTGAACGTCAAGAGCGGGGTGACGTACGACGAGCTGAGAAAATTGAAGTTCAATAGCCAGTGTGGCTCTTCTGCTTGATTCTGAGCATGCGTGGAACGTTGGGTGTCGGAATTGTGTACACACAATCGGAATTTTCGACGGATTTTGTTGTCGGAAAATTTGAGAACCAGATCTCAAATTTTGTGCGATGGAAATTCCGATGGAAACTGTCCGATGGAGCCTACACACGGTCGGAATTTCCGACAACAAGAGCAGATCGCACATTTGCCATTGGAAAGTCTGACTGTGTGTATGCAGCATAAGAATCAAAAACCTAAACTGATACACATACGTTGGTCTGGATGGACCTGTCTTTTTCAACCTCTACCTACTATGTAACTATGTAACACTGTATTCTAAGCAGCATTTGGCATCAGGTTTTACTTTTAATTTACCAATGTCTGCTAGTACAGAGATACTTAAGGGAATAACATGTACAGTGGTGTGAAAAAGTGTTTGCCCCCTTCCTCATGTCCTGTTCCTTTGCATGTTTGTCACACTTAAGTGTTTCGGAACATCAAACCAATTTAAACAATAGTCAAGGACAACACAAGTAAACACAAAATGCAATTTGTAAATGAAGGTGTTTATTATTAAAGGTGAAAAAAAATCCAAACCATCATGGCCCTGTGTGAAAAAGTGATTGCCCCCCTTGTTAAAACATACTATAACTGTGGTTGTCCACACCTGAGTTCAATTTCTCTAGCCACACCCAGGCCTGATTATTGCCACACCTGTTCACAATCAAGGCATCACTTAAATAGGAGCTGCTTGACACAGTAAGGTCCACCAGAAGATCCTTAAAAGCTACACATCATGCCAAGACCCAAAGAAATTCAGGAACAATTGAGAAAGAAAGTAATTGAGATCTATCAGTCTGGAAAGGGTTATAAAGCCATTTCCAAAGCTTTGGGAATCCAGCGAACCACAGTGAGAGCCATTATCCACAAATGGCGAAGACATGGAACAGTGGTGAACCTTCCCAGGAGTGGCCGCCCGCCCAAAATTACCCCAAGAGCGCAGCGACGACTCATCCAAGAGGTCACAAAAGACCCCACAACAACGTCCAAGGAACTGCAGGCCTCACTTGCCTCAGTTAAGGTCAGTGTTCATGCCTCCACCATCAGGAAAAGACTGGGCAAAAATGGCCTGCATGGCAGAGTTCCAAGGAGAAAACCACTGCTGAGCAAAAAGAACATCAAAGCTCGTCTCAATTTCTCCACAACACATCTTGATGATCCCCAAGACTTTTGGACAACATTCTGTGGACCGATGAGACAAAAGTGGAACTCTTTGGAAGGTGTGTGTCCAAGTATATCTGGCGTAGAAGGAACACTGCATTTCAGAAAAAGAACATTATACCAACAGTAAAATATGGTGGTGGTAGTGTGATGGTCTGGGGCTGTTTTGCTGCTTCAGGACCTGGAAGACTTGCTGTGATAAAAGGAACTATGAATTCTGCTGTCTACCAAGAGATCCTGAAGGAGAATGTCCAACCATCTGTTCGTGTACTCAAGCTGAAACGAACTTGGGTTCTGCAGCAGGACAATGATCCTAAACACACCAGCAAGTCCACCACCGAATGGCTGAAGAAAAACAAAATGAAGACTTTGGAGTGGCCTAGCCAAAGTCCAGACCTGAATCCTATTGAGATGTTGTGGTATGACCTTAAAAAGGCCGTTCATGCTCGAAAACCCTCTAATGTAACTGAATTAGGACAATTCTGCAAAGATGAGTGGGCCAAAATTCCTCCAGGACGCTGTAAAAGCCTCATTGCACGTTATCGCAAACGCTTGGTTGCAGTTGTTGCTGCTAAGGGTGGCCCAACCAGTTATTAGGTTTAGGGGGCAATCACTTTTTCACACAGGGCCATGATGGTTTGGATTTTTTTTCACCTTTAATAATAAACACCTTCATTTACAAATTGCATTTTGTGTTTACTTGTGTTGTCCTTGACTATTGTTTAAATTGGTTTGATGTTCCGAAACACTTAAGTGTGACAAACATGAAAAGGAACAGGAAATGAGGAAGGGGGCAAACACTTTTTCACACCACTGTATATATTCCAATTAAACATGTAGTAATATGAACTTCTCAGATTCACATCTTTAAGAACTGCAATAAGGCTTTAGAAAACACCATTGTTTCACCTTGCATCTTAATACTGTATTTCATATAATGTATGTATTACATTTGAAAAAAAAAAATTTTCACCAACTTCTTTCCAAGGCAACAGATGCTTTGCTCCAAAAAATAAGCAAGCCTCAGGACATGTTTGGTCTGTAGTAGTGTCAAATTTCATGGATAATTTAATAGCTAATAATTTTAATCCCTGAAAACAAAGACATGATGCATAATGATTGCACAAATGTAGGAGAATTAACCCTGTAGGCTAATGGTATTTTTCAAGAGCCATTAAATTAATTCATTTATTTATTTTTGTCAGTGAACAAAGAAATATAATTTTTTATACTGATGGAGAATAAAAAAAAATTCTTACATAGGAGGAAGGGCTGTAGCATTATGTAGTTTCTGATTAATCGGTATTACATAATAGTATAATTTTTTTCTGGAGGGAAAATAATAATATATTGTATAATTTTTTTGGGGGTAATGTTCCATCCATCAAACATTCCTTGCTAGTAAAACAACAAGGGTATGCATTTGAATAATAAAAGTTGGTATAAGATTCTTTAGATATATTTTTGAATTATGCAAGTAATTACAGAGAAAAAGAAAACTGTCACATTTGCATTACTCTTGCATAAAAAATGACACATTAGTTCTGTTATTTGTGCTTCGCATACTGTAGAAATGCAGATATATTTCTAAGACTCTTGAATGTTTAAAATACAGTTTAAAGACAGAAAGTTGTAACAAATGAGTGGATTAATTTGTGGGATTTGACCCAGATCAGGCATAGACATACAACAGAAATTGACAAATTGTATCTGCTCTACTTACCTGCTGGTATTTATTACCACTGCCTATTTTTTTTTAAATAATGTAATATTTTCTTCCCCCCCAGACTACACTATTCTAAAGTTGGCCATTCATGGTTAGGTTTTTTCAGCCAGTGGGTTAAACGGAAAACAAAATTAACCGATTCCCCCATCCCCACATTCAAGGTGTATGGGAGAACCCGCTCCATTGTGCTATTGTATCCTGACAGTGGGGGACTATAGTGCTATAGTAGTGGGCATTACTTAACCAGTTGCCGACCGATCCATAGCCGAAGTGCTATCATGCTGCAGCGCGGTTGGATAACTCTGGGAGGGCATACTATGATGTCCTCCCAGAATCATGTTCCCGCACGCACCCAGGAATGTTCGTGACTGTTGGGTCCGGAACAGAACGGGGTAAAGGGCCAATGACAGCAGCCCTCTACCACGTGATCGCCCCGTCCAATGACCGGAGCATGTCCGGTTCAGCTCCTCCCCTCTCTTTGCACTGATCAGTACAGTGTGCGAGGGGAGGAAGGAGCTGGGTGCAGCAGCACTGTGGACTGAATCTGAAGTGCCCACAGCGCTGAACTTTGCCCATCCATGCTCCAGCCATGATCCTCCATGCACTAGCCATGCCCAGCCATGATCATGCATGCTACAGCCATGATCATCTATGCTCCAGCCATGCCCAGCCATGATCATCTATGCTCCAGCCATGATCATTCATGCTCCAGCCATGCCCAGCCATGATCATCCATGCTCCAGCCATGCTCATTCATGCTCCAGCCATGCTCATTCATGCTCCAGCCATGCTCATCCATGCTTCATCCATGCCCAGTCATGCTTATCCTTGCCCAGCTCTGCCCAGCCATTAGACATGGGAACTGTCAAAAAATTCGTTTTGTTTCATTTCGTCCCGTTTCGTATATAAAAAAAAATTCGTAATTCGTAATTCGTGTACGAAATTCCATTCGAATTTGTACGAAATACGAAATTCGGACGAATCGTAATTTTTTTTCCGAATCGTTAGTAAAGTTACGAATCGTTACGAATCGTTAACGCGGCTAATGAATTGTTGGTTCTCATAACACAGAGAACAATTCGAATCCAACTACAAATGTCGAATTTCAATTTCAAGTTACGAATCGTTATGAATCGTTACGAATCGTTAGTAAATCCAACTACCAATATCGAATTTCAACTAATTTGAACGAAATTATTATAGCAGATATAACGAATGAATTCGAATGATTCGAATGACAAAGTGTAATTTTTGCAGAAAAAAAAGCTATTTAAAAAACAGTCATTCATTGATATAAAAAAAAAAAAAAAGCGTAGGGGTCCCCCCAAATTCAATAACCAGGCCCTTCAGGTCTGGTATGGATATTAAGGGGGACCCCAGCCAAAAAAAAAATGGCGTGGGGTCCCCCCCAAATATCCATACCAGACCCTTCAGGTCTGGGATGGATTTTAAGGGGAACCCCGGCCAAAAAAAAAAAAAAATGGCGTGGGGTCCCCCTCAAAATCCATACCAGACCCTTTATCCGAGCACGCAACCTGGCAGGCCGCAAGAAAGGAGGGGGGGACGAGAGCGGCCCCCCCTCCCGCCTGAACCGTACCAGGTCACATGCCCTCAACATTGGGAGGGTGCTTTGGGGTCCCCCCCAAAGCACCTTGTCCCCATGTTGATGAGGACAAGGGCCTCTTCCCCACAACCCTGGCCGGTGGTTGTGGGGGTCTGCGGGCGGGGGGCTTATCGGAATCTGGAAGCCCCCTTTAACAAGGGGACCCCCAGATCCCGCCCCCCCCTGTGTGAAATGGTAAGGGGGTACAAAAGTACCCCTACCATTTCACCAAAAAAGTGGCAAAAATGGTAAGAATGACAGGAGACGGTCTTTGACAATTCCTTTATTAAAATCTTCTTTCTTCTTTCTTCTGGTCTTCCTTTCTTCATCTTCTCCTTTCTTCATCTTCTCCTTCCGTCATCTTCTTCCATCTTCTTCTTCCTTCGATTCGCTTCTTCTTCCTCCGGTCTTCTCGTCCTTCTCGTCCGGCGTCGTCCTTCTCGTCCGGCATCGTCGTCTGTTCTAGCAGGCCGCTCCTCGCAATGGGAGGCTCCCGCTCTGTGAGGCTCCGCTCCGGGTGACAGGTCTTTTATAACGAAGGCACCTGGTGACCCCGCCCCCTCTGACGCATGGGGACGTCATGTGGAATTCCCTATGGCTTTCCCCATGACGTCAGAGGGGGGGCGGGGTCACCAGGTGCCTTCGTTATAAAAGACCTGTCACCCGGAGCGGAGCCTCACAGAGCATGGGGACAAGGTGCTTTGGGGGGGACCCCAAAGCATCCTCCCAATGTTGAGGGCATGTGGCCTGGTACGGTTCAGGCGGGAGGGGGGGGGCGCTCTCGTCCCCCCCTCCTTTCCTGCGGCCTGCCAGGTTGCGTGCTCGGATAAGGGTCTGGTATGGATTTTATGGGGGACCCCACGCCATTTTTTTTTGGCTAGGGTTCCCCTTAAAATCCATCCCAGACCTCAAGGGTCTGATATGGATTTTGAGGGGGACCCTACGCCATTTTTTTTTTTTTGACTGGGGTCCCCCTTAATATCCATCCCAGACCTGAAGGGCCTGGTTATTGAATTTGGGGGGACCCCTACGCATTTTTTTATCAATGACTTCAATGAATGACTGTTCTCTGTATTACGGATCCAACAATTCATTTGCCGGCAATAGCTGCGACTCGTGATTTTAAATAGTTTTTTTTTCCTGCAAAAATGACACGTGCGGGAACATTTCTCTATATTAGATACACTGAATCTCGAAGCATTCGAAGCATTCGAAGCATTCGTTATATCCGCTATAATCATTTCTTTCATATTAGTTGAAATTACATATTTGTTAGTAGTTGTATTCGAATTGTTCTCTGTATTACGGGAATCGGCAATTAGCCGCGAGTGATTTTAAATGTCTTTTTTTCATGCAAAAATGACACATTGTACAGAGACAGTTCTAAGCACAGGAAACATGACCCCCATTCATAGGCATACTATAGAGTATATAGTATATAGAAGGGGTCATGTTCCCCGTGTTTAGAACTCTCTCTGTACAATGTGTCATTTTTGCATGAAAAAAAGACATTTAAAATCACTCGCGGCTAATTGCCGATTCCCGTAATACAGTATTTTTTGAATAAATATTTACTTTATTACATGCATACACCTCTTTAAAGTGTCTATCTTCACTCCAAGCATCCCTTTGGGGTATTGGCCTATGCTTTATGCACATTATGGCCTATTGTTAAATTCATTCCATATATAACCTGGGATGCGATAGACCATCTCCTTTTCCACCTACTTGCCCAACAAAATCTTCTTTTTCTTTCCCGTAATACAGAGAACAATTCGAATACAACTACTAACAAATATGTAATTTCAACTAATATGAAAGAAATGATTATAGCGGATATAACGAATGCTTCGAATGATTCGAGATTCAGTATATCTAATATAGAGAACTGTCTCTGTACAATGTGTCATTTTTGCAGGAAAAAAAGACATTTAAAAATCACTCGCGGCTAATTGCCGATTCCCGTAATACAGAGAACAATTCGAATGTTGTATTGTAACTAACAAATATCTAATTTCAACTAATATGAAAGAAATTATAATAGCGGATATAACAAATGCTTCGAATGCTTCGAATGCTTCGAGATTCAGTGTATCTAATATAGAGAACTGTTCCCGCACAGTGTCATTTTTGCAGGAAAAAAAAACTATTTAAAATCACTCACAGCTGTTGCCGGCAAATGAATTGTTGGATCCGTAATACAGAGAACAGTCATTCATTGAAGTCATTGATAAAAAAAAAGCATAGGGGTCCCCCCAAATTCAATAACCAGGCCCTTCAGGTCTGGGATGGATATTAAGGGGGACCCCAGCAAAAAAAAAAATAAAAAATGGCGTAGGGGCCCCCTCAAAATCCATCCCAGACCCTTGAGTTCTGGGATGGATTTTAAGGGGAACCCCAGCCAAAAAAAATGGCGTGGGGTCCCCCATAAAATCCATACCAGACCCTTATCCGAGCACGCAACCTGGCAGGCCGCAGGAAAGGAGGGGGGACGAGAGCGGCCCCCCTTCCGCCTGAACCGTACCAGGCCACATGCCCTCAACATTGGGAGGGTGCTTTGGGGTCCCCCCCAAAGCACCTTGTCCCCATGTTGATGAGGACAAGGGCCTCGTCCCCACAACCCTGGCCGGTGGTTGTGGGGGTCTGCGGGCGGGGGGCTTATCGGAATCTGGAAACCCCCTTTAACAAGGGGACCCCCAGATCCCGCCCCCCCCTGTGTGAAATGGTAAGGGGGTACAAAAGTACCCCTACCATTTCACCAAAAAAGTGGCAAAAATGGTAAAAATGACAGGAGACAGTCTTTGACAATTCCTTTATTAAAATCTTCTTTCTTCTGGTCTTCCTTTCTTCATCTTCTCCTTCCGTCATCTTCTTCCATCTTCTTTTTCCTTCGATTCGCTTCTTCTTCCTCCGGTCTTCTCGTCCTTCTCGTCCGGCGTCGTCCTTCTCGTCCGGCATCTGTCGTCTCTTCTCGCAGGCCGCTCCTCGCAATGGGAGGCTCCCGCTCTGTGAGGCTCAGCTCCGGGTGACAGGTCTTTTATAACGAAGGCACCTGGTGACCCCGCCCCCCCTCTGACGTCATGGGGAAAGCCATAGGGAATTCCACATGACGTCCCCATGCGTCAGAGGGGGCGGGGTCACCAGGTGCCTTCGTTATAAAAGACCTGTCACCCGGAGCGGAGCCTCACAGAGCGGGAGCCTCCCATTGCAAGGAGCGGCCTGCGAGAAGAGACGATGATGCCGGACGAGAAGGACGACGCCGGACGAGAAGGACGAGAAGACCGGAGGAAGAAGAAGCGAATCGAAGGAAGAAGAAGATGGAAGAAGATGACGGAAGGAGAAGATGAAGAAAGGAGAAGATGAAGAAAGGAAGACCAGAAGAAAGAAGAAAGAAGATTTTAATAAAGGAATTGTCAAAGACCGTCTCCTGTCATTCTTACCATTTTTGCCACTTTTTTGGTGAAATGGTAGGGGTACTTTTGTACCCCCTTACCATTTCACACAGGGGGGGGGCCGGGATCTGGGGGTCCCCTTGTTAAAGGGGGCTTCCAGATTCCGATAAGCCCCCCGCCCGCAGACCCCCACAACCACCGGCCAGGGTTGTGGGGAAGAGGCCCTTGTCCTCGTCAACATGGGGACAAGGTGCTTTGGGGGGGACCCCAAAGCACCCTCCCAATGTTGAGGGCATGTGACCTGGTACGGTTCAGGCGGGAGGGGGGGGCCGCTCTCGTCCCCCCCTCCTTTCCTGCGGCCTGCCAGGTTGCGTGCTCGGATAAAGGGTCTGGTATGGATTTTGAGGGGGACCCCACGCCATTTTTTTTTTTTTTTGGCCGGGGTTCCCCTTAAAATCCATCCCAGACCTGAAGGGTCTGGTATGGATATTTGGGGGGGACCCCACGCCCTTTTTTTTTTTTTTTTTGTCTGGGGTCCCCCTTAATATCCATACCAGACCTGAAGGGCCTGGTTATTGAATTTGGGGGGACCCCTACGCTTTTTTTTTTTTATATCAATGAATGACTGTTTTTTAAATAGCTTTTTTTTCTGCAAAAATGACACTTTGTCATTCGAATCATTCGAATTCATTCGAATGCATTCAAATTCATTTGTTATATCTGCTATAATAATTTCGTTTGAATTAGTTGAAATTTGATATTGGTAGTTGGATTCAAATAATTTGGAGCTGAAATTCGTAAACGGAATTTTTCCTGCAAAAATGACACTTTGTCATTCGAATTCATTCGAATCAATTTGAAGTCATTCGAATTCATTCGAATCATTCGGCGACGAAATTCGTAAACGGAATTTCGTATTCCGTACGGAATTCGTAAAAAAAAATTTGTACGAATTACGAATTCGTACGAAATGAATCGCACATGTCTACCAGCCATGCTCATCCAAGGCCAGACATGCTCATCCATGCCCAGCCATGCTTATCCATGCCAAGCCATGCTCATTCATGCCCAGCCATGCTCATTCATGCCCAGCCATGCTCATCCATGCCCAGCCATAGCTCATCCATGCCAATTCATGGCTCATCTATGCTACATCAGTGCTCTTCCATGCCACATCAGCTTTCATTTGTGCCACATCCATGCCACTACAGTGCCCATCAGTGCCTTACAAAAGTATAATAGATAGTCAAATTAAATTTGAAATGTATGCCCTTAGAACGTCTCATGGTGCTCCCTGCATGTTAGGCCTTTGTATGTGGCCAGGCTGTGGAAAAGTCTCACACATGTGGTATCGCCATACTCAGGAGGAGTAGCAGAATATATTCTTGAGTTTAATTTTTGCTATGTACATGCTATGTGTTAGAAATATCTTATAAATTGACAACTTGGTGTAAAAATAAAAACGCGTTTTCCACAAACACGTGGAAAAAAAAGGACATGTTCAAAATACTAATTTTCCCTGATAAATAGGGATGAGCTGAACAGCCAAGCAGTTTGGTTTGCACCAGAAGATACCAAACAAGCAAAAAATTTGGAAGAACACAGGAACCCCGTTAAAGTCTATGGGACACGAACATGAAAAATCTAAAGTGCTCACTTTAAAGGCTTATAAGCAAGCTATTGTCATAAAAAGTGTTTCGGGACCCAGGTCCTGCCCCAGGGGACATGTATCAATGAAAAAAAAAGTTTTAAAAATGTGAGACAGCAGGATGCCACTTTCTCACAGCTCAGAAATCCAGTGAGCATGGAGGAGCAGAGTGGAGAGCTGCTGGTTGACAGTCAGCAGCTCTCTGCTCAGGAGGCTGTGAGAACCGAGCCATCAGATGCAGCATCGAACCGATGCTGCATCCACCTAGGTAAGTATGATGAGGAAAACCCAGAAACCCATACTTCTCTTTTAAATGTGTAATTTATGTCCTTAGAATGCCTGATGGTGCTCCCTGCATGTTGGGCCTATGTATGTGGCCAGGTTGTGTAAAAGTCTCACGCATGTGGTATCACCATGTTCAGGAGGAGTAGTAGAATGTATTTTAGGGTGTAATTTGTGGTATACATATGCTGTGTGAGAAATAACCTGTCAATAACAATGAAAGACAAAAAAAAGAAAAACAAATCTTAATTTTGCAAAGAATTGTGGGAAAAAATTACAACTTCAAAAAACTCACCATGCCTCATATTAAATACCTTGTACTGTCTACTTTCCAAAAAGGGGCAATTTAAGGGGTATTTGTACTTTCCTGGCTTGTTAGTGTCTCAAGAAATTACATAGGCTGTCAGTACATCAGGTGTGATCAGTTGTGATCAATTTTCAGATATTGGCACCATAGCTTGTAGAATCTATAACTTTCACAAAGACCAAATATTATACACTTATTTGGTATTTTTACCAAAGATATGTAGCAGTATAAATTTTGGCCAAATTTATTAATTTTCTAAATTTTATAAACGAAACAAAGAAATATGCATTTTTTAGCGCAAAAAATAAAAAAAAACAGTGGTGATCAAATACCACCAAAAAAAAAGCTCTATTTATTTGTGTGAAAAAAAAGGACAAACATGTCATATGAGTACAATGTTGCATGACTGAGTAATAATCATTCAAAATGTGAGAGCACTTGAATCTGAAAATTGGTCTGGTTAGGAAGGGGGTTTAAGTGCCGAGTGGGCAAGTGGTTAAAAAAGGGCATGGGGATTAAACTTTGCACCCCTCCTTAAGCACAACGTAAGTGCTGATGGCAGAAAATACCTAACACACCTCACCCATTTTTTGTTTTTAGTTCAATGTTTTTTTATTGAATTTTTCACAGAAACAAAAGAAAATGAAACAAGTTTGAACATTGTCTGTCAAACAGTTGACAAAGTAAGTTGAATCATTCAGTTGAATACAAAAGACAGATCCCGGTAGCAATAGAGTGAACGTTGGAAAAAAATGTAATTGCTAAATTATCAGGTAACAGGTGTTGTCTACTCCCTCCCAGACACCCCTATGGGATCAAACTGTGTCAGAGAGGGGAGACAACACACCGACTGTCATTATCATCACTTCTGATGTAGCTAGTAAAGTGATGTAAAAACACAAACTAAAAATAAGAAATAATAAAAAAAAGAAAGACAGAAAAATAAAGGAAGAGGAGATAGATATAATTAGTGCAGGTAACAAGATGCACCAGTTGGTAGAAGAGTCAGTATAACAAAATACCCCTTGTTATGTTGTCGCTATAAACATCCATAGGTACTTGCACCGGGTATGTATGTGGGTAGGAAGGTGCACTTGCAAACTGGGAGGTGAGAGTAGGGGAGGGGAAGTGTGAAAAGGATACTAGGGGTGCACCAAATGTTTTTTTTGGTGCCAAAACCGATACCGAAAATGAAAAATACACTAGGCCGAAAACTGAAACCGATACCGATAATGACAGATACCGAAACTTTTTTAAAAATATATATTTTTATACAGGAGATGGTCAGAGACTGGGGACATGGTACAGGAGATGGTCAGAGAGTCAGAGACTTGTGACATGGTACAGGAGATGGTCAGAGACTGGGGACATGGTACAGGAGATGGTAAGAGACTGGGGACATGGTACAGGAGATGGTCAGAGACTGGGGACATGATACAGGAGATGATCAGAGACTGGAGACATGGTACATGAGATGGTCAGAGACTGCAGAGATGGTACCGGAGATGGTCAGAGACTGTGGACATGGTACAGGAGATGGTCAGAGACTGGGGAAATGGTACAGGAGGTGGTCAGAGACTGGGGACATGGTACAGGAGATGGTCAGAGAGTCAGGGACTGGGGACATGGTACAGGAGATGGTTAGAGACTGGGGACATGGTACAGGAGGAGATGGTCAGAGACTGCGGACATACAAGAGATCAATTCAGCCTCACCAGTGCCTGTCAGATGCAGCCAGCCTGTGTCCCCACTGCAGCCAGCCAGTGTCCCCAGTTGTATTTGTATCTGTAAAGTTGTGAAGTGTGTTAGGTTGAGTTCCCAAAAAGGACAGTGAGTGGGGAGACCAAATAAAAGGGCAATTCTCTGGTTAATGAGGTTTGCATGGGGGTAGGGATGTTGATACCTAGTCTTTGGGATTTGGTGGCATTCAGTTTATAGTATGACACAGCACTGAATTCATGTAATAGTTTCTGTGTCTTGGTCAGGGATGTCTTGGGATTAGATAGCATGAACATAACATTGTCAGCGAACAGGCTTATTTTATGTTCTTTAGCGGCTATAGAGAGGCCTGTGATATTTTGTTGGGATCTGATACTCTCTGCTAATGGTTCTATGACGGTTCCAAGTGTAAAAAAAGCAATCAGTGTCGTGTCACTGCTAGCCCATCCCCCAGACAGTTAGAATCACTCCCTAGGACACACTTAAGTCCTTCCCCGCCCCTAGTGGTTAACCCCTTCGATGTCAGTGACATTTTTACAGTAATCAATGCAAATTTATAGCATTGATCGCTGTATTAATGCCACTGCTCTCAAAATTTGTCAAAATTGTCCGATGTGTCCGCCATAATGTCGCAGTCATGATAAAAATTGCTGATTGCAGCCATTACTAGTAAAAAATTAATTATATATATTTTGTAGACGCTATAACTTTTGCGCAAACCAATCAATAAACACTTAATGCAATTTTTTTTTACCAAAAATATGTAGAAGAATACGTATCGGCCTAAACTGAGAAAAAAAAAATTTATATATTTTTGGGGGATATTTATTACAGCAAAAAGTAAAGAATTTTGCTTTTTTTCAAAATTGTCACTCTATTTTTGTTTATAGCGCAAAAAAAAAAAATGCAGAGTTGATCAAATACCTCCAAAAGAAAGCTCTATTTGTGGGAAAAAAAGGACGTCAATTTTGTTTGGGAGCCACGTCGCACGACCGCGCAATTGTCAGTTAACGCGACGCAGTGCTGAATTGCAAAAAGTGGTCTGGTCATTTGGCAGCCAAATGGTCCGGAGCTGAAGTGGTTAAAGGTAATTCTAGAAACATGCTGAAATGCAACCAGTCACTATGCACAAGACCTCAATTCATTACACCTAGTTCAGTGGATCTTCACTAGCATCCAACTAACATCATAAAATTCATAAAGCATTATTGCGAAGCCTGACCGAGTGCACATGCGTGATGAGTAGACTGTAGCGCTCCACACCTGGAGGGACATTCTTGCCACACAGCACATCAGCCTGATCCACACAATAGCACCCACCACTTCTCATCAACCCAGCGCTTCTCCTGGTACAGGTACCATGGTGTTTGGGGGACCCTGACAGAAGATAAAGACCAAAACAATCAAGGATGCTCTGGCCCACGCCCCGGCTGGCTCAGACCTATATGTATGAAATTGAAAACCTAAAAAAACAGGAGAATATAATTTTTCAATCACGACTGGAGGACTATGAAAACAGGGCACAGCATTCTAACTTACCAATTAGGGGGATCCCAAGACTGTGATGGCCTTGTTTCAGGAATTGCAACCATACATTCCAGTTGAACTCTTGGAGATGGACAGGGTTCATAGGGCCCTTACCCCCCCCCCCCCCACAGACCTGAAGGCCTATTTTGTGATATAATCGTCAAGTTTCACTTTTGTACAAAAGAGCAACTCTCGGCTGCAGTCAGGGGCAGACTCTTTAAGGCTATACCCATCAGCACTTTGCCAACCTCTCCCCACTGACAGTTGGCTTGAAGCCACTTCTTCAAGTTCTCCAATGTCTCCAAATCTCGTATCAATGGGGTTTTCCGTTCTGCATTCGTTTCACTTACCAAAGTTCCAAATACATCTGCTGATTCACTGAGGAACTTCAAACTCCCTACAAGATCTCCAACTGACAGAACATCCACAGAACCTGGAGGGCCCATGCAGATGCTCAGCTTCCTGCTCCCCACAAAAATTGATGGCTACTGGAGAAGATAGAGTTTTCCAGGGCTCATACAAGTGTGGATGCTTTTTCTCCCCTGTTCCAGCTCAAGTGGATTCCATAGATTGAACATATCATGACTGCTTCTGGTCTTTTTGCTATGCTGTCCACTAGTACAGGGGAATTACCAGTGGGTAGCCTGATGATTCTTCCAGTCTACAATAGACTTTATTTGGAAGATATCTATAATAATATTATCACCCCCACTAACTAATTACTGCCCACCTGTTGGACTCTGATATCACCATTGTGTCCTATTATGCTTCCAACAAACACCCAACTTATTGTCTTTCCCACCTTTTACACATACAGTGGACAAGTCTACACACCCCTGTTAAAATGTCAGGTTTCTGTGATGTAAAAAACTAGACAGAGATAAATAATTTCAGAATTTGTTCCACCTTTAATGTGACCTATAAACTGTACAACTCAGTTGAACAACAAACTGAAATATTTTAGGTGGAGGGAAGTAAAAAAAAAAAAAAAAAATATGGTTGCATAAGTGTGCAGACTCCTAAACTAATACTTTGTTGAAGCACCTTTTGATTTTATTACAGCACTCTTTTGGGGTATGAGTCTATCAGCATGGCACATTTTGCCTTAGCAATATTTGCCCACTCTTCTTTACAAAAACACTCAAAATCTGTCAGATTGTGAGGGCACCTCCTGTGCACAGCCCTCTTCATATCACCCCACAGATTTTTAATTGGATTTAGGTCTGGGCTCTGGCTGGGCTATTCCAAAACTTTAATCTTCTTCTGGTGAAGCCATTCCTTTGTTGATTTTTGATGTATGCTTTGTGTTGTTGCTGAAAGATGAAGTTCCTCTTCATGTTCAGCTTTCTAGCAGAAGCCTGAAGGTTTTGTACCAATATTGACTCGTATTTGGAACTGGTCATAATTCCCTGTACCTCGACTAAGGTCACTGTTCCAGCTGAAGAAAACCAGCCCCAAAGCAGGATGCTGCCACAACCATGCTTCACTGTGGGTATGGTGTTCTTCTGGAGATGTGCAGTGTTGTTTTTTCGCCAAACATATCCTTTCGAATTATGGCCAAAATGGTCAACCTTGATTTCATCAGACCATAACACATTTTCCCACATGCTTTTGGGAGACTTCAGATGTGTGTTTGAAAAATTTAGCCAGGCTTGGATGTTTTTCTTTATAAGAAAAGACTTCAGACTTGCCACTCTACCCCATAGCCCAGACATATGAAGAATACGGAAGATTGATGTCACATGTACCACACAGCCAGTACTTGCCAGATATTCCTGCAGCTCCTTTGCTGTAGACCTCTTAGCAGCCTCCCTGGCCAGTTTTCATCTTGTCTTCTTATCAGTTTTGGAGGGAAGTCCAATTCTTGGTAAAGTCACTGTTGTGCCCTATTTTCTCCACTTGATGATGACTGTCTTCACTGTGTTCAATGGTATTTCTAATGCCTTGGAAATTATTTTGTATTCTTCTCCTGACTGATACAGCTACAGGGATATTGTATACATGTGCACTCTGTCAGCTCAATGTTCCGCTTACAAGCTATAGTAGAATTCTAATGTTGTATGACACTAGTAATAATTATATTTATTAATTATTATTACTAGTCAACCAACATTAGAATTCCTCTATAGCCTATGGGCAGAGCATTTGACCATAAATGTCTGCTCGCGGCAACTGCTTCATCGAATCTTCATGTCAAATGTGATCTCTCTATGTCAAATAATCTTGCACAAATAGAGTTAGGTTAGGCACATTCAACCTTTTTTGCTATTGTCTCTATAATGTTGAAAATTTTCTCTCTATGTCAAATCTTTTCTCTCTATGTCAAATCTTTTCTCTCTATGTAGAATAATCTTGAACTAATAGAGCTAAGGTTAAGCACATTTGACCACAGGTTCAATGAACATAGATCTCTATTGTCAGTGTCATGAAGAATCTCCTATCTTTATCAAACTGTTGCAACGAAAACGAAAATAAAGCATTTGTTTATGTTGGATCTTTCGGTTTTCGGATTCTGCACGTTTGTTATCGTTTGTTATAATGGTAACGAAAATACCCGAAATTTGGACGAAAATGCATTCGGATGAAAACGAATGCACATGTCTAGATATTGTTAACAGCAGTAACACTTAATTGAAAGTGGGCTAAAGAGGTATGCTGCAGGGTCAAGGCTCTATCAAAGCTAGCCTCTCTAAGGTGGTGATTCAATTTTGTATTCACTTTCAATACAGCAGTTTTATTAAGCAGGACCAGAAAATATGCAGGAAAGGCATCCTCACTCTAGAGACACCTCCAACAGTTTTGGGAAACCAAAGGGAACAGTCTATGTAGCACTTTAGGGACCCCATACCATCTGGCTAACAAATTATACACAGAATCCTGAATTGTCAGTTTTGAAATAAAACTGAAAAAAAAATTCATTAAGTAGTTTGGACTTGCTATGAAGTATATCATTCACTGCTACACTGCTATGGACTTCTTTGGGTCCTTCCCAGTTTTTGTATTTGTTCAAGAAGAAAGAGAAGCTTGACTGTTCTATCGTATAGGCTATGCTATTTTTTTTATTAGAATTCCATGGATGATGCATTTATGCATTTCATACATGGGAAAGACAACAGCAGAATTGTTGATTTGGAAGTAATATCTGTTTTTTTTTTTTTTTACTATAACAGATTTGGTAAGATTTTCCTGTTTAAACTTTAGTCCCAAGACTTCATTGAGGATGGGCCTACATCAAGGATGAGAGAGATAGGTGCATGAAGCTTCAATTATTTCTAGTCAATTAGCGGTGGAGAGGATTGGCAAACAAATAAATAATCAGTGTGGGAGTAAATTTGATTGGCAATCAAGAAAAATAGTTTCTGGTGTTTGCATGTAGGGTAAGTCAACTTCCATGTGGAAGGACCCTTGGGATGTATCTAAAAGTAGGTCCAAAGTTATATTGAAATCCTCTCTCAGAATTATTGGACCTTCAGCAAACCCCAACAAGCCCTCCAACCAGGATTCCAAGAATTTTAGTTGTTCAGAATTAGAATAGTTCAGCTAACACCAGTTGGCCCCTAAATGGTCCCTTTTAGAATGAGGTACCTGCTAAGATTATCTCTCTGTTGGTCTATGAAGGACCAAGGTAGTGCTCTAGAAAAAAGGATAGACATTCCCAGTTTTAGGGGCCTCTCCTTATAAAAGTGTGTTTGACAGGTTTCCGTGACAGGTCAGGAGGTCAGAAGTCACATGGTACATCACTGAAATGTGTCAATACTTGAGATCGTTTCCCAAAAAGTATGTCCTCAGAACAGTTAGTGCTATTCACAAGTTCAAATAATTTTCCATCATCTTGCAATGATTGTAGTAAAGGACACCTGTAGATCCAACGCCAATCACGATGATGACGGCCACCGACCCGAAAAAGAAAAGCTCTGCCCCCTCCTGCCACTAAATAAACAAAGGGCCACCAGTTGAAGTGACAGGGTGGCTCCATTCCCATGTGAAGTCACTGACTCACCATTCCAGTGACATCATTGGGTGGTCCGCCTCTTAGTTTATTAAGCAGCAGAGCTGTCATTTGGTGTTAGCCATCATCAGAAGCTGAGCTTTTTTTTTTTCTGGTCAGTGGCCAGCGTTTATTGCGATTGATGTTGGATCAAAACAGGGGGACAATGTGCTTTTGGGCAGAGCCCCCCTGCCCCAGAGCACCCCCTATGTTGAGCGCATGTTGCCTGGTATGTTTCATAAAGGGAGGGCCCTGTCCTGACCAGCTTGAATAAGGGCCTGGTATGGATTGGGGGACCCCACACCATTTTTCCCATCATTTTTTAATGCCAGCAAAGCTTTTCTTTACATTCAGCTGTCAGCGGGGAACCCCACTGACAGCTGATGACTCATTGGCTATTAACCCCCCTAGTGATAATCCTGAGTGTGGCTCGGGGTGAATTTTCATTACCAAAAGCGGTTACCCAAAGCCACACTCGGGATTGCATTGCAGGATCCAGGCAAAGTTATTTACCTTGTCCCCAGGATCCTGCAATTTATCCCGCTGTGTGTGCGGGCTGTGTACTCTGCTCAATCTATCACTGTGCCGGGCTCCGTTCCCTGCGAGCGCCCAGGAGGACGGAGCCCGGCGCCAAACTCAAAAAGTACAAAAAGGGGCGTGGCTACCGCCGAGCAAGATGGACACTTAATAGCTCAGCTCCAGCACCGACTGGAACAACACAGAACATCGCCGCCATCCAGTCTGCTCCTTAAGCCAGAAAACCACACCAGAGAGTGGGAATACACACCCAGCATGTCCGGACAAACCCGTAAGAGGAAAGAGTACCGTCAGCCAAAGAAACTGACGGATTACTTTACACAGCCGCTGGACACTGACATCCAAGATGGCGCCTGCGGCCCTGCACCCGGATCCTCATCAGCATATACAGACTTGCCTGACGAGGATGGACGAGAAATAGACCCTCAATCTCAATCCCTGGACACCTCTCCTTCCTCCACACCTTCCTCAGCGAGCAACAGTCCAGCAAAATTGCGGATGCGACTGGATTCTGGCCTGAACGGCCCTGAGGTGAGCCATGCATTTGAGCTCAGTAATACACAGTCATCCCTATAGCAGCCTTCCCTACCACTAACCAGCCTGTGTTAGACACAACTAGGGATGAGCCGAACACCCCCGGGTTCGGTTCGTACCAGAACCCGCAAATGGACCTAAAGTCCTTGCGAACTTAAGAACCCTATTAATTACAATGGACGCGAACGTTCAAAATCAAAAGTGATAATTTTAAAGGCTAATATGCATGTTATTGTCATAAAAAGTGTTTGGGGACCTGGGTCCTGCCCCAGGGGACATGTATCAATGCTAATTTTTTTTTTAAACGGCCGTTTTTTCAGGAGCAGTGATTTTAATAATGCTTAAAGTGAAACAATAAAAGTGTAATATTCCTTTAAATTTCGTACCTGGGGGGTGTCTATAGTATGCCTGTGAAGGGGCGCATGTTTCCCGTGCTTAGAACTGTCCCTGCACAAAGTGTCATTTTTGCAGGAAAAAAAGCTATTTAAAATCACTCGCGGCTAATGAATTGTCGGCTCCCGTAACACAGAGAACAGTCATTCATTGAAGGTCATTGATAAAAAAAGAGTCATTGATAAAAAAAAAAAAGCGTGGGGGTCCCCCTAAATTCAATTACCAGGTCCTTCAGGTCTGCTATGGATATTAAGGGGAACCCCGAACAAAAAAATAAAAATGGCGTGGGGTCCCCCTCAAAGTCCATACCAGACCTTTATCCAAGCACGCAACCTGGCAGGCCGCAGGAAAAGAGGGGCGATGAGAGCGCCCCCCCTCCCTCCTGAACCGTACTAGGCCACATGCCCTCGACATTGGGAGGGTGCTTTGGGGTCACCCCAAAGCACCTTGTCCCCATGTTGATGAGGACAAGGGCCTCGTCCCCTCAACCCTGGCCATTGGTTTTGGGGGTCTGCGGGCGGGGGGCTTATCAGAATCTGGAAGCCCCCTTTTTAACAAGGGGACCCCCAGATCCCGGCCCCCCCTGTGTGAAATGGTAAGGGGGTACACCCCTACCATTTCACCAAAAAAGTGACAAAAATGGTAAAAATGACAGGAGACGGTCTTTGACAATTCCTTTATTAAAATCTTCTTTCATCTTCTTTCTTCTGGTCTTCTTCCTTCTTCCTTTCTTCATCCTTCGGTTTCTTCATCTTCTCCTTCCGGCATCTTCTTCCATGGCGTCGGCGTCTCTTCTTGGGCCGCTCCGCGCAATGGGAGGCTCCCGCTGTGTGAGGCTTCGCTGCGTCTGACAGGTCTTTTATAACGGAGGGTGGGGCCACCTGGTGACCCCGCCCCCCTCTGACGTCATGGGGAAAGCCATAGGGAATTCCCCATGACGTCCCTGTGCATCAGAGGGGGCGGGGTCACCAGGTGGCCCCGCCCTCCGTTATAAAAGACCTGTCAGACGCAGCGAAGCCTCACACAGCGTGAGCCTCCCATTGCGCGGAGCGGCCCAGAAGAGACACCAACGCCATGGAAGAAGATGCCAGACGAGAAGACCAGAGCAAGAAGAAGTGGATCGGAGGAAGAAGAAGATGAAAGAAGAAGATGGAAGAAGATGCCGGAAGGAGAAGATGAAGAAACCGAAGGATGAAGAAAGGAAGAAGGAAGAAGACCAAAAGAAAGAAGATGAAAGAAGATTTTAATAAAGGGATTGTCAAAGACCGTCTCCTGTCATTTTTACAATTTTTGTCACTTTTTTGGTGAAATGGTAGGGGTACTTTTGTACCCCCTTACCATTTCACACAGGGGGGGGGCAGGATCTGGGGGTCCCCTTGTTAAAGGGGGCTTCCAGATTCCGATAAGCCCCCCGCCCGCAGACCCACACAACCAATGGCCAGGGTTGTGGGGAAGAGGCCCTTGTCCTCATCAACATGGGGACAAGGTGCTTTGGGGAAACCCCAAAGCACCCTCCCAATATTGAGGGCATGTGGCCTGGTACGGTTCAGGAGGGAGGGGGGGGCGCTCTCGACCCCCCCTCTTTTCCTGCGGCCTGCCAGGTTGCATGCTCGGATAAGGGTCTGGTATGGATTTTGAGGGGGACCCCACGCCATTTTTTTTTGGCCGGGGTTCCCCTTAAAATCCATCCCAGACCTCAAGGGTCTGGGGTGGATTTTAAGGGGGACCCCACGCCATTTTTTTTTGGCCAGGGTTCCCCTTAATATCTATAGCAGACCTGAAGGGCCTGGTAATTGAATTTGGGGGGACCCCCACGCTTTTTTTTTTATCAATGACTTTTTTTTATCAATGACTTTCAATGAATGAACCGGCAATTTATTAGCCGCAGATGGCTGCCTTAGATGACACAACAGGATGAAGAAAGGAAGGAAGGTGTTTTACTGTGATACTGCAATGCTGTACTAACAGCACGCACACACTAATCCCTAGAATCACAGCAGATAATGTCAGCAGTCAGCAGCACTGCAGAATGGATCACAGCACATAATATCACTGACACGCTGGAACACAATATACGAGGGCACCGGCGTGGTGGCCTTTTATAGTGTGGGGCGTGTACTTAACCCCCTGAGCTATAATTGGCCACAGGCATCCTGCCTGTGGCAAATTATGGCTCTCCTTGCTGCTGGCTGTATGATTGGCCAAGCATGTGGGGTCACAGTGCATGCTTGGCCAATCATCAGCCAGCAATGCACTGTGACTGGCACAGTGCATTGCAGGCCGCTCGCATCACACGAATTTAATGCGAGCGACCCATGCTCCAACATGGGTTCGAATCGAACACCGGGCCCATCCCTAGACACAACCATGGAGACCAAGGAGATGCTCATATATCTACAAAGCTCTCTGCATAATGACATCGCCACCATGTTTAATAAGTTTTCATCACAACTACACTATGTGGGGCATAAAGTACACCATATTGAGAACAAAATTAGTGACATGACTGAAACGATTAATGATTTGGTTGACGCCAATGATCATAACCATGATGAACAACAATGGTTGAAAGCCAAAATGGAGGATCTCAAGGACAGATCACGTTGTAACAATGTTAAGATCAGAGGCATACCTGAGAGCATAATGCCGCACGATCTTAACTCATTTGCTAGAAAAATGATATCCACAATACTACCTGACCTATCGCCTATGGAAACTATCATAGACCACATACACTGCATTCAAAAACCTGCACACCTCCCCGCGGCTGTCCCCCGCGATGTGCTGCACGCAAAGTAAAGCAAAGGTAGAGAGCAGGTTAGGGAGGGAGAGGCAGGTGACTTTTATCCAGACTAACTGACTTATGAAGATTTTAGTAAGGAGAGTCAGCTTGTAGTTAATCATTTTGCTTGTGGGTCCTGTTGAAACGATCTAGTGTCTTCTTTTTCGCTTTCTTCTTTGTTTTAAGCTTTTTATATCCTACTGTCAAGCACAATATACTGGTCTATCCTTGTGAGTTCTGCCACCTACTGCTAATTTGATGAATCTGGATATTGTCCTGCCAATCACATCAATCAAGTTTTACTACTAACCATTTGCATCATATGATAATATCGCTTGTTTGTCATATCTTTCTGGTAAGCAGATTGATAGCACGTGGGTGCGGTGTGCTTTCCTTTGTGCACTGAATTTTGGTGGAGGATTCCTTTTACATCATCTACTATGTTGTCTTTAATTTGATTGATGGACTCTCACATTTGATCACCATTCACTTTATTTTTTTAGCGCTACACTTTGGACTTCATAAACTTTTGATGCAACCCGCAGAATCATCAACGTAATTCACGCTGCTGAAACCACCGAATGCCTTCTCTGCTCCTGTCTTTAGACAGAGAGAAGGCATTTGATAGAGTTCACCGGTCGTATCTGAAGGCTACCCTTAATAAATTTGGATTTCAGGGCCACATCCTATCCACCATACTAGCCTTATACTCATCACGAATACCCCACAGCCACCAAAGTTTTCTTTGATCCCAATCACCTCGGACACCACTATAAATATCATCAAAAACCTCAGAGACAGCACATCTCCTATTGACATCATCCCCACAAAACTCCTGAAAGAATGTTCCGACATCTTGGCTCCCACCATAACTCACCTCATAAATCAATCGTTCAAAGAAGGGATTGTTCCGGGCTCCCTCAAACAAGGCATCATCAAACCCCTGCTAAAAAAAAAAAACCTCGACCCTCAGGACCCAAACCACCGCAGACCGATAACAAGCCTTAATAACATCTCCAAGATTATGGAGAAGGCGGTGGTACAACAGATACAACGCCACCTGGACACACACAAACTCCTGGACCCTCTACAATCAGGCTTCTGCCCAGGCCATGATACAGAAACAGCACTCCTGAAGATTTAGGACGACGCCCTTGAAGCAGCAGATGACAGAGAATCATGTCTCCTGGTACTGTTGGACCTCAGTGCAGCGTTTGATACTGTGGACCACAATATTCTACTTATCCGCCTTACAGAAGTAGCAGGAGTCACAGACTCAGAGCTACAATGGTTTGCATCCTTCCTAGGAAATCGTTCTCAGACAGTGAAACTAGGAGCTTTCACCTCTAAAACCCGGGCAATCTCTTGTGGAGTCCCTCAAGGATCACCCTTGTCGCCAGTACTCTTCAATATATACATCCGGCCACTCCTCAAAATAATCAGAAGTTCAGACCTCTGGTTCCACTCATACGCTGACGACACCCAACTATATTTTCGGATCACCGGACAAAAAGACCATCATCAGCAATTAGAAAAATGCCTCACCCTGATAGACGACTGGATGACCACTAGCTCCCTTAAGCTCAACGAATCGAAAACAGAACTTCTTATTCTTCACGCAAACCGAAACTCCCGAACCAAGATCGATTGGACGCCACCCACCATCTTTGGACAGATCATACCCCCAAGGACCAAGGTCAAGAGTCTCGGAGTCATTTTTGACTCAGAAATGTCAATGGATGCACAAATAGGAGCAGTAGTCAGTGGTTCTCACCATCTGCTCCGCCTGCTACGCAGACTCATCCCCTTCATTCCAAAGGAGGACAAAGCAGTGGTGGTAGGAACAGTCATTAATTCACAACTGGACTACGCAAATTCCCTTTACATAGGATTACCCCAATATCAACTTGCGCTTACAACTTATCCAAGACACGGCGGCAAGGCTGATAACAGGAAAAAAAACCTGGGAATCCATCTCCCCTTCCCTGAGGAACCTACATTGGCTAAACGTAAAGAATCGGGTCACATTCAAGACCCTCTGCCTCACCCATAAATGCGCTCATGGAGACGCTCCACAATACCTTTGCGAGAAGATAACACACTACACACCCAATCGCAGTCTCCGATCATCTAACCAAAACCTCCTCCTCATTCCCAAATCCTGCTACAAAGCAAAAGGGGAATGGAGATTCGCTGTTCAAGGACCACGGTTATGGAACGCTCTACCAACCGACATCCGCATGGAAGAAAACCATCAGGCCTTTCAGGAAAAACTCAAGACCTACCTTTTCTAAGAAGGGTGACAACAAAGCACCCATACAGCGCCTTGAGGCGATTCAGTTCGCATTGTAGCGCTATATAAATCATTCATTCATTCATCACCCTCAGCTCAAGTTTACACGGCAGAGATGCTCTCAAAACCATTCCCAATTACCAATGGTACCCGCCAAGGATGTCCCCTATCGCCACAAATTTTCAACCTATTGATGGAACATTGACAGAACATATTAGATCTAATACCCACATTTCAGGTTTTAATTGGATCTATTGATCACAAAATCAATCTCTTTGCCGATGAAGTGATAATGATGCTCACTAACCCTGTATCTTCCCTGGCTTCGGTACAATCGATATTACAAAACTTTAGTAATGTCTCATACTATAAAGTTAACGAAACTAAGTCTTATCTTTTAGACTTGGGTCTTGACGCCATAACCAGTAACATACTGCGCAACCTTTACACATACCAATGGGCTGACGGGAACATATCCTATTTAGGAAGAACAGAGAAGGGGTCCCCTGTGGGTTGGACTTTAAAGGCGTAGAATTTGTAACCCCAGATAAATGGAGACTAATATATATTGAAAAAGTGTTTATTACAAAAGATGTAGTACATAAAAACAGTAGAAGATTTCACATATATAACAATATAAAACACCTGGAGACTGTTTCAACAAAACTTGGTTGATTCTTGTGATACAATACAAGTTATGAATGCATTTGTGTCATTTTCTCACACTGACGCGTTTCGGATGTTAATGATTTCCTCCTTCCTCAGAGGTGAGACTATAACACCATTCCTATTATATATAGAAAAATGTCAAAGTCAGGTGATATGTCAGAAATGCAAATCTTCATAGAAATGATTACATCTACTGAATCAAAAAGATTCATACAAATACAAATGAAACATAGAACAAAACTCACATGGAGAGCACACCAAGTAACGAGACATTCCAGTAGGGTTAAAAGTAACGGCTGGAGGGAGGAGCTTCTTCACTTTACAACCTCAAAGGAGGTCGGTTGTATACCAAATATATATAGATGCCCATCAGCCAACTGGAGCTCAGTAATTGCTCCAACAGTTGGATATAGTGCGTCTATCCCAAAGGGAGCGATCGTTTGGGGGGCGCCTGTAGAACACACTGGGGTCGGACAGTGAAAAGAGACCCCTACGAGATAAAACATGTATGTATGTGTCAGGTTAACAAGTAATTACTTTTGTGATGTAGATAATGCATATAAAATCACTGATCTATACCTGTCGGTGAATCTTAGCTTGTTATACCACTGGTTTTAGTATATCCAAGTTGGACAGTGTCGACCGATGACTCTGAAGAGAGATGGTCAAAAAGGCATTTAAGATAGTGAGTAGGAAAATGATGGCTCACCCCAAAGGTATATGTATTTTTGTATTTCAATATACAGTGGTGTGAAAAAGTGTTTGCCCCCTTCCTCATTTCCTGTTCCTTTGCATGTTTGTCACACTTAAGTGTTTCGGAACATTAAACCAATTTAAACAATAGTCAAGGACAACACAAGTAAACACAAAATGCAATTTGTAAATGAAGGTGTTTATTATTAAAGGTGAAAAAAAATCCAAACCATCATGGCCCTGTGTGAAAAAGTGATTGCCCCCTAAACCTAATAACTGGTTGGGCCACCCTTAGCAGCAACAACTGCAACCAAGCGTTTGCGATAACGTGCAATGAGGCTTTTACAGCGTCCTGGAGGAATTTTGGCCCACTCATCTTTGCAGAATTGTCCTAATTCAGTTACATTAGAGGGTTTTCGAGCATGAACGGCCTTTTTAAGGTCATACCACAACATCTCAATAGGATTCAGGTCAGGACTTTGGCTAGGCCACTCCAAAGTCTTCATTTTGTTTTTCTTCAGCCCTTCGGTGGTGGACTTGCTGGTGTGTTTAGGATCATTGTCCTGCTGCAGAACCCAAGTTCGTTTCAGCTTGAGTACACGAACAGATGGTCGGACATTCTCCTTCAGGATCTCTTGGTAGACAGCAGAATTCATAGTTCCTTTTATCACGGCAAGTCTTCCAGGTCCTGAAGCAGCAAAACAGCCCCAGACCATCACACTACCACCACCATATTTTACTGTTGGTATAATGTTCTTTTTCTGAAATGCAGTGTTCCTTCTACGCCAGATATACTTGGACACACACCTTCCAAAGAGTTCCACTTTTGTCTCATCGGTCCACAGAATGTTGTCCCAAAAGTCTTGGGGATCATCAAGATGTGTTGTGGAGAAATTGAGACGAGCTTTGATGTTCTTTTTGCTCAGCAGTGGTTTTCTCCTTGGAACTCTGCCATGCAGGCCATTTTTGCCCAGTATTTTCCTGATGGTGGAGGCATGAACGCTGACCTTAACTGAGGCAAGTGAGGCCTGCAGTTCTTGGACGTTGTTGTGGGGTCTTTTGTGACCTCTTGGATGAGTCGTCGCTGCGCTCTTGGGGTAATTTTGGGCGGCCGGCCACTCCTGGGAAGGTTCACCACTGTTCCATGTCTTCGCCATTTGTGGATAATGGCTCTCACTGTGGTTCGCTGGATTCCCAAAGCTTTGGAAATGGCTTTATAACCCTTTCCAGACTGATAGATCTCAATTACTTTCTTTCTCAATTGTTCCTGAATTTCTTTGGGTCTCGGCATGATGTGTAGCTTTTAAGGATCTTCTGGTGGACCTTACTGTGTCAAGCAGCTCCTATTTAAGTGATGCCTTGATTGTGAACAGGTGTGGCAATAATCAGGCCTGGGTGTGGCTAGAGAAATTGAACTCAGGTGTGGACAACCACAGTTATAGTATGTTTTAACAAGGGGGGCAATCACTTTTTCACACAGGGCCATGATGGTTTGGATTTTTTTTCACCTTTAATAATAAACACCTTCATTTACAAATTGCATTTTGTGTTTACTTGTGTTGTCCTTGACTATTGTTTAAATTGGTTTGATGTTCCGAAACACTTAAGTGTGACAAACATGCAAAGGAACAGGAAATGAGGAAGGGGGCAAACACTTTTTCACACCACTGTATGTCTCAATAGTAAATGACATTATACATATTTGGATAATTCATATAATAGTAGATATCTGTGGGGCAAAAAAGTCCCTCAGAGTTCTATGGGAGAGCAATGATTGCAGCAAAAATACATAAGCAAAGAGGGGGAAAAATTAATGGCTTTTATATTATTGTATTCAAATAATAATCTAGGATTGTCAAACAATGACAGCGATGTCAAATAAGGAAGTTTACAACTAACAGCAAACTTATATTAGTGTGGTAAAAAAAGGGGGAGCATAGATTCCATAGGGAATAAAAGAAGTCAAATAAAAAGAATTTGTTACCTTATAGTGGTGTCACGCTGTTCGCCTCCTCCTCAGACTGACTGTTGCAGATTCTGAGTGGGGCGGACAGCGTATTTATATGTGTGTTCCAGCCCTGCAGCCAGCTGTATCAGATACAGCTGATTGCTGAAGGGCATGGAGACTGATGGAGGGTGTGTATTCCAGCCCTGCAGCCAGCTGTATCAGATACAGCTGATTGCTGAAGGGCATGGAGACTGATGGAGGGTGTGTATTCCAGCCCTGCAGCCAGCTGTATCAGATACAGCTGATTGCGGAAGGGCATGGAGACTGATGGAGGGTGTGTATTCCAGCCCTGCAGCCAGCTGTATCAGATACAGCTGATTGCTGAAGGGCATGGAGACTGATGGAGGGTGTGTATTCCAGCCCTGCAGCCAGCTGTATCAGATACAGCTGATTGCTGGAAGGCATGGAAACTAATAGAGCTCTCTGAGTCCGGCCCCCCGAGTGTTGCGCGCGCAGCCGGGTCCCGCGCACCAATGAATGGTTGCGCAACGTGACCCGGGCACGCCCACAACTCCAGCCGGCACGTTATGCTACACCGGCGAACAGCGCATGCTCGCCGGGTGAAGCAATATGGAGTCCCGGCATCAAATGACGCCGGGAAATCCTACATCGCCGTCGCGTCCATTGGGAGATGGGCGGGACGGCTGGGCGTGCCAGGCGGGATGGCTGGGCGTGCCGGGCGGTCTACTAGGCGTCTCCCCTCATTAGTACGATCTAATTGTAGGGAATTCGATGGAGATTATTGATTGAAGCTCCTTCATCCAGACGCTTCACATTGGGGGATATAATCTGAAAGTGAAATTTAGGCAAAGAAGGGGAAGAGATAAATGCAGATTATACAGATGACAACAAATCATATTAATTGCATAGAGATCCATGTATATACATATCAGGAAGACATGAAAATTATGTGCAGCAAAAGGACTTTATACAAATTGTATGTTATTAAACAATATATAGCTGGCAAAATAAGGTGACAGGGAACAAGGGAAGGGAGTTATAGATGTACAGACACATTATGGATTAGTATGCAAATCTTATGAGTGTCCTGATAGTTGTGAGGGCATGAATCTTTAGTATCTAATGTGAAAGGAGTACAGAAATGCCATGGATGCATATCGACTTCAAGAACATTTTTCAATTTTATGTTAAAGCCCTCATGCCCTCACAACTATCAGGACACTCATAAGATTTGCATACTAATCCATAATGTGTCTGTACATCTATAACTCCCCTTCCCTCTCCGGGTGAAGCAATATGGACTCCATTCATATTGCTTTACCCAGAGAGCATGCGCTGTTCGCCGGTGAAGCATAACGTGCCGGCGGGAGTTGTGGGCGTGCCCGGGTCACGTTGCGCAACCATTCATTGGTGCGCGGGACCCGGCTGCGCGCGCAACACTCGGGGGGCCGGATTCAGAGAGCTCTATTAGTTTCCATGCCTTCCAGCAATCAGCTGTATCTGATACAGCTGGCTGCAGGGCTGGAATACACACCCTCCATCAGTCTCCATGCCCTTCAGCAATCAGCTGTATCTGATACAGCTGGCTGCAGGGCTGGAATACACACCCTCCATCAGTCTCCATGCCCTTCAGCAATCAGCTGTATCTGATACAGCTGGCTGCAGGGCTGGAATACACACATATAAATACGCTGTCCGCCCCACTCAGAATCTGCAACAGTCAGTCTGAGGAAGAGGCGAACAGCGTGACACCACTATAAGGTAACAAATTCTTTTTATTTGACTTCTTTTATTCCCTATGGAATCTATGCTCCCCCTTTTTTTACCACACTAATATAAGTTTGCTGTTAGTTGTAAACTTCCTTATTTGACATCGCTGTCATTGTTTGACAATCCTATATTATTATTTGGATACAATAATATAAAAGCCATTCATTTTTCCCCCTCTTTGCTTATGTATTTTTGCTGCAATCATTGCTCTCCCATAGAACTCTGAGGGACTTTTTTGCCCCACAGATATCTACTATTATATGAATTATCCAAATATGTATATTGTCATTTACTATTGAGACATATATTGAAATACAAAAATACATATACCTTTGGGGTGAGCCATCATTTTCCTACTCACTATCTTAAATGCCTTTTTGACCATCTCTCTTCAGAGTCATCGGTCGACACTGTCCAACTTGGATATACTAAAACCAGTGGTATAACAAGCTAAGATTCACCGACAGGTATAGATCAGTGATTTTATATGCATTATCTACGTCACAAAAGTAATTACTTGTTAACCTGACACATACATACATGTTTTATCTCGTAGGGGTCTCTTTTCACTGTCCGACCCCAGTGTGTTCTACAGGCGCCCCCCAAACGATCGCTCCCTTTGGGATAGACGCACTATATCCAACTGTTGGAGCAATTACTGAGCTCCAGTTGGCTGATGGGCATCTATATATATTTGGTATACAACCGACCTCCTTTGAGGTTGTAAAGTGAAGAAGCTCCTCCCTCCAGCCGTTACTTTTAACCCTACTGGAATGTCTCGTTACTTGGTGTGCTCTCCATGTGAGTTTTGTTCTATGTTTCATTTGTATTTGTATGAATCTTTTTGATTCAGTAGATGTAATCATTTGTATGAAGATTTGCATTTCTGACATATCACCTGACTGACATTTTTCTATATATAATAGGAATGGTGTTATAGTCTCACCTCTGAGGAAGGAGGAAATAATTAATATCCGAAACGCGTCAGTGTGAGAAAATGACACAAATGCATTCATAACTTGTATTGTATCACCAAGTTTTGTTGAAACAGTCTCCAGGTGTTTTATATTGTTATATATGTGAAATCTTCTACTGTTTTTATGTACTACATCTTTTGTAATAAACGCTTTTTCAATATATATTGATCTCCATTTATCTGGGGTTACAAATTCTACGCCTTTAACCACTTCCCGACCGCCCCATGTAGATATACGTCGGCAGAATGGCACGTACAGGCAGAAGCACGTACCTGTACGTGCCATTCTTCAGGCGGTTGGGGGGTCCGATCGGACCCCCCTCCGCCGGCGGGGACGGTCGGGATGGCTTCAGAAGCGATGCGGGACGAGGTAACGGCCAGTCGTTTCTGGCCACCCCCTCCCGATCGCTCTGGCCAATGAGATGCTTCCCCTTCCTTCCCCTTCCTGTGTAATTGTAAACACAGGCAAGGGGAAGTGATGTCACGCTCCTCGTGTCGGTCTTTCTGACCGGGACGCCGAGCGGAGAAGACATCAGGTTAGTGCACCAACACTACACTGACACCAGGCACACATAGGCACATATTTCACCCCCCTGTCACCCCCTGATCACCCCCCAGATCACCCCCTGCCCCCCCTGTCACAGTGTCACTGATTGCAGTGATCATTTATTTACTGATCACTGCATTTAGTGTCAGTGTGACTGCAATAACTGTCAGGGCAGTTAGTTTTAGGCCCCTTTAGGTCCAAGGTAGCCCCCTACCCCCCCCCCCCCAATAAAGGTTTAACCCCTTGATTGCCCCCTAGGTAACCCTTTCACCCCCTTTTGCCAGTGTCACTAAGCGATCGTTTTTTTTGATCGCTCTATTAGTGTCACTGGTGCCGCTAGGTAGCCAGTTTTTTTTTTAGGTAACCGCCAGGTTTATATAGGATTATAAATAGGTTTATAGGTCAGGTACCCCCATATTACAACCTAAATAAAGGTTTTAACCCCTTGATTGCCCCTAGAGTTAACTCTTTCACCAGTGATCACAGTATAAGTGTCACTGGTGACGCTGGTTAGCCAGTTAGTTATTTAGTTATTTAGGTTCCCCGTCAGGTTTTTATATAGTGTCAGGTACCCCCATATATTACCTAATAAAGGTTTTAACCCCTTGATTGCCCCTAGTTAACCCTTTCACCAGTGATCACCGTATAACTGTTACGGGTGACGCTGGTTAGTTAGCTTGTTTTTTTATACTGTCAGGGCACCCGCCATTTATTACCCAACTATCGGTTTAACCCCCTGATCGCCCGGCGGGTGATATCAATTAGGTTTTAGGGTCAAATAAGGTCTGCGTCGCCCCAGGTTAGTGCCAGTACCGCAAACACCCACGCGCAAAGCATACACCTCCCTTAGTGGTATAGTATCTGAACAGATCAATATCTGATCTGATCAGATCTATACTAGCGTCCCAGCAGTTTAGGGTTCCAAAAAACGCATTGTTAGCGGGATCAGCCCAGATACCTGCTAGCACCTGCGTTTTCCCCCTCCGCCCAGCCCAGCCCAGCCCACCCAAGTGCAGTATCGATCGATCACTGTCACTTCCAAAACACTAAGCACACATAACTGCAGCGTTCGCAGAGTCAGGCCTGATCCCTGCGATCGCTAACAGTTTTTTTGGTAGCGTTTTGATTCAGTTGCCAGCAGCCTAGGAGCTTTTTTTCCTGTGAATCTCACTAGTGTACTACTAAATTTAGAGCCCAAAATGGCAAATCGCAAGTACACTAGTGAACAGGCCTACTTGTTTCTGAGTATGTCAGATAGTGAAGAGGAGGTCACTCATCTGTCACAATCAGGCTCAGAATACGATCCAGTAGACGACAGCGGCTCCATGACAGATAGCTCTGGCGACGAAGGTGTGGTCCCTGCTAAGGTCAGGCGTACCCGATCCCGATCTTCTGATGTTGTTGAGGTGCAGGAACCGCAGGTCTCTCGTATGGAGCAGAGAAGTACTAGCGCCGCTATTCCTTCTGGTGAACTGGCAAGCACCAGCGGCCTAGTACACCCTGGACGTAGTCAAACCAGCACTGCAGTAACACTTGGTGACGTGGCGAGTCCCATAAGTGCAGTTCAAGCTGGCGAGGTGGCAAGCACAAGTAGTGTCCCGCTGCCACCAAGAAGAAGACAAAGGCAGGTCCGTCGATCACATAGTGTCCTTCCTGCAGAATTCGCCAATCCTGATTGGGTGCCCACCACTTCTGCAGAACCCGTACTTCCCCCATTCACTGGCCAACCCGGTATTCAGGTGGAAACAGCTGATTTTAAGCCATCCGATTTTTATTCGCTGTTTTTCACGGAAGATCTCTATAGATCTATTGTGGACCAAAGTAATATATACGCTGGTCAACACATCGCCGCTAATCCCCAAGTGCCTTCCCTTGCCAGAGATTGGAAACCAATTACGGTTTCCGAATTTAAGACCTTTCTGGGCCTTTCCCTCAACATGGGCATACACAAATTCCCGACTCTGAGGTCTTATTGGTCCACCTCACCGCACCACCATATGCCCGTGTTCTCTGCCTCCATGTCCAGGGCACGATACGAGATGATTTTGCGGTTCATGCACTTCAGTGACAATGAACTTTGTCGTCCTCGTGGAGACCCTGAATTTGATCGGCTCTACAAAATTCGGCCCCTCATAAACCACTTCAACCAATGTTTTGCAGCCTTGTTTACGCCCAATCAAGTTGTCTGCGTTGACGAGTCCCTGATTAAGTTTTCTGGCCGCTTGTCTTTCAAACAGTTCCTTCCCAGCAAGCGTGCCAGATACGGGGTCAAGCTCTACAAGCTCTGTGACAGGGCAACAGGCTATACGTGGAGCTTTTCGGTTTATGAGGGAAAAGATAGTCACGTAGAGCCGGAGAACTGTCCAGATTACATAGGGAGCGCTGGCAAGATAGTGTGGAACTTGGTGTCACCCTTATTCGGAAAGGGGTACCACTTGTACGTGGACAATTATTACACGAGCATGCCACTGTTTAGTCACTTGTTTGATCATCAGATTGGAGCATGTGGCACCGTGCGACCTAATCGCCGGGGCTTTCCCCAGCGGCTTGTAGATTCCCCTCTTAGGCTGGGGGAGAGAGCCTGCTTCAAGTGTAATAATTTGCTCGCTGTGAAGTGGAGGGATAATAGGAATGTTTTCGTTCTTACCTCCCTTCATGCAGACACGACAGTCCAAATTCGTACGGCGGCTGGTGTTGTGACGAAACCCCTCTGTGTCCACGAATACAACCTTAATATGGGGGGGGTGGACCTCAACGACCAGTTGTTGGCGCCGTACCTAGTTGTCCGTAAGGCTAGACGCTGGTACAAAAAAGTGTCTATTTATTTATTCCAATTGGCTTTGCTGAATGCTCATGTGCTATACGGAGCTTCAGGCGGGACGTTACCCTTCCTTGAATTCCAGGGAGCGGTTGTCATGGAACTCCTGTATCCAGGCGGTTCCACACCTCAACATCCCCTACCAAATGCAGTAAGCCGGCTGCATGAGAGGCATTATCCTCATGTCCTCCAGAGTACCCCTACCCAACGAGCCCCCCAAAGAAGATGTCGTGTCTGTACCAAGCGCGGATTTAGGCGTGACACCCGTTATTATTGTCCACTCTGTCCTGACAATCCTGGTCTCTGCGTTGGTGAATGCTTTGAACGCTACCACTCACTAGTGAGGTTTTAGCGTAGGGTACAGCATTTCACAGGCTAGGATACACTTTTACAGGGTCTCAAGAATGCCATCGCATTTTGAGACCCGACCGTTGCAGTTAAAATTATAGTTACAGGGTCTCAAGAATGCCATCGCATTTTGAGACCCGACCGTTACAGTTAAAATTATAGTTATAGTTTAAAAAAAAAGTGTAAAAAATAAAAATAAAAAAAAAAATTACAAAAAAAAAAAAAAACCAAAAAAAATATAAAATAAAAAACCAAAAATAGTTGTCGTTTTATTGTTCTCTCTCTATTGTTGCTCTTTTTTACTCTATTCTATTCTGCAATGTTTTATTATGTTTTATCATGCTTGCTTTTCAGGTATGTTTTATTGTTAACCATTTTTTTGTTTTCAGGTGCGCCATTCAGTTGCAGCGCGGATTTATTTATCTTGACAGCAACAGCGTTTGCTCCCACGATACATAAAGCCGCGACTCCAACACTGTAGGAGGTGATTTCACCACCACAGTTAAAAAAAAAGAGCATATATGCCGAAGCATGGGGGCAGCAGAGGGCGGAGGAGCGATTTTGCTCCTAATGCCACGTACATACGGTCGAAAAAAAGTCCGACCATGTGTACGTGGCATAACTTTTTTGCGGGAGGATGCCCCCATGCTTCGGCATATATATATTTTAGGCACCGGTTGCGTTAACAAAATGTTTTATTTTTTACTATGTTTTTTTTTTGGTATTTGATTTGCAGGTATGGTATGGTAAGGTCTTACTGTTATACTCTAATGTTACTTTGTTTTAATGTTAACCATTATTTGCTTAGCAGGTACGCCATTCAGTTGCAGCGTGGATTTATTTATCTTGACAGCAACAGCGTTTGCTCCCACGATACATAAAGCCGCGACTCCAACGCTGTAGGAGGTGATTTCACCACCACAGTTAAAAAAAAAAAGCATATATGCCGAAGCATGGGGGCAGCAGAGGGCGGAGGAGCGATTTTGCTCCTAATGCCACGTACATACGGTCGAAAAAAGTCCGACCATGTGTACGTGGCATAACTTTTTTGCGGGAGGATGCCCCCATGCTTCGGCATATATATATTTTAGGCACCGGTTGCGTTAACAAAATGTTTTATTTTTTACTATGTTTTTTTTTTGGTATTTGCTTTGCAGGTATGGTATGGTAAGGTCTTACTGTTATACTGTAATGTTACTTTGTTTTAATGTTAACCATTATTTGCTTAGCAGGTACGCCATTCAGTTGAAGCGTGGATTTATTTATCTTGACAGCAACAGCGTTTGCTCCCACGATACATAAAGCCGCGACTCCAATGCTGTAGGAGGTGATTTCACCACCACAGTTAAAAAAAAGAGCATATATGCCGAAGCATGGGGGCAGCAGAGGGCGGAGGAGCGATTTTGCTCCTAATGCCACGTACATACGGTCGAAAAAAGTCCGACCATGTGTACGTGGCATAACTTTTTTTGCGGGAGGATGCCCCCATGCTTCGGCATATATAAATGGTGCATGTATGCCCATCATTAGAAGTGGGTGGATGAAGGGAGGTATTCTAATGGTGGGCATACCCACCGCGCCATTGGGAAATTGGGAAAGCATTTTATCACACCGATCTTGGTGTGGTCAGATGCTTTGAGGGCAGAGGAAAGATCTAGGGTCTAATAGACCCCAATTTTTTCAAAAAAAGAGTACCTGTCACTGCCTATTGCTATCATAGGGGATATTTACATTCCCTGCGATAACAATAAAAATGACAACTAAGAAAAAAAAAATGGAAGTAACAGTTAAAAAATAAAATAAAAACGCTAAAAAAAAACAAAAACAAAAAAAAAAAAAAAAAAAAAGCACCCCTGCCCCCCCTTCTTTTGCGCAAAGGCGAACACAAGCGTTGGTCTGGCGTCATATGTAAACAGCAATTGCACCATGCATGTGAGGTATCACCGCGAAGGTCAGATCGAGGGCAGTAATTTTAGCAGTAGACCTCCTCCGTGAATCTAATGTGGTAACCTGTAAAGGCTTTTAAAGGCTTTTAAAAATGTATGTAGTTTGTCGCCACTGCGTGTTTGTGCGCAATTTTAAAGCATGTCGTGTTTGGTATCCATGTACTCGGCCTAAGATCATATTTTTTATTTCATCAAAAATTTGAGCAATATAGTGTGTTTAAGTGCATTAAAATAAAAAAAAGTGTATTTTTTCCACAAAAAATGCGTTTGAAAAATCGCTGCGCAAATACTGTGTGGAAAAAAAAAAAAAAATGCAACACCCACCATTTTAATCTGTAGGGCCTTTGCTTTAACAATATATATAGTGTTTGGGGGTTCAACGTAATTTTCTTGCAAAAAAAAAATATGTTTTCATGTAAACAAAAAGTGTCAGAAAGGGCTTTATCTTCAAGTGGTTAGAAGAGTGGGTGACGTGTGACATAGGCTTCTAAATGTTGTGCATAAAATGCCAGGACAGTTCAAACCCCCCCCAAATGACCCCATTTTGGAAAGTAGACACCCCAAGCTATTTGCTGAGAGCAATGTTGAGCCCATTAAATATTTTTTTTTTTGGTCCCAAGAGATTGAATAATGAAAAAAAAAAAAAATAATATTTTTTTTTACAAAAACTTGTCACTAAATGATATATTGCTCAAACATGCCATGGGCATATGTGGAGATACACCCCAAAATACATTCTGTTGCTTCTCCTGAGTACGGGGATACCACATGTGTGGGACTTTTTGGGAGCCTAGCCGCGTACGGGACCCCAAAATCCAAGCACCGCTTTCAGGCTTTCTAAGGGTGTAATTTTTTTATTTCACTCCTCACTGCCAATCACAGTTTCGGAGGCCATGGAATGCCCAGATGGCACAAACCACCCCCAAATGACCCCATTTTGGAAAGTAGACACCCCAAGCTATTTGCTGAGAGGTATGGTGAGTATTTTGCAGATCTCGCTTTTTGTCACAATGTTTTGAAAATTGAAAAAAGAAAAAAAAATTTTTTTTTTCTTTACTTTCTTCATTTTCAAAAACACATGAGAGCTGTAAAATACTCACCATGCCTCTCAACAAATAGCTTGGGGTGTCTACTTTCCAAAATGGGGTCATTTGGGGGGGTTTTGTGCTATTTTGGCATTTTATGGCCTTCAAAACTGTGATAGGTAGTGAGGAGTGAAATCAAAAATTTGCACCCTTAGAAACCCTGAAGGCGGTGCTTGGGTTTCGGGGCCCCGTACGCGGCTAGGCTCCCAAAAAGTCCCACACATGTGGTATCCCCATACTCAGGAGAAGCAGCAAAATGTATTTTGGGGTGCAATTCCACATATAACCATGGCATGTGTGAGCAATATATCATTTAGTGACAACTTTTTGAATAAATTTTTTTTATTTTTATTTTTTGTCTTTATTCAATCACTTGGGACTAAAAAAAAAAATATTCAACGGGCTTAACATGCCTCTCAGCAAATAGCTTGGGGTGTCTACTTTCCAAAATGGGGTCATTTGGGGGGGTTTTGTGCCATCTTGGCATTTTATGGTCTTCAAAACTGTGATAGGTAGTGATAGGTAGTGAGGAGTGAAATCAAAAATTTATGCCCTTAGAAATCCTGAAAGCGGTGCTTGGTTTTCGGGGTCCCGTATGCGGATAGGCTCCCAAAAAGTCCCACACATGTGGTATCCCCGTACTCAGGAGAAGCAGCAGAATGTATTTTGGGGTGTAATTCCACATATGCCCATGGCATGTGTGGGCAATATATCATTTAGTGACAACTTTGGGCAAAAAAAAAAAAAAGTTTGTAATATTCCCGCAACTTGTGGCAAAATATAAAATATTCCATGTACTCAACATGCCTCTCAGCAAATAGCTTGGGGTGTCTACTTTCCAAAATGGGGTCATTTGGGGGGGTTTTGTGCAATTTTGGCATTTTATGGCCTTCGAAACTGTGATAGGTAGTGAGGAGTGAAATCAAAAATTTACACCCTTAGAAATGCTGAAGGTGGTGCTTGGGTTTCGGGGCCCCGTACGCGGCTAGGCTCCCAAAAAGTCCCACACATGTGGTATCCCCGTACTCAGGAGAAGTGGCAAAATGTATTTTGGGGTGCAATTCCACATACAACCATGGCATGTGTGAGCAATATATCATTTAGTGACAACTTTTTGAATACATTTTTTTTTTTTTTTTTTTTGTCTTTATTCAATCACTTGGGACTAAAAAAAAAAATATTCAATGTGCTCAACATGCCTCTCAGCAAATAGCTTGGGGTGTCTACTTTCCAAAATGGGGTCATTTGGGGGGGTTTTGTGCCATCTTGGCATTTTATGGCCTTCAAAACTGTGATAGGTAGTGATAGGTAGTGAGGAGTGAAATCAAAAATTTATGCCCTTAGAAATCCTGAAGGCGGTGCTTGGTTTTCGGGGTCCCGTATGCGGATAGGCTCCCAAAAAGTCCCACACATGTGGTATCCCCGTACTCAGGAGAAGCAGCAGAATGTATTTTGGGGTGTAATTCCACATATGCCCATGGCATGTGTGGGCAATATATAATTTAGTGACAACTTTGGGCAAAAAAAAAAAAGTTTGTAATATTTCCTCAACTTGTGGCAAAATATAAAATATTCCATGTACTCAACATGCCTCTCAGCAAATAGCTTGGGGTGTCTACTTTCCAAAATGGGGTCATTTGGGGGGGTTTTGTGCTATTTTGGCATTTTATGGCCTTCAAAACTGTGATAGGTAGTGAGGAGTGAAATCAAAAATTTGCACCCTTAGAAACCCTGAAGGCGTTGATTGGGTTTCGGGGCCCCGTGCGCGGCTAGGCTCCCAAAAAGTCCCACACATGTGGTATCCCCATACTCGGGAGAAGCAGCAAAATGTATTTTGGGGTGCATCTCCACATATAACCATGGCATGTGTGAGCAATATATCATTTAGTGACAACTTTATGAAAAAAAATTTTTTTTTTTTTTTTTTTTGTCTTTATTCAATCCCTTGGGACTAAAAAAAAAAATATTCAATAGGCTCAACATGCCTCTCAGCAAATAGCTTGGGGTGTCTACTTTCCAAAATGGGGTCATTTGGGGGGGTTTTGTACTTCCCTGCCATTTTAGCACCTCAAGAAATGAGATAGGCAGTCATAAATTAAAAGCGGTGTAAATTCCAGAAAATGTACTCTAGTTTGTAGACGCTATAACTTTTGCGCAAACCAATAAATATACGCTTATTGGCATTTTTTTTACTAATGACATGTGGCTGAATACATTTTGGCCCAAATGTTTGACTAAAATTGTGTTTATTGGATTTTTCTTATAACGAAAAGTAGAAAATATTTTTTTTTTCAAAATTTGCGGTCTTTTTCCGTTTATAGCGCAAAAAATAAAAATCACAGAGGCAATCAAATACCATCAAAAGAAAGCTCTATTTGTGGGAAGAAAAGGACGCAAATTTCGTTTGGTTACAACATTGCATGACCGCGCAATTACCAGTTAAAGCAGTGCAGTGCGAAATTGAAAAAAGACCTCTGGTCCTTTGGCTGCCAAATGGTCCGGGGCTGAAGTGGTTAAAGTCCAACCCACAGGGGACCCCTTCTCTGTTCTCTCTATTATAGGATGTGGCGTAAACCGTAAAAAATTCCCCTCCCTAGTATTATATACTCATGTGTGTTTTTTTGTTTAGCCTACATTTCTATCCTATTTAGGAATTACACTCACCAAATCAACGAAAAGGCTCTTCAACAATAACTACCCTGAAACCAAACAAATGCTTATCAGTGAAACAACCAAACTCTCAAAATATGAATTTTCATGGTCTGGTAGGTTGGCAGCATTCAAAATGCTTATACTTCCGACTACTATACGTATTCCGTACTTTACCCATACCACTATCTAACTCATATCTTAACTCTCTCCAATCTATTGTACACAAATATGTATGGCAGGGCAAAAAAACAAGAAGTAGCCACTCAAAAATAATCAAACACAGAATGGCGGGATGAATGGGATACACTGACATAAAAGATTACTACCTGGCCACCATACTATCCCAAATGACAGATTGGACAGGTCTTCAACCGAACACATTGTGGGGTAATATTGAAAACTATATGACGCTGAGTGACAATCTTAAAAACTGGCTGTTTAGCACCACCTCCAACAAACCTCACCTACACTTATACTCCCCAACCATTCAAGCTTCAGTTAAAGCTTGGACAATACTCCATAATACCAAATGGTCGACGCTCACCACCAAACGACTACAAATACCTATACATACCCTCCAACTAGTATCACCAGACCTGATCTTACCCAAATGGATCTTAGACCAGGCATTGACCACATCTGACCTCAGGGACAAGATCATACACAAATCCTTTACTCAAGTTTAAAAAACTTTTGGCGCACCTGCCACAGATTTCTTCAATTTCCATAGAATCCAGAGATGTCTAAATGCACATACCCAATAGAGGGGGCCTTACATACCAGACTATGGAATTTCTTTTTCTCGAACAAGGCAGATACGAAAGGTATTTCACTATTATACACTACCCTAGAGGAAAAACTGGTTTTCCACAAATCAAAACCTTACACTGATTGGGAAGTAGACCTTCAGACACATTTTTCGGACCAACAATGTCAAAAAGCCTTAAAATCAGTATACAAAGCCACAAATTGCACTTCCTTATGGGAACTAACGAACAAGATAACACTAAGATGGTACCTGACTCCACATAGACTAGCCAAATTTCAGTTGAACACATTACCCCTCTGCTGGAGAGACTGTAATCACACTGGTAGCCTGTTCCACATATTATGGACATGTCCAAACCTAACTAACCTTTGGACAAAAGTAGAAACTCTAATAAAAGAGGTATGTCAACATGACATTACCCTTACCCCACAAATGGCTGTTCTGAACATGCTTCCGGACTCTATTCCAACACCATCTAGACTTGTACTCACACACATAATGCTAGCAACCAGACTACTCATCATCCGATGCTGGAAGTCATCAAACATTCAAACCCTGCCAGAAATCATCACCCTGGTTCACACACACTACAAATACGAATCCATACTGTCAAGTGGTCAACCCACGTACTCCAAAATTCAAAACCTTTGGTTACCATGGAAACGATGGTATGCAAAATTACTGGATTAATAATCTTCTGATAACACAAATACTCCTGCACTTGAAGTCCCAATATGATTTTAATTCTGCAGATGCTCTCTTCCCCACCTCATTCCTCAACTCCCCTACCCTTACTCCTCCCTCCCCCCCTTCTTACTCTCCCTTCTCTCCTCTGTCCCAGTTATTGTCTGCTTTATGGTTAACGTTTACTACTAGAACATAGTTCTTTATATCAACGCTAGTTTATTGAAAGCGAGTATTTTTTAACAAATCCTCATGACTGTACCGAATGTTACAATTTTTTTTGACTGAATGTCTAAACAGTTATACAATTGTATTCTTGAAAACTTCAATAAAAATCTATTTGAAAAAAAAGTACAAAAAGCATAATACATACAGTACACTGTAATCTTACCGATTACGTTACTATATCAAATAATTTCACCTCCCCTTTGTCACTAATGTTTTGTCCAGTGCCCTGCATGCAGTTTTATATTATATGTACTGTTCTTTCTGCCTGGAAACTTGAGAATGTCCATGGCAACCAAAAAGTGTCCCTTTTATGTCAAAAGTGGTTTTAGACCGATAGTAAATTAGAATCACTTGCAGAATTGAGCGATAGTGATTTGTGGGGAAATTTGTCAAAAACTCAAAGTAACGATAGCCATAATTTTGCAATTGAGCAAATTTCTGTGTTTTTGATTTGATTACATTATTGAATACATTTTATTATTATTTGTTATACTTATTGATAGTTATTTATTATATTATAATTTACGATTTTGTGTTTCAAACTTTATCATACCAGGGATGTCTACTAGAATCTTGTTTGGACAGATTTAAGTGAATTATTCCTAAGAATTACAGGCCTATAATATAAAACACCAAATTTCCATGCAAAACAATGTACCACTTTCAGCATCAAAAATCTGATATTATCATACCGCCATGGAGGTTAAAGGAGTTGTAAAGGCAGAAGTTTTTTTTTATCTTAATGCATTCTGTGTGTAGCAGCCTCCCCAGCACCCCCATATACTTACCTAAGCCCCTCTCTGTCCAGCGATGTCCATGAGTCCCTCGGCCGTCCCTGACAAAATGTATTCTGCTACATGTCTTTGGTAAAAAAAATCCTGTTAAGTGTATAATAATTGGTTTGTGTGATGATCACTGACATATGTGCGCAGATGATCACGGACATGTGTGTGCAGGTGATCATTGGGATATATGATTTTAGTGGTACATATGTGGGGACAGGTGTTTTTATTGTGTGGGGACATGTGTGTGGGGACAGTGTTCTGAGGACACTATTTAGGGGACACTGTGTGTGTTTACATTGTGTGGGGACACTGTGCCGGTTATCAGTGTGTAAAAAGCTGTAAAAACAGCTCATACTCACTGATCACTGGCTGGCTGCAGCGATCTGCTCTACTCTCCTCACTGACAACTTCCGTTTGAGGAGAAAAGAGCCGAATAACCAAGCAACCAGCTCTCTGTTTACATCACATGACGACTCTGATTGGAGACAGCCATCATGTAATCAGGAGGGCCAATCACAGAGCCCTCCTGCTGATCGGAGATGCGCCGTGTCAGGGTGACATGAGCGCATCGGGAGTGCACCGCTTTGAGTGCACGTGCGATCCCCCCTCCTTCTGAGGGACATCTCTGAACATCCACTCAGAAGGAGGAAGCGCCCACCCGGCCGTAGAGGTGGTTAAGGATGCTGGCAGATGCCAGTTCCTTAGCTATCGCCTGCGGGGATCATTACTCTTTTACCGCATGCCTTTATTTATATATTTCCTTTTGTGAATTTACTTTAACTTCAGTTTTATTTGGTATTTACTGAGCATTTTTGCTTTATGCAGTAAATACCATATGAAACAATAGTGAATTGACATTTTTAGGATTGCATGCGGTATTTGGGAAAACACCTATATACCGCATGTGATCTACTTTTGTGAATGGAGCTCAGTGTTGTATGACCGCGCAATTGCAATTTAAAGTAGCATCGTGCTGAATAGCAAAAAATAGCCTGGTCATGAAGTGGTATAGATCCTTATGGAGGTAAACTGGTTAAACAGGTGAAGGTATTTAACACCATCTGTCACCCACATATAACACAGTTTTCACATCCTTACCCCAGCAATTTGACAACAATTCACATCTTCAAGCATACAACGCAAACATTTAGTACCTTTTCCAGATGTAATGGCACCATTGTGACTGGTCTTTGGCGATATAACAGGGTGATTTCACTAACTTTCACACCCAATATTCTGGGAAATCAATATTTGCCTTGACACAATGCATAATACTTTGATAATTGGAATAAGGTAACTGGGTTAACTGTATAGTTACAAAATACTAGGATAAAGCCCTGGCACTGATTAGAACTGGGGAATTCACCATGGTAAGTGGCAAAACATTTCCAACACTGCAGAAGTGATTATGACTATTACTAGTTAGAGCATGGCTTGATTTAATAAAAATCTTCACAGAAGTAACAAAAGTAATGTTTGCTGATTAGTATTGTGTACACTTGGGAGTGTCAAGTAACTACCCCCACAACAGTGCACCACTCATGTAAGTGTTAAGGTTGAACATATTTTTACTCACATTTATCAGGATTGTACACTACAGTCTCACACATTTTGACAATGAACTACAAAAGGAAGGAAACTGTATAAAATCAATAGAACATAAAGAAAAGAAAAATGTGTCCTAATCATAAGTCAAGTAATTATTAGCAACAGAATCTCAGAATTACATTGCCTGTAAGTTTTAAATTAATTGAGCATATGACAGTTTTCAGATAGACCTCTCTAAATGGAATTGCATTTTATTTTTTTATTTTTTTTAAAGGGACAGTACTTAAAATGTATCAAATGTATTTAAAAAGATATTTTACCATATTGACTATTTTATATTAAGATTGTTTTATTAATGTAGACAGGCTTGTAAGGAGTTCTTTATGATCGCTGTAATATAAGCGCAAGATCTAAGCAGAGTAGAACAGCCAATTTCATCAATTCTGTCAAACAACCAGTGCAAATCAGGCACAATGGGACTAATAAAAGTCATATTTACTATAAGATTGTGGGTTGATTCATGAATGTCTCCATTTATTACCACACATTATTTATTTATGTATTATGTATTTTCACTGATTTGCACTGATTCTTGTTTTAAAACTAATAAATGCAACATTTCTGAACAGGAGATGATAACAGCACATATAAAGCACATAACACATTCTGCATATATTTGAAAAAGGAATGTCATATTCTGAAACTTCCAAAAACGAATTATGCTGTGTACATACGAGCGTAATTTCCGTTGGAAAAATCTTGGATGTTTTTTCCGTCAGAATTCCGCTCAAGCTTGTCTTGCATACATACGGTCACACAAAAGTTCGCTGAACTTTCGACTGACAAGAACGCTGTGACGTACAACACTACGACGAGCCAAGAAAATGAAGTTCAATGCTTCCGAGCATGCGTTGAATTGTTTCCGAGCTTGCGTAGGAATTTTGCGCATTGGAATTGGTACAAACGATCAGAATTTTTCCGACTGAAAAATTGAGAACCTGCGCTCAATCTTTTGCTGGCGGGAATTCGGCCAGCAAAAGTCCAATGGAGCATACACACGCTCGCATTCTCCGACCAAAAGCTCTCATCTGTCTTTTGCTGGCCAAATTTCCGATTGTGTGTACGCAGCATAAGATTTTAGTTTGCTGAATCCACCTCACTGATAAAGTAAAAACCAGAGGTCACAGTACTTTACATGTTGAAAAATCCTGCTTTTGCTTTAAAACGCTTTTCCATGTGAATATATAATATCATACGCACATTTGTATTTAATTCCTGGTTTACAAATAGAATATATAATTTATTTGTATGTATTATTTGTCTTTGAATGTTCTGCTCTCTTCTACTCTGTGTGGGCTTGCTGCATTTATCAAATGTAATCTACTATAAATATTTCAAAAAACATGAATGCAAGATATTAACATTTGTTCTGTTCATTAGTTACAATAAAGGTTGTACATCAGTGACTATGAAGTTCACAAACGTATGCATGAAGGCTTATGAAATCATTCTTATTTAGTTCAACTGTGCTCTAATTTAATATGCTGAATGTGCTAATTACTGTAACTTTGTCAATGTACAAGCATACACATAAAAGTAAAAAAATAAAAAGCTAATTAAATTTCATAGCCAGTTTGCAAATGCTTCATTTGCAGTTCGGGTACTTAAGTGAAAATTTTAATTTAAAGGTGTTGTATCCCAATTTTAAACTTTTATACTTA